>VYZV01027269.1:311865-502539 GCA_013401275.1 Pandion haliaetus | reverse complement strand
CCCCCCCCCTTTTCAATTAGAAAGAACATTAGGTCAATCAGATAACGCCACATTGGGAGGATTTCCTCTTTATGGCGCTCGCCTCTTCAATTATCTATAATGAACTTCCTCACAGTACTGCAAAGCTTTTTATATGCAAACGAATCCTGTTTTGGGGCTGCCACAATCACTGCTTGTTAATGAACTTGAAACAAGTGTTATCGGAAAGGTTACAGCACCAGTGGTGGAGGGGGACAGGATAAAGCCAGACAAGAAAGACCAGCCTGAAGAGCTGGGATTGGCCTGCAGGTAACACAGTGGACTATCTCCAACCCCCATCCTCCAGCCCCCTTCAGAGGCTTCTCTATTTGACAGACATCAAGCAAAATGCCCACTCTTGGGAAATGGCTGCTCAGTGGCAGATAGGGCTTTCCCATCCTCCTATCCCACTGGTTCACTCTGCCAATGCATCTCTCTCTCAACTCCTATAGCTGGGGAGAAAAAAACATTGAGATGATGTTGCCAAGGTCTTTTCCTATGCCCAGAGAAAGAGGGGGAGCTGATTTAGAGGCCCCAGGACATGTAGGGCAGGTGAAGGGGAAAGCTCAGGGGGTGTTGAAGCCTTACAGTCCCAAATGGTGTTTATATGTGGTATCTTCTGGCGTAATCAGAACTGGAAATTCTCAGTCATGTTTTAATATAGCCTAGACCACCTCCTTCCCCTGCCCTCTGCGTTTTTCTAGGTCTAAGTCACCCAGGGTTAGATTATGCCTCACTTTCTCATGCTGAGTAGCTACTTAACCCTGCAGCTAGCCTTAACGCTGGTGTGCCTTGATAAGGTAGGATCGTTGGACTCAAGGTTGGAAAGAGTTTCTACACTGCCAAGCCTTGCTCTTCTGTCAAGGCAAACACTTCTATGACACTTTAACCATTATTGTTTCAGCATTAGTAATTCCCTGGGGACATTTCAACATGGGACAGGACAACAGCAAGGGCAGAGAGCGTTGGAACAGTGTGTAGCTCCTGAAGCACTTCTGGGGGTCAGGCACAGCCTCGTCCCATGCTGCCTGTGTCTTGTGCATGATGAGGTGTAAGGCAACTTCCACTGCTCATATACTCAGCTTCCTGGAGCCTCCTCACACAGGTCTGCTTGTTGAAGTGCCACTCAGCACCAGGATCCCCAAAGCAGCAGAGAATCACAGAGGTAAATCTCATCACTGCAATGCATTACCACATGGGCTTGCCACTGCCAATCTTTCCACCAGCCAGCAGGTTAATATGATGGCCTATTAAGCCTCAGTCTTTGGTAGCACTTACTAAGCTAGGCCTTGCTCCAGGTTAGCCCAGACAAATGGCCACCAGACGCAAGATGGTTTACCTCCGTCCACTTCATCCAGCTCCAGTGTGCTTGGCTGTCCTAGTTCTGGTGTTAACCTGGGTAAAGCCAATTGAAGTTCATCAGCAGCTGTCAAGTACTTACACCATTAGCATCACCCTATAAGTGCAGATGAGAAATCAGGTTGCCCGAAGGGCTCTTCAGTCTGGCATCCCCATGAGGACAGACAGACCCTCTTTGGGGACTGAGGAAGGCTTCTGGACTTCATTGCAGTGATGTGCTGGGTGGTTACTGGATTTTCTTCCTGCCCCTGGCCATGGATCGGCTCATACCCACACTGTTATGATTGATAGCTCTTGTAATTCTATTTCTGGTTGGTGTAACTGCAGATGTTACACGTCTAATCCATTTCTTTATCTTCCTAAGCTATTTGCTTCAGTAAGATGCTTCCACCATCTGCTCTAACAAGCTCCCAGACTCTAATAAGCTGTAAATTCCACTTTTGAGCCCTTCAGTCCCTTTCCCTACTTTCCAGTCCTGGATCAGTCCAGCCTCCTGCTGTCCCTTGCCCACGCCTGTGGATTAAGCTTGCATCTCTTTATGTAAGTTCCCTGTCTCTGCTTGCACTGACTGGACCTGACTTGGTCTTGCTGAAATGGTCTTGCTCTCTGGACTGGACAGGGTGGCTGCTCTACTGTGGTGCTCTACGGAGAGCAGGCAGTGTGCAAATAACAGTGCCAAGAAGAAAAAGAGGGGACAGGCTTCCTTTTGGCATTTAGGAGTTGAAAAGACTTAAAAGAGGGGACAGCCAGGCACTCACAAGTGATCAAGACAGCGTATTCTGTGCATATGGCATTCTTATGTTTTGTAGCCTGTTGTAGTTTTTTTTTAAGGGATCCCATTTAATATCAAACTGCCTTGGATTAGCCAGGCGAATGCTGCAGTAATTTCTTAAAGAGTTGATAGCTTCCTAGAATACATGGATTTGACAGCTTGCAGTTGTCTGATCGTACTACGAAGCAGCAGTTCATTGCTACTCTAACTAAAGCTGTGCAAATTAATAAGACTTTGATACAGCCTTCTACACGGCAGCTGTGGGTGCCCAGACCTCTACCTGTGCAAGGCACTCACAAAGAGGTGCTAGATTAGCAACATCCACTTAGCATTGCTCCTTTTGTGAAATGGTGACAAGCCTTTCCAAGGGACCTCCATGCATTGTGTAACAATTGTTTCTCAGGAGCTGGATTCATCTGTAATAAATATTCTGTCCCCTTCTAAGCCAAAACAAACTCTCTTTTTAACTCTCTCTCCCTAGGACTGCCCCCAGCTGCTACAGGCAGAGAAGATCTTGGTGCCGGTGGAAGTGATCAAGCCGATCACACTGAAGGCCAAGAACCTTCCCCAGCCACAGTCGGGGCAGCGAGGCTATGAGTGCGTCTTGAACATCCAGGGCAATGAGCAGCGGGTGCCTGCCTTGAGGTTCAACAGCTCCAGCGTGCAGTGCCAGAACACTTCGGTGAGCAAGCCCTGCGTAGTCGGGAGAGGTGCAGGGGCCAAGGAGGACCAGGAGTGCTTACAACACTGTCCCAATGGGATGTGGGGTTGTGTGGCAGCCCTTTTTACCTTATTGCCTACCTGATTCCAGCCACAGTCAAGGAAAGGCTGGTTGGTAGCTCATAAACTGCCCTTTTTGCTCTTTAGGCTAGCTGGTGTCACCACACAGTAGTTGCTTCTGCTCTTGGATTCCAGCATTTAGCCATGCTGGAGCACCTTAGCCATGACCCATAGGCATTATTATCAGCTTCACCTGCTGCTCATATCCTCACTGTGCCACATCCTTGTATGCATTCAGAAGGGTTTCCGAAGGGACGTGTTCATGTCAGCCCCGAGAGTTAAGGTTATTAAGTGGGGTTTTGGTGATGGGACATATAAAACCCCATATAAACAATCTGACAGATGCCAGCATGTAATGGGTCAAAAGAAGGGTAAGATGCTGAAGGCTTGAGTCAAACCCTCCTCTGGCCACTGACTCACTGCATGACCTTTGGTAAGTCTCTTTGCCTCTGCCCACCTCCGCTTCCCCATCTGCAGTGCAGGACCAGTAATTCCCCTCCCAGGGAGCCCGTGTGAGTCACAACGGAGTTGTCACTGCAGCAGTGCCAGTCTGGGGGGCAAACACTGTCATCTGCCAGGAGCTGTGCATATGTGCAACGGTGGTCTCTGCTTCTCTGGAGGTTTCTCCATGAGATTCATGTCTCCAAGACATGTATTTGAGTCATTATCATTGTTGCTACTACGAGATGATTTATTAGTCAAAGAGCTAATTACAGGCTTTAGCCACTTCACTGCAGCTCTGCCACTCCATGCCGGGCAGCACTTGTTAAAATCCATCACAACATATCCTGCTGCATTAAGCAGCGTGCTGAAGATTATAGGCAGTTCACACATTTTATGATCTGTTGCAAACAAGCAACTTCCCAATGACACTCTTGTATTTCGTTCTTTGTCCCCCTCCCTCCCCCTGGTTTTCATTACTGATTAGTGGCCTGTGAGCATCCAGGTTTAAGGTTTCACAGAAATGGATGGCTTGAGAAATTAAGAAGGTATTACATGTTTTTAAAAATATATTTTGTTTTATAATGTGAAAACCTGTGGCTAAAGGGGTATAATATGGACCTGGGCAGAGTCTACATATCTGTCCAAAGAGTATTAACAGGGAAGAAAGCAGCCATCCTTTAGAGTCATGAATTCTCTGGCACACATAGGCATCGGCATGAATTATCTCAGGATGATTTTAAGCATAATTAGGCTGAGCAGGGGAGTGACTGCCTCAGAAGTCCTGGAGGGTCCCCTTCTCAGCATCTGAGTTTGTGTTATCCAATAAATGAGCCTGGGTTTGGGAGGTCATGGTTACTATTCCCATACTACCTGCATGCTTCAAGAAGTTGCTAGTGCCTACGATGAGAGAAGCAGGCTTTGATGAATCCCCAGATGCATTTGCTCAAGGGATGCCTGAGTGCTGCGACAGCACCATGTTGATTTTACTGTTTGTTTTCATGCCAGAACACTCAAGGCTACTCCTGAACTGCATGGGGTGGCAGGGCTGAGTCTCAGGCTAATGCAAAGGCACTCCATGACCTTGCTGCTGTGTGGTGTCTGTAGGATGCCTATCCCACGTTTCATGGTGGCTCAGGTGGACCTCTCGCTTTTCCAGGGAGAGAGGCTTATTTTGGAATAAACTCAACTCTTTTCTATTGTGTTTTCTGCCTCCTCTCTCCCTCTCCCTCTCCTTCCTTCTCTTTCCTTCTCTTTTCTTCCCTTTGCTTTTGAAGGTACTTTGACTCTCTGATTCGAGGTTTGGTTTTTTTTTTCTGAGAAATGTTATTCCATTGTTGCTCTGAATTTGCCAGACACTGAGAGAAAGAGATGTGGAAGGGAGAGCCAGACAAAAGAAAGAAACATTCACACAGATACAAAAAGGCAACAGAGAAGCCCCGGCTCTGTTAGAGCAGGTGGCAGAGGACACAGACAATAGGGAAGGAGTGCTGTAGATATGTCTCCATCATGATTATTTCCTTCCCTGCCAGAATTAGCATTCAGTCTGGAGCCACTGCGATACAATGAGCCTCTGCTCCGAGGGTCACCTGGCTTTAGAAACAGCCGTATGAGCTTGTTTGCAAATTGAATCAGCCCCCTTTGACAGAGCTTTTTACTCAGCAGAGTTGCTGGATGAGACACTGAATGTAGCACCTGCATTGCAGGCTTGGAGAAGGTCCAAAGGAGGGTGGGAGAATGTGTTGTGATGGTGTGTCCCTGAAGGGATGCTATCCTGCCAGCAGATCTTTCTGTTGGTGATGCATGCTAGGCTAAGCAATCATTCTTGGCTTGTTTTCCTTCATAAGCCTCAAGATCTACCCCCTCCCATCATGCGCTAGGCACCGATGAGCTCAAATTCAGCTCTTGCAGAATAAGTTCTGCAAAATGTGGGATTTTTCCCGCTTTCACACCAGATAAGATCAGAAAAAAGCCTTAACTCTTGCTCTCCACTGCCTGGTCCCTCAAGATTTACACCAGGGATCAGAACAATCTTAAGCAGGTGCTTTACTAAATGGCTCCAACTTGAGTTAAAGGATGCTATAAGGACACCCAGGTGGGACCAGCCTATCTGATGGTGTGTCAGTAATATCATATCCAGCTCTGAGGGTGCCTAGGTGCTTGGTCCAGTCAGTAGCCAGCTCTTTCTCTCCCCCTGTCTTTCCTGGAGATATTTCATTTGATAACAGCAATAAGTCACTGCAGGAAGCATGCTTTGGGACGATTATTGTTCTTGTCAAGTGGTTGAGACTCTCAGCTCTGGGCTTTGTCCTCTGTCACACCACCCAAGGCACGCAATTATCACTCAGAGAGACCCTGCCTGCCATTCCTTATTGCACTTATGATAGCTCTGCCGACAGTCTGGACACAGAGTGATGGAAGGAAATGAAAAGGAGGAGAGCTAAGGGGGCATATAAATAAGTAAGCAAAAAAATATGCAGGAATGGCTGAAATTGCGAGATCTATTAGGGCAGAGAGCAATCTCCCCAGTGGGAAACAGTGGGAGCCCCAGCACTTGCAATCAGCCTGATATTAGCAACCTTCAGCATGAGGAACAGGGAGATGGGTGAGAGATGACCCACCTGACCATGCCATGATCATTGCCATTACCTGCTTCAGTGACTAAACCTACATTCTTGCTTGGTGTGAGCCTGCCCCTTGCCTGGCCTTGCACACACAGGCAGCACACACTGATTTCTAGCAGTAAAATCCCTGCTGATAATTTGCCTCAAGTCCTTCACAGGTCTGTGTGTCGTGACACCCAAGATTGTACAGGTGAAAGTGCTGTGTAACTTAGGGATAGGAAAAGCAAGTATGGTATATTTGTCACATCATTGCACTTGAGCAAAAGAGCTCAGCGGCATTTGACTCTATGGTGTGGCTCACACAGTGAAGAGTGGTAAAAAAACCCGAAAACACAAAAAACAGAGCTGGGAAAAAAATGAACTATTCACAGAAATCATGGGAAAACACACTTATGTGTGGCCAAAGGAAGAGAAGCACAGGGCTGTGAGTTGTACATCCACTTCTCAATTATTGTTTATCTGCATTCAAATATCACAGAGAAACTCAAATCATGATGTGGGCTCTGTTGCCCTGGGTGATACCTAGACATAAAAATTCAGTCCAAGCTCTGGGAAACAGAGTCCAAGGAGACGGGATGACTGTGGGCAAGAAGTTTTCTGCCTACAGTTTATGGCTGGAAAATTGATGCAAAGAGGGATTAAATGATTTGCACAGGATCACACAAGGGGTTGGTGGCAGAGCCACGTACAGGAATCAATCCCCAGGCCCAAGCTGTAATCAGAAAAGTGGTGTCAGGGAAAACAGACTAACACTAAAATACTGCTAAAATGCTGTTTGTCCGCAGATGTTTCCCTGCTATTGGACATGCTTGACGTACAAAGGGGAAACATGTAACCACTCTTGGTTTATCTTCCTAAGTGTGCCCAAGCCAAACTACCACAAGGCTTTGCCCAGTGATACAACATCCCAGCAGGATGCAGCAAGAGGTCAAGCATGGCTGTGGATTTGCACAAACTGCGTGGCTAAGTAAGGTCTGTGAAGCTGAGTTCCTCTAATGCAGGGTGCCTGTAGTAACAGGATGCCCAAAAAAGCCAGGAATTTGCAGACTTCTGAAATGCAAGGTATCTTTCCATGAAGGCAGCTAATGTTTGCATAGCTGTTGTAGAACTGATAGCTGTGATTTTGCAGCCATCCTCTCAGTCCAAGGATAGTGAACTTCCATGAGACAAACAGTCAATGCGTTTACAGTAGCTTGTGTACGGTATGTTAAACCTCTAACGACATGGCAAAATGGCCAAGTGATGTGATGGGCTCAGCCCATGTTGCAGGAGTATCTGATACTAACAAAGATTTTAAGAGACAAAGAGCTGGGACCTGGGAGTTCAAAATGCGCTGTGCTGTTCCTGTGAATTACAACGGCTCCTTCTAGCAGCTTTTTGGCATTTCCTGATGAGAGCCAGTCTGCTTTTCTGGAAGGGCAGCCTCTCTTTCTCAGTTTGGGCTTCTAAATTGCCCATAATTTTCTGCTTTTATTTCATTTGCATGGTGGGAATCCAGTTTTGGCAGACTTAGGGGGCAGATTTACATCTTTTAAGCAGTTTTGCCTGTGCTGGAGAAAGTTGTGCGAGGCAAAGTATACATACAAGCCCTAATGGTATGAGTGCTCTTAGCAGGAGTATCCAGGAAGCTCTGCTGTCCTGGAGATCGATACACCATCCCTTTTTTCTTCTCTGAGACATATTTCCATCTTATTGTTACAACTGAGTGAATCTTTTTCAAAGACTCCTATTGAGTTCAGTGGGCTTTGAACAGGGGTCACAATGAGTTAGCAGCTCCTGTGGTCTGAAGAGGACGGAGCATTCACTCGCTGCTACTTTGCAAAACGCTCTGTTTTGCTGCCGTGCAGCCCACAAGCTCTCTGAGCAGTCCGGGCACAGCAGCGTGAACATCCTCGTTCCGGCCCCCAGCTGGCTTCATCCTTGGAGCTCTTCCATGGGGATCCCATTGTTTATTCCCTCACATCCGTTTCCAGTTCTGGATCAAGTCTGCTGAGTTAACAAGTCTAATATGTGTTTGCCCCTGGTGCCACAGACAGATAAGATCTAAAATCCCAGCTGGGCTCCTGCTGCTGGAGCTCGGAGCCTGAGCGGGATGAAAGGCTCTGGGGGACTCCAGCTGCCTGTCCCTTAGCTCTGCTAACAGCTAAATCCCAACACACACACCCAGGGCTCCGCTGAGGCAGAAAGTAGCACTTTCTTAGGCAACTATCTGACTTAAGGGTGACCAGTGGTTCTGTGTATATGCTCTTTCCCATTCCCAATCATCATTCACAAAGTGCTGTGCAAAGCAGGTGTTTGCAAAGATCCCGAGTGGCAGAAGATTAATTATTCTCTACTTTTCAGGAACTGTCCTTGCCACTCCTGTCTCCCCATCCTTGCTCCTAACTCCAAAAAGCTGTGAAAAGCCAGTGTTGTGAGTCCAAGCGGCTCTGCATCATCTTGCATCTTGCTGGCAGTGACACCAAGAAGTGTCATAAAAATGCTAATATTGAATGGGACCGGCGGGTACAGTCCTATTGCAGAGGACTCTGCTAATCTGGCTGCTGTTTACTTCCATGGTAACCAGAAAGCTTATACCCATAAATACCCTACAACTAGATCATAATCACAGGGTCTTGCAGATTAGTGGCTAATTGTGTTTAGTTTGTCCAAAGAGAAATTACCATGCAACTAGCACTCACTCTGCTGTAATGGAGAGAAATCACCATATACGATTTACTCCACAATTATATGGCAATTAACAGATACAGAAAAACCTACCTCTAAAGGCTCAGAGCTTTGGTGTGTCTGTGGAAAACCGCACTGAGACTTTAAGTGATGGGGAACTCCTTAGTGGTCTCTAAGACATGCCCAGCTAAACCAGACAGCTTACTGAATTATATTTAACCTTGTAGTGGGGAAAACATCCTTTTCTTTAAAAGTGGGAGTTTGTCCTGCGCTATACCCCAGTGCAGTGGCAGATTCCTGATCTCGGGAGGGTAAAGCCTTATGAAATGTCTCTCCACTTCTTGCCTTGTTCCCATTCTGTCCTTTAAGCAACCATCTCCTCTCCCATTACGAGGCTTTTTTGCCTTTTGGTGAAGTGTTGGATGGAAGCTGTTGATGGAAGTGGGCAGTGCGATCTGACGGGCAACTGGGTGAACCCTGTGTGAACTGGCTTACGATAAACCAAAATCTAGCTGAAAAAATACACTAAGTACCACGTGTCAGAGAGCTTTCCCAGTGGAGAGGGCCTCCAGAGATCAGCTTCCATTTCCTTCATTAAGGCCAGATCTCTGTACCTTGACTATGCCTGACAAGTGTTTGTTTAAGTCTGTCCAACTCTCTCAGAAGATTTCTGTGGCTTTCTTAATACATATTTGCTGGAAACTGGATACCCCCTACTCCAGCTGAAGCCTTTCTGGTTCTGAGTAGGGAAAAATAATTGCCTCCTGGGGGCTTACATATGTAACAAACTCTATCTAGTACATCCCCAAATGAGATTTGCTTGGTTTTTTGGCAGCAGTATGGCATTGTTGATTCACAATCTGTTTGTGATCTTCAGTAGTCCCCAGACCCTTTCCTGCAGCGCTGGCCAGTCAGTCTAATTTCACATTTGTTTGCATTGATTTCTCCTATTGAAGAATAGTCGGTACTTGCCTGTATTGAATTTCACTTTGTTGATTTTGGCCCAGTTCTACAATTTGTCAAGTTTGTTTTGAATTCTTAACTCTGCTTTTAGATATTCTTGCACTCTCTCCCAGAACAGTGTCATTCATGAAATTTGTAGACTATCATCCAACTCAGCAGTGAAAATACTGAATAATGCCAGACCCAGGACAATACTCCATTTGAAACACCCTCCCAAGCTGACATTGAATTATTTGACTTTTTTTTTCTTTTTTTTTTTTGGCAGCTTTTGCATATACCTTATGGTGGCTTCTTTTAGATCATATTTCCCAAGTTTGTTTATGGGAAACTCCTGTAGGGCAGTAGCAAATACACTACTGAAACCAAGATAAATCACATCTGCTGACTCCCCTTTAGCCACAAAGACATTAAACCTGTCAAAAAAGGAAATTAGATTGGGTTGACACAATTTGTTCTTGACAAATCTATGCTGGCTGATTTTTATCACCTTATCATCTTGCAGGTGCTTATAAATTGATTGTTTAATAATTTGATGTACTTTCTTTCTGGGAAGCCAAGTTAGGCTGGCAGGTCTATAATTACACAGAACTTCCATTTTCCCCTTTTTTAAGGTATTTCCATGATACGCCTGTTCCCTGCTTTCTGAGACCTCACTCAGCTTCCAAGAGTTCTTCAAAATATCACCAGTGTAGATAACCTTACATACACAGTCAGCATCCATGGAATACACAGCAGAGGTATATTCGGATGGTGGACCCACAATGCATAATGTACACCTTAGAGGTGCACCCAAGAGTTGGCAAAATAATCTTCAGAGCTGTGCTCAACACCTAGAAAGTAGATTTCCGAGATAAGCCCCATCACATGCAAATACGCTTAAATCATGACATATTCACCTAAGGGCTAAGGAGGCTATTGAGAGGGACATGGCTTGTCCTGTTGAGAACAACAACTTTGAGGGCATCCCGTGGCTTTCCAGCAGGTAATGGTGATTAGGGGGGTAGCTGACAGCTCCATTTCTCTTGTTCACAATTTGCAGCACCACCTCTTGCGTCGTCCCATCCCCTCACCACCTCTGGGCACCATGTAAGTCTGGGTTTGAGGGTTTTTTTTGCTTTTCCTCTCCCACTTCTAGTATTCGTACGAAGGGATGGAGATTAACAGCTTGCCGGTGGAGCTGACAGTCGTGTGGAACGGGAATTTCAACATTGACAACCCAGCACAGAACAAAGGTAAAGAGTTATTTCAACTTGTCCTTGGAAGCGGTAACCTTAGCAACGGGCCGCATTGCTCCCTACACGTAACAAAGCCGCCACCATCTCCCCGTGCTGTCTGGTGCGTATTTGTTCTCTGCACTCTGCAAATTACCAATTTTTTTGTGTGTGCTTTGTGTCGTCCCCCTGCCACTTCTCTCTTCGCACCTGAGAAATACGACTCTCCCTCCCACTTGTGTTGCTTTCCCTCTTCCTTCATCATCTTTGCCTCCCGCTTCTCCCCACATTTTTGTGTCTTGATTTTATGCCCCTCCTTCTCCAGCTTCCTCCCCCTCTTTATTTCTCCTGAAGCGATGCTCTTCAAGTTAACATGCCAGGAGATGCAGTGCTCTCTGCTCAGAGGCAATGTAGTAATGAACAAAGGAAGGGAGAGGGGGAGGAGAAAGGCTGCAGCTCGCCGTGGGAAAAGTGTGAACAAAATAAAATGATAATGGCAAAGGACAGAAAACCACCTCCTGCCCAGAGCCTGACTGGTAGGCTGAAAGGGTGAACTAAACCAAACCTACTGAAGTACCTACAGAGATACTCACTGATAG
Organism: Pandion haliaetus; assembly: GCA_013401275.1. Taxonomy (NCBI): domain Eukaryota; kingdom Metazoa; phylum Chordata; class Aves; order Accipitriformes; family Pandionidae; genus Pandion; species Pandion haliaetus. The sequence continues at coordinate 491,105 of VYZV01027269.1, read as the reverse complement.
CATTGCAAGCAGAGCAACTCAGCAAAATTGAGGAAATCTAACAGAAAATTAAGGAAAGGGCTGTATCCCAGGAAACCTGTGGCACACTGTGATTGACAGCTGTTTTGCAAACTTTTCTTGCCCCCAACCTGGAGAAATAAAAAGTTCCTGAACATTTCCTTGCATTGGGCAATACTTGCTGATTTCTGGGATGCAGGTACAAAGAGACAGCCAGAGCTTTTCAGCACACATATCCAAAGCCTTTGACCTTTGGGATTGTGTATAGTAATGACCACAGACAATACTTTAGTCACCTACTGACACAGCAAAACAGAAGCACAAAGGGAAAATCCACCATCTTGTAAAGAAAACCACCAACCACCAACACACCCACAAATACAGAAGAAAAGCAAGTCTTCACGTTCAGGGAGGAGCCTTTTGCTATCAGCTCCCTGTGCAACCCAGGCCTCAGTTTACACATCTGTAAAACAAGGATAAATAACATGATCTTACTTTGTAGGGGGACTGCAATGTTTTTAGGCTTTATTTGGAAAAAGCTTTGCTTCTAATCACTTAGCAGCCCAAGATGGAGCTAAATCATTGCTGACGGTATTGCAGGAGGATCAACTTAGTACTTCAAAGTGTAAAGCAGACTGAATTTCTGGAGCAGAGGAAGGGAGAAAGGCTGATTGTGAACCCCTGGATTCAGCCTCATAGTGAACCATTGTGGATTTACTATTAGTATTTCTGTTAAGGCGGAAACCCGAGTGGCATCACCTTAGCACCCATGTCTGGGTAGTTTCACACCAGACAAATCCCCAAGTTTAAGCTGTGGGTGAACCAGCTCTAGGGAATTGTTTTAGGATGAAACACTGAGGCTGAGACTGGTTATAGGTGGCACTGTATGACATTCAGACAGTCTGTGGAAAAGGTAGGGACTGAGGCCAAGTCACTGCCCAAGCACCTTTCCCCCAACCCTGGCTTGTAGCCCCTCACCCTACTGAGGGCAGCATCCTTCCTTCTGCTCTCAGCTTCCAAAAATATCTTTCATGGGGGATGAACTCTGACAAGTGCCGTTTATGTCAAGGAGGATGTAAACATTTTTTCCCCCATTCTTTATGCCCCTGGAGAAGTCCCATCCTGCCTCTGGGACGAACAGCCCAGAACACCTTCTGCACTCTCACTCCTCATTCTGCCCTCTGACATCCCACCGCTCTCCCGTGCTGTCTGCATCTCTCAGCTCCTCTCTGTTTTCCTGTCCCTGCAGTTCACCTGTACAAATGCGGGGCCATGCGGGACAGTTGCGGACTCTGCCTGAAAGCCGACCCAGACTTCGAGTGTGGCTGGTGCGAGGGGCAGAACCAGTGCACGCTGAAGCAGCACTGCCCAGCCCAGGACAGCCAGTGGCTGGAGTTGTCCAGCACCAAGGGCAAATGCACAAACCCCAAGATCACGGATGTAAGTCATGGATATGCAAGAAGCTGGGGTATTCCCTCTTGTACCCTTTCCTTGATTTATTTTCCTGATTTGTCTTTGGGTTGGTGAGGGGAAGGCCAGGACTGAGTTCTGCTGGGTCAGGCAAAGCCCCAGGCAACCCTGGGGTTGGGAAACCATGGTGGCCTTCAAAGGTAGGCACACAATTTCAGGGGTCTACAACACAGGGGTGAGCAGGGTGTCAGAGTTCCCACCGTAGCCAATGTGGATTTGAATCAGGTGCACAAACACAGTCTGCTAGTGCAATCTCAGGAACGCCGGAGCATCTGACCTGCCCACACAGAGCTGGCAGATGTGACGTGAAGCCTTTAGGAGCAGCTGAAGGTGAGACAAGATGCACTGGGGCTTCTAAAATGGATGGTGTGAAGGTAACCAAATGATCCCAACTGTCTCTTGAAACAGCCTCTCTGGCCAGCCTGGCTGAGAAGGAGATGTTGAGTGATCCCAGAGTGTTTTGAGCTTTGCTGACAGAAGGTCAAGGAAGAGGGCAGGTTGTACTTCATGCTTCCTGGCAGCATGATGTGGACAAAGACAATGTCCAGAAAAAAACAAGGCTCCACTGACTCCAGCAGAGTAATGCTCTTCTATTGGCCTGGCTGACTTTGCATGGTGAAAAAATTCCCCACAGAGCAAACAAAGCCCTGTACAGGTGTCAGCTTTCCCTCTTTGAAGGTTCAAGGAGGAGGCAGGATCAAGCCCGGACTAAATGAAACTTGGAACTGCCCTATTAAGTGATAAAGAGAGAATGAGGGCAAGGCTGGGGGGAAGGTTCTGCATCATAGCAGTGTTTTTTAGAAGGTTTCCTGTTGAGTATGTTGACTGGGGCAAAGGTACAAAGGGGAGATAGGAAAAGCACAGAGAGAGGGAGCAGAGAAAGGGCAAGAAGGCAAGGGAGGGAAATCAGGCCTCCAGTCTAAAGTGATTTTTGTCTGCTGCCTTAGGATGCCTTTGCCATAATGATGGGCACCGTTTCCAGGGTCATAGGGCAGGCAGAAGCACAGATCTAAGCCTTGATGATGTGGGCTACATCCTTACCAACTGCCTCCTCCCTTCAGCATTTCTCAGTCACCATGCCTTTGTTAACATGAGTACCCTTTCTGGGTGGCTAGGGCCTTACTCTGCAAATGAGAAAAGTACGGAGGAAAGCGAGAAAGGGAAGAGAAAGGGAAATGCAAAGGAGGAAAATCCAGCTTCCATGGTTGTGGTTTAATATGAAACATTAGGTGGATTATTTTCCTAGAAAGCAAGAAAGGTTTTTTCAATTGTATTCAGTTAAGAATCAAAAAATGTGGGTGCTATGGACGAGCCCTTAACAAATGTCCATGTGTGAAAGTTTTGTGAAAGCAAAGGCTGGATAGAATCTGGTTTTCTCAGATGCCATTGAAAGGAACCCCTCTTACTGTGTTTCAATCCATCTTCCCGCCATCTGTCAGTCCCTAAAGTACTGACTCAGCTGGACTGCTGGAGTGCCAGGCTCATTCTGATGTTTCCAAGGTGGGAGCCTCCACTGCACTTGGATTTATCTGGGGCTGCTAATTTTGAGCCCACCTGAAGCCCACCACTTTTTGACTCACCATCCCTGGAGTTATTCGAAAAGCATGTAGACGAGGCACTTCATGACATGGTTTAGTGGGCATGGTTGATGGTTGGACTCAATGATCTTAAGGTCTTTTCCAACCTAAATGATTCTATGATTTCTATGAACACCTGAAGCTGTGAAACCAAACCCAGAGACAACCAGAATGAGCAGCTACTTCAGAAAGTTCAGCCCTGAAATTTATAAGGGCCTGGATGAAAACTTTTTTTAATCTTTTCAGATTCTCAAACCTTGGGAAAGATTCAGAAATTTTGCACAGATTCATAGAATTTGGTATTGGGAAAGTAATGGATGACCAACTAAAGCAGAAGTCCAAACCACAAGGACCTGACCATGTGGTAGTATGATGTTCTGAAGGTCCATCCACATTTCTTTGCCATGCTTTGACCCCAACCCTGCATCTACAGTCTCTTTATGAAGTGCAAAGCATTCACTCTCCACCCTACAGCTCCAGAAGGGACGTACTCCTAAGTCTGCTGGCATTTCCTCCAACAGCTCCCAAAGCTCGAACAGATCATTGCAATACTTGTTCATGTAATATTCCAACTGTCTGGTGCAATCATAAGTAGCTCTTGGAAAGTTTTTTTCTGAGCCATTAGCATGGAAGTAATCTCAAGTGACTGGATATATATTGCAGCTAATGGTAGGTCTGGAGTGGTTGGTAAAAGCATGCATATTCGGGCGACGAGCCAGGGCAGTATCTGTGCAGGCAAAGGAAGAGAAACAACACGTGTTCTCACACTTGCACAGGCACACACACGCACCCAGCACAGAGCTTCCCATAACCTGTACTTATTTATTAGCTCTTGCATTTATATTGCCACTCAGTGAAATTCAAGGACTTACAGACTCGCTGAGCCACAAAACCTCCTTTAAGAGTGACAAGCTGCAGCATTAGGCTGATATGAGCGGAGGGCGTAAATTGCGATGCGGTGTTGCAGCTCTGGGTCTTTGAGGGAAAGCTGAGGCTTCCTGGCAGCTTTTGTTTCCCTGCCTGTATTTTCTCCTCCCAAACTGACAGGTCTCGTTCCACATTTTTGCACCTGTGATAGAAGCAGGGTCCTTCTCTCTTGCTGTGAAAACAGTGTGATAACACCTTCTTCTTGTATGTATCTGTGGGAGTGTGATGAGTTGGGGTTAAAAAATCTCCCTCATGCTCTCGGGAGAATCCCAGGCCCTCCCATTTTAAGGGAATAAGTGGGTTTTGAAGCTGGCCTTTACAAATTAAAAATCGCACAGGGAGGGGTTCGGAAGTGCTGTGCTGGCTTCACACGGGGAAGTCTCCTGTTGATGCTTTTTGAGCCATAGCAAGAAATTTAAAAAAATCTCATGCTTTAGACAGAGACGGAAGGAGGATGATAATGTTTCTACTGAGTTTTTTGTGACTTCTGCAGTGAAACTTTTGTCTCAAACTCACCCCTAGTTCTAAAGAAAAGGGCTTTTCTAGCAAGATGTTCCTTTCCACCACTATACATTCATTTATTCAGGGTAATGACATTAGTCATATGAGAAAAAAATCCTCTTTTGACCTGCTATGAGATGTACTGCCCATGCTAGCAAGCTCTTTCAAGCATAGGTGAGCCCTAGTTAACCACAGACCTATCTTACTAGACAACTACCTTACTAGAACAAGTAAAAACCAATTGATGGCAAGTTTAATACCACAAAAAAGAACTCAGTTCTGTTACAAAATGTGTCTAATATGGAACGATATAAAATAAAATACAGGAATTTTAGTTTATCTTTCTTTTTTCATTTTGAGTACGTTAGATTGAATTTGGTATAGTGACATATTCTAGCCTTCCAGCATCATTCATATAGTGTTTTCTCAGGAGAGGATTAACTGACCTCAGTAAAATAAGTATTTCAGACAGCAAACTTTGCTTGAATAGATATTTATTAATGATTCAGAATAAAAATATTTTGGAATTGTCATTTTTTGAAAATAGTTCAAGTTTTCAGTGTTGAGTCCCCAACTGAGACAATCAGTATTGTTTTCTCCTGGAATCGAAATTTCATTTTCATTCTCATTTTTTAAGACTCTTTCCTCATTTCCTGGAATATAACCACAAATGCCTCTCTCTTTCTTTCTCTCTTTCTTTCTCTTTTTATCCATTTTCTACTTGTCTATCAATCTCATCACCACAGACAGGTCAAATCTCCAGCCAACCCAAATAATCATTTCACCTGTCAGGTTTATGAATGTTGTGCTATTTTCTTTTTAGGACTTAAGTATCTTGTTGACTTTTGGAGTAGGAATAAGCCTGCCATGGTTCTGATTTTGTTGTCTCAAGTGGTATGTGTCAGTTTTTTGGACCTGAGACGAGGCTGCTGCAGGGATCTTGTCCTGCAGAGGTTGTGTCTATGCTACAAGACCCTGCGGGTCCCAGGACTTGTCTGTGATCTTCTGTGCTATTAATTTGTTAACATCTGTTGGTTCCCTGTATAGTCAGGGCAAAGACACACTCATTCAGGAGGTGGTTCACAGCACCTAAAATTAAATATCCAAACTAAAATACCCCCTAAAGGTGCCAGCTTGTCTCTCCTTTTATTAAAGATGGACCTTCTAAAAACTGGCCTCTGGGTGGAAATTATGCTAACCCTGGTGCCAGACTCAGTGCTGGGAAGCAGTCAAGAGCAGCCCTGCTCGTGCCAGTGCCTCAACTTTTCCTGCCAGTCTGACTGCTACACAAGGGCCTATCTGCCAGCCCTAGATTCCCAGTTGGCAGTGCCATCAGCCGGCGGGTACAGACCTCAGACAAGGAATTCCCCCTTCCTCACTGCAGAGAGAGCCTTGCCAATGCTGGCAGATGGCAGCCATGGCATCCTGAATGGGCAGCAGGGAATACCCTTTGAAAGCAATGCTTGAAGCCCCTTTCAACTAGCCAGTTGTAGTGCAAAATATTTGGGCATGGTGAATAATTGGAAGGGCAGAACTGAGATAATTAAGGGCCAGCCCCATGACTTCTGTGTTGTTTCAATGTTGAGGAGACAACTCCAATGCTAATTTCCACCTGGCTCTGAACAAGGGTGATGGATGTGATGCAGAATGCTTTCCCATATACACACCCCATTTGTGTGGGCCAGAAATATTGCACAGAGGTAGACAGCTCTGGGTGTAGGGTGAGGCTCTGCAATGGGAGGGAGAGCTGAGCTTTGGAGTTTGACTCTGCTGCCCAACACAGCCGCTGCTGAGCAAGACACAGCGATCTTATCCCTGCTAGGGTCTGGTGAAGGTCCAGACTAGGATGCAAACTTGATGCCTCCAGCCACCAGATTGGTTGGGATAGCCACTCATCTCATGCTGTGGCTCAGGGGCCACCCACCCCACAAATCTGTTGTGCGTGCTCCCGTGCCAGCCCTTCCCCTGGCCCCAGCTCTCCCTTGAGGGCACCTGGAGCTCTTTCAGAAATACGTGTTGGCACACAGCAACTGCTGCTGCTGTCTCAGTCACCGTCCATCTACTCCGTACCTAATCTGACATGCTGTTTCTGTTGTGTCTTGGCTGTTTTTTTCAGGTGGATGTTTTCACCTGAGTTCGTGATGACCAACATCTACCTCCAGAACAGATCAAAAACTCTATGTGCTTTGGGCTGGGAATTTAGGATTTAAAGTGACTGGCTGAAGCCATTTGTGTCCTTTTCTTGTTCTTTCTCCTAGTTCTTTCCACCGTGTCCCTCTCCTGCCTTTCCATGGCTCATGCCTATAAAGTGCCGAGCTCAGCTGCACAACCAGAAACCCCTGCTCCTACCTGCAAAACATCTCCTACTCATCTCTGGATGTTTTTCCAGTACTTAAAAGAGAGTAAATGAGATCTCAGGCAGATCTGGGAAGATCTTTGTATACTCTGAGGTTGGGATATGTGTGATATATGTTTGCAGGGGAGCTGGACTGAGTGATGTATCTGGAGTAGGCTTATTCCCTCAGTCGTTCAGCATTCATAATTATGAGTGTCTCTAGTGGTCACAAAGAGACCTGATACTGCCTCTTCTTTCACCTGAGAGGATGCTGATGTCTTTACATAGATGGTTTAATTATTCTCCTTTGTTTTGACTTGTTTCTCCAGATCAATCCAGTGACGGGCCCTCGCGAAGGAGGGACCAAAGTGACCATCCGTGGGGAGAATCTGGGGCTGGAGTTCAGAGATATTGCATCTCACGTCAAAGTGGCTGGAGTGGAGTGCAAACCACTGGTGGAAGGGTACATCCCAGCAGAGCAGTAAGTTGGATGTGTGGCAGACAGTGGGCCACAGAACACCTAATAATAGTCATTGCTACCTGTAGGGTCTTCTAAGGAGTCCGTTCCACCCAACCTTGGAAGTGAGGAATAGAAGATGCCATCCCTTACTTACAGCTCAGGAGCAAATAATCCATTTATTAATGTATTTGGATTGCATATTTAGATAAACCTCATGGCATAAGCCCTGAAGTTATCCTCTGTTTTTCACATAACAGCCACCACAAGAGTGTTCAATTCCAGTTTGGGGGGGCAGCAGTCCCGAAAAGCAGCTTTCTATGTGCAGGAGTGATCATTAAGCATTAAGGCTGCAAAGCTGTCCACCATGCAAGGCTGGAGGACAGAGGGACCCCTGCAGTCAGAACTCAGCCCAGCATTTGTCTGTGTATTTATTTAAGTGAAGCTATGTTGATTGACACCAGCAAAGCATGATGCCAACAGCCAAAACCACCACTCTTTAAAGAATAACTTAGTCCACAGTTTGGACCCTGGATTGGAAAGAAGAGGACAGGTTAAGTCTACAGTCCATTCACCAGCAGTGTGGGCTGTTTACTCCAATTCCATTTTACCCAGACCACCAAACCATCCCTCAAACCTTGCTTTTGTTTCGTACGTTCTCCACAGGATAGTATGTGAGATGGGGGAGGCCAAGCCCAGCCAGCATGCCGGGTTCGTGGAAATCTGCGTGGCTGAGTGCAAACCAGAATTCATGGCCAGGTCCTCACAACTCTACTACTTTATGGTAAGCTCCTGTGAGAAGTTCTCCTTGGCCCTGAAGGTCCCCGGAACCTGGTCCCCTTTGCTGCTTCTATCCATTGTCCTTGATGATATTCAGCCTCTGAGCTCTTCACTGCTGTTCTGAGTGCACCAAGTTGTTCCTTCCATTTCCTTTCAAATCTTGTTATGAGCAAAAATAGCTTGCCTAATTAATGTTTTAACAATCTAATAATAGTCCAATTTATTAGTCCAGTTACAGTTACATACAGCCATGGTCCAAATTAGTACAGAAAATCCTCATTAATAGTTAAAAACGCTATACAGGAAAGAAAAAGGAAAAGGAAAAAAAAAAAAAGAAAAAGGAAAAAAACTTCCCTAGTATCTTACTTTCCCTGGATGTGATATTCACCCTACCAGCATCCCTCCAGGCCCTACAGCTGAAAGCACCAGTGTCCTCCAGGACAAACATGGAGGTTGCCACTAGACACTACCACCCTGAGGTCTTCAGCAGGAGGAATGTGATGCTCATGGTTGGGTTTCTTCCTCCTCACTCTTGGGTTCCCACATGGGTATCTTCATCCTGTGTCTCCCCATCACCTGCTCCCTTCTCCCTGGTCCCCAGCACCAGTGGCAGAGCTGCCCAGCACCCAGCCAGGGCACACAAAGCTCTGGTGTTTGCTGGGCAGTACCTGCCCGCACTGGCAGCCCTTGGCCGTGCCGGGTGTCCCCAGCGCTGAGCTCAGGCAGGTCGGGGACGAGGCCTTGGCCATGGGACACTTGTGACCACAGGGACACCCAGCTCAGGGCACGGCAAGCCCAGAGACATCCTGAGACCCTGTGGTGTTGGGTCAGTGCAAAGCCCAAGGCCATCTGCTAGCAAGGACAAAAATTCCCATTGATTGGGCCACAGGCAGTCACCAGAGCAGTGGCAAGTGTTTCTGCAAGATGTAACACTCAAGGGGTTTTTGTGTTAGGTGGTCTTCTGGCTGTCCAGGATAAGCAGTGCTGCACCCCAGTAGCAGTAGATCAGGAGGGACCAGTTCACCAGCCAGGCTGCAGGTGAGCTATAGGATATGACTGGGGCTCAGTGCAATTAAGAACTGTTTTGGGTGCTCCATGATGAAACGATAGACACCCGGAAGCTTGAACTTCAGTTAGCTTTTAAGAGTGAGTGGTTTGGAGAGAGGACTTAGCCATGAGGAATTTGGAGGTGAAGTCAAAAGCCCCTAGGGATGGTGAGTGGTGGGATGACACATACAACTTCCACTCAACGCGTGCTGATGGCATCAGAGAGCAGCCACTCTCCTCTTTTTAGAGAGACTGCTGGGGCTGGCAAATTGGCTTGCTACACCATCTGTCTGGGACATCAGTTTGCAAAGCAGTCAAAGGGGCTCTGGGCCTGATTCCACACTAGTACTGGTGTAAGTTCAGCCTGAGACTGTCGCTTTGCTGTGGTGAAAGCCTCATGGAAGAGAGGAGCAGAGCCAAACACATGGTGTACACTCAGCTTGTTTTTTTGCTCCTTTCTGACAATGCTCCTTGTCCAAGAGACCTGCTCACTCCTCTAGAGCCCCTTGCTGGGGACATGCAAACATTGGCTGGCAGATCACCTGTCCAGGTTTGAGATGAGAGAGTCTCTTTGTTCCCATCAAAACTCTAGACCCCTGCAAAGGAATGGGTCTTTTATGAAATTATTCACATGCCCAAGCATTTTTTTATGGTAAAGGGAACTGGTAATAAATGCAAATACCTTAGATTTCCCCCTTGAGCTACAGAAATATCTCTATTCTCTGTATTTTCTGATGTCACTCAGGTGCTACAGTGGTGGGGGCAGATAAACACCTTGAGAGATAGCCCCCACTAGGCAGACAGAAGGGCTCTTTCCAGGATATTACACTTCAGCATGTCACCTTTGCTACTCTTGGAATTACTGTCCGATTTTGATCATCCATGTCTGTCTGTGACAGCTTTTCCCTCCACTTGCTGGCTTTCCAGCTGCCAGCTATCCCAGCCGTGCATGAGCTGAAGTCACCAGGGTTTTCTCTGCTGAATACCATGATACCTTTTTGCTAGACAGAAAAAAATACAGACGTTCTCCAGCCTGCCCATCATATGCCCTCTCCCGTGTCCATTGCTTTCATAGCGGGAGCTGTGTTTGTTGGCATGGCTTGGCTTCCTCTGATCCTTCTGCCAGGAGGGTAGAGATGTTATTGCAGGCATCACAACATGCCTTGGCATACTGCAATGGCGGGTGGCAGCTTTAAGGGAAGGAAGATGTTTGAAAACTAAGGAAGGGCATCACATGGGCGATGAATGTCACTTTCTGATGCATAGTAAATCCTCTGGAAAATTGCTTTTCAAAAGGTTTAAAGCAAAACAGGGTCAAGTTTGGCCAATAGGTTCAGCCTTCCCCTCTCCTGCAAGAACTGGAAGACAAAATATTTTGAACTCAACAGAGTATTTAATTTCAGTGTTTTAAAAAAGAGGTAGCTTAGTTTATAGATGCTAGAACAGTTCCTCTCCACATTTCTAACCAGAACTTTTAAATTCAAAATGCTGTTAGTTTGTTTTAAACTCAGCTGTGATCAAAAATGCAAATTGAATTAGAGAGTACAGTAAGCCAAAAGGGAAACAAAGCATTTGGTTGTAGGCTGAAATAAAATTTATGGTGATCTAAATGAATTTTTTTTTTAAGTTATTCATTTTTTTGCTATGATTATTGCTATGGTCTTTCCATCCAAAAAAAAACCTTCCCTTCACTTTTCAATTCAATTCAGACTCTGAAGCAATTTTGCCTTTATTCTGGCTTTGGATGAGAATACTACGTCTCGGTGCAGGTGATGTGGGCTACTCTGATTGCATCTCTTCTAGGTTTGCTTCTAAAATCCTTGTCCCAGGAGAGCATTTGCAACAGGTCTCCCTTCCACCTTTCCCCTCCTGCTGCTACTGTTGAACCTATAGAAAGAAAACCCAGGCATGCAAGCTGTGAGTCACATCTTGCTCTGCCCCTGTTCCCAGGAGGAATGAAGTGGGAACCAAGGTCTTGACATACACCATGAGGTCAGTTTAGACACAGCTCTGATGGCAGCTTCTCTGTGGACAGCCTGTGTGGAGGAGGTACTGGAGGAAAGTAAAGGGTTGGGGAGCAAAGTAGGCAAGCTCCTAGAAAGGTGCAGAAGATTTCCTGTCCTCTTTCCCTCATTGTTGCTGTCCACTTCAGCCTTTTACAGATCCACTAGACCCCCTTGCATTTTCCATCACCTTTCACCAGCAAGGAAATAGTAAACAGTCTGGAGGCTGAGTTTTACTGCAAACATGTTGTGCAATATTTATGAAGGCCACTGTGAATAATTAATGGTTTATTGCAACTTTGAAAGCTGAGCTACAAACCCTTTTGTAAGATCGGCATGAGACATGGCAACACTTTGCCAAGGAGTGTTGCTGATGTAGTTCTGGTCTGCAAGGATCCTCAAAAGACATGGCTAGTTTATTTACCTCTGTGGAGAGGGCAGGAAACCCATCCAGGAGTGGGACAAGAGCTTTGAGTCTTTAACTCAGATGTTCCTCTATGGTTTGTAAAGCAGATACTATTGCAGTGCTGTTGTGTAGGCTGCATGCACCAAGTTGGCCATTCTCAACCCATTTTCTCCCAGGTGGGAGGTCACCTCCCAGCAGCAGCCATCACAGTCAGCAGTAATTTGCACTGGTGGTGGTGGCAATCAATAAGAGTTAAAGAGGAGTTGCCATCAGAGCTTGAGGTGGTACCCTAAAAACAGAGAAGCACTACGTACTGAAGTGCATCTTTTGCGTCCACATACTCTTCCTGCATCTTTTACCCCAATAATAGCTGTTAGAGAATATTCCCAGAAAAAGTATAAAAACAGTTTGCAAACCATCATGTCAAAACCAGTCAAGTTTAAACACAAGAAGCATCCAGCTCAGACAATATATTTTTCTACAGAGCTGTATGTCTGATTTTCATGTTCAGCCCTTCCTCTGAGCGATAGCTGCATTTTGAACAAAAGCAAAGTGGAAACCTTGCCGCAGTTTTTCAAAATGATTAGTCAGAGGGGGACAGGGACAGAGAGGGCTCTGTATGTGTGAAACAGGGAGCTGTGATGTGTGTCAGGTAGTTTTATAAACATGGATTAATGGTCTCCAAAGCTCAATAAGGTGACTGCGTGATGTACCTGTTCGTTCAGAGGAACTGAGGAGAGCTTCAAGCATTTGTGTCATCATTCTTAAAGAGGGGAAAAAAAATAATCTTCATTTAAATGCATATAGTAGCTTTTCACTTGGGACTGAAAGGAAAGTTTTTCTATTAAAATGCAAATGAAAGAATAAACTGTAACTCCAAATTTCTCCCTGAAAATGGATGTCTCCTCCCTGCATTGTGGTAACAGGGTGATCTGTGCCTTTGGAGTGCAAGTATTTTATCTTGATTTTGGGAAGAAGGGAAAGAAGGAGGGTAAGAAAAAGAGGCTTGAGATTTGCGACCCCTAAAGGAATTGTGCCCCTTTTTTATGTATTAACACAGCACCATGTTATGTTTGGAAAAGAGGCTCAGAAAATCAGCAGAAAAAAGGAAAAAGGTGCTCACCTGCACGGTGCTCCTTTTGCGGCTGTAGTATTTCAGAGTACATCTCAAGCACCGCCGTGCTATATCGGTACAGGACACTCCTGCAGTATCAGACTGTCTCAGCACCCAAGCCTGATAAGAAAAAGAGAAAGATTTGGGGTCATGCAGTGGGCATGTGGGAGAGGCAAGACATGAGCTCAGATGCTCTGCTCAACCACAGCTCTCCTTCTTCCCAGGGAAAAAGCCCATGAGCACAGGCGGAAGTTTTTAGGCATCTCCCCGGAGCTACACAGCAGGTTCTGTTGCCTTCTCACATCAGTAGGGTTTAGAGTAATCTTTTCAAGACCCAGTCATTTTCATCACTTGTGAACTCTGTAATCTGGAGGTGGAGAGTCCCCATTAAGATCCAGCCAGCCAATTCAAGACCTGGTTTATCTTGCAGAGGCTAGGGGTTAGGTCTGAACTCATCCCCCAAACTTGACATTCATGCAGGGTGTCTGTGATAGGACTGGTGTCATCCTAGGCTCCTCTGTTGGCCGGAGGATATGGTCATCTTCTGAAGTCCAGCTAACATGTGATTAACCCCTGGGGTTGCCTACCTCTCTCCATCACTAAAACAAGAGAGGGGATGTACCTATGCTCCTCTGCTGTGTTTTCAACACAACTCTTTGTCTTCACAGACTCTGACACTCTCTGATCTCAAGCCGAAGCGGGGACCAGTGTCGGGTGGCACCCAGGTGACAATTACGGGCAACAACCTCAATGCGGGCAGCAATGTCATCGTGACCTTTGGGCGACAGCCGTGCCTCTTCTACAGGTATAGATGAGTCCTTCCCACTGTACGTGCCTGAGTCTGAAAGATGTGAACAATTATAGTCAAGAGACTTCTTCTGCAGCCCAGAGACCCTTTCCCTCAAGTGCCTCTTTTGCCTGTGGCCATGTCTATTCAGCAGTGGGAGTTTTGTATTCTGCACCGTGCACAACCTTACTGTGCGTGTTTTGGGGTGGGAACATAGGATTTATTTTATTGTTTTGATTGGTGTTTGATGTGCTTTTTTCCATGGCCCCTTGTCAAGTTTCACTACAATTCTCCATGGTTCTATACTTTGCTACTTGCTCTGGGAGTATGTCATTTAAAAGATTCATTTTCATGTCCCTGCTTTAACAGAGGTGACAAAGAAAATCTGACAACATTGGGTCTAAGTATTAAAACACCTCCCTTTTGTCCCAGAATAGTCCTGTAGTGCTAAGAAATGGATGATTTGTAACATTTTCACTCTGGGTTGGCTCCTGTTCAATTGCAGTTCAGAGAGGCTTAATGTCAGTGTTACCTGCTGAATGTTCCCTGATCCCTGTGAGAATGAGCCTGAATCCCGTTCCCAGGGGCTCCCGCAGCTCAAAACTACCCAGTGCAACAAATTTTGCTGCCAGTATCTGTGGAGGCTGAAGATGAAGTTGGCACATTTCTCCCAGCCTGGCCTTGGCAGAAGAAGGGCTCATTCAGAGGAGACGTGGGACCACTGTCTTGGGGCAATGCCCTTCCCTCTCCTGGCTGTGGGGAACCTGTTTAGCCGCCTGTCATGACTGTGGTGTGTTTCAGCATCTATAATGCAGGAGGGTGAAGTCACAGCTTGTGATTTAAAAGGCCAAGTGGGAACCACAGCTACTTGGAGGTACTTACTTGGAGGTACCTGGGGAGTTTTAGGAGGGATTGAACATGGTCTTTCAGGGGAATTTAGAGGGTGCAGTCAGTGAAGGTGAGTGCCATGCTGCAAGGGAAGGACGCACCCTGCTTTATCCTTTCTAGTGGTACAAGATGAGGCTGAGGGTGTTTGGAGCCTGGCTTTTTGGCTCTTTATGGAAGGTAAGGGCCACTGGAGAATCCTGACCTGGAGCTGGTTTTGAGCCCTGCCCGAAAGGAGAGGTTTATGCAGAATACTCTTTGAGTATAATCGTAAAATGCTTCCCACTACATTAGCACCTCCCATGCGAAGGTCCCAGGCACACTGCAAGCTGCACTTAAACAAGGCTTACAGTCCTAATGCAAAGTAAACTTTATTATCCCAGACTGGAAAGCTGAGGTGCAAACACCCCTTTTTATGAGCTGCTGCTGCATATGTCTGCAGGCAGGAAGGAAACATCCATCAAGTATTTAATCACACAGAAATACTTCTGGAGAGAGGTCTGTTTTGGACTTCCCTTGGGGTTAAGTTTTCACTCTGAGACCTGAGAAATGATGGCTTTTGTGGTTTTATTTAAACTAGTGGAAAGGCAATGTTACTTCCTCACATAAATGTGTCACACTATTCACAGCATATTCCTGTAGCAGTGAGTTTTACCACTTCACAGTGCATAGGTTAAGGTCACAGGACATAAGAGTAAGTAGCTGGGCTCTTTTTGGCACCATTTTGTTTGCTGCTGGTAGTGCCTGGTTTACATTTACTTGCTTCTGCTCACAGGAGATCCACCAAGCACATTGTCTGTAACACCACTGCCTCAGATGAAGGATTTGAGAAGGTGAAGGTGTCCGTGAGAGTGGACAAAGCCAAGATACATCAGGAGTTGCAGTATGAATATGTAGAGGATCCAACCATCCTCAGAATTGAGCCTGAGTGGAGCATCTTCAGGTAAGCATCCCATGGACACCCCCCTACCACCTCCCATGGTTTGTAGCACTGATGTGTTCATATCGGTCCTTGATACAGAAGAGTGCTTTCCAAGCATCGTGTTTACTAATAGATTTGTGCAGAGCTACTTCCCAGAGCCCAAGACCATGAGGGCTGGTGGACTTGCCTCCTGGGAAGACCAAAAGGCCATCAGTGCTTTGACCATTCCTTGTAGCACCTTGGATGCTCAGTCTGTGTCTGTGCTCATGTGTACCCCGGGACAAAATTTCCACAGATACTAGAGAGGGATGGGCCAGAGCAGGGTCCTTTCTCCAAACAAATTCCTCATAGTCCAAACCTAAATGATCCTGCACCCCTCCTTCATTAGCAGAGCAAAGCTTCCTGGCTTAATGCAGCAAAATCCAGCTTCAAATGCTCACCAGAAGCTTGCCTTGGAGACTTCATGCTTTAATTACAAAGGTAGGTACAGCAAGTCTCCAACCTAGCGTTGAAGCTTTCTCCCTCTTTACTGCAGCCTAGGGTTTATCTCCAGCACCAGGATGCTCCCTGTCTGAGTAATATTACAGACCACTGGGGCAGGTTAAACTACACGGTTGTATACCTAAAAGGTGCAATTCCTAATGCTTCTGGTCATGACTGTGTTTCAGGCCCCATTGGGCTGGGTCTACAGCTTTTCTTGGCAGCAGGACCAGTCACTGATATCCTAAACGCAGGCATAAATGTCATAACTGTCCTTAGCAAAGTGAATCTCCTTTGGGTTTGAAAGCAGCAATCCCTACCTTTCCCACAGCCTTCATGGACTTGCTGGCTTAGGACTAAGCATTGCTTGTTTGGCCGTCGTGCCTGAAAGCCCCAGGGCTGTCTCCCGAGATGAAACACAAAGGGAGCCCTGGTGCCTGCCCTGTCAAACAGCCTTCCTCCTCGTTAGGCATCCCTTTTTCTCTTCATCCCATCAACGCTGCTTTGGTGAATTCAGAGGGTTCACATGAAGGTGTCTGAGAGGAGCATTTGCCCTGGTTGTGAAAGGCATCAAAGTGATACTCAAATGCTCTCAGAAGCCTGCAGAAATGGCCTTGGGAAGAGAGAAATTGGTCATTAAATGCACCGGTATTTCCTTGAAAAGGTACACAATAAGAAATCTTAGTCTCCCCTCGTTCATCCACGGCAGCTCCCTGCTTCCCTGTCAAACTGGACTGATAGGAGTATCTGGGGATTAGGAGCAGGGCTTGTAAATCCCCCCGGATCAGCTCCCATCCAGAAGATGTTTTCACAAATCAATTAGTGCTTTTAATTACCGTGAGGGAATTTACTGATTTAGCTGGATTGAATCTTTGCACATTGGGCTTGAAGCTTTAGTGTCTGGATTTTCCATTTGGGGGTTTTATTTTCAGTCAGAGTTCAGGTTATCAGTGAAATGAGAAATCGCTTTACTCCGTTATTAAAGTGAGTTCAATGCTGGTTAAAAGGTGCAAGACTGACAGCCTAGAAGAGTGAATTCCCCTATTATCCCCAGGAAAGTTGCAGCACGGGGACCTTCCTCTGCCTGGCCTCAGGTATGGCTTGGAGGTGAGAGGAGAAGTTCTTCAGAGCCCGTTTTCTCCTTGGTTTCTCTGCTGAAGCTGCCAGCAAGAGATGAGGAAACAGCCAAGGAGATGCTTCGGGTGTATTGGCAAAGCTTTGCCCAGGCCAGGGTTGCAGAGACTCTGCATCCCATTGCTTGCTGCCTTGGATGTCCCATCCCATCTCCCAGCATAAAGGAAATTAAGAAGAGGTGCTTGTTCAGTGGGTGACAGCTTACTTGCAGGGTGTGTAGCTGCTAGGATGGATGACTGGGACTCTACCTGTCTCATCATTCAGGTACAACCTCCACCCTTTGCTCTTTCAAGTGTCTTTGAAATCAGAAAGCATCCACCTGAGCATTAACAGGTGCCTAATTTTAGCTAGACCTACCCACTTTTGTCTTTTTTCTTGTGCACTTTTGAACCACTCCAGAGGTGCATAACCTTGGAAGAGGGTGCAGAGAGAGAAGATGCAATACCCAGGATTACCACTGTGGTTCAGCGTGTCCGGGACAGTTTTAAGCACTGTAGTTGTTAGTTGTGCAGCTCCATCCAGCAGGTCATAACGGAGACAAGCATTACAGTAAGGCCTCCATGCAGAGCTGGATGAAAGTGTAGCCAACTCCAGTCCTGAGAATCAAGCAAGAAATAAGTTAGTCTAGACACGTGGACCTGGAGATAGACTGAGGAGGCTGTTCCTCAGTATATTTGTTATGCAGTATTATTCATTACAGCAAATCCACTGTGCTTCTCTGATTCATCACTCCTGGCTGTGGGGCTAAGCTGTTTTGAGGGATAGATGATTGCTACTAAACCAGCTTTGCAAAATTAGTGAATGAATGTACTGAGCCTGGCTTAAAACCTTCTCAAGTGCCATTTTCCAAGACAATAAAGAAAAGATTACTGCTAATTTATTCCCATAGCCAAAAAAAAAAAAAAAGAGTCATACTGGGCTGGCAGGTAACTAGAGTTTTATGAGGCTCCATTAATACTTTTGATCTGGGTTTGATTTGAATTACATCCAGCAATTATCTGAGTCTGCAGACAGAAAATTATGCTCAGAGCTTTTGGGACAATACAGAATTAAATTAAGAAAGCTTGTAGACTTGGCACCTCTGTTATTTTGCTGGGCAGCAGCATGTCTCCGGGCTCTGATCCGACCTGGTCGAGAAGTGGCCATGACTGGGCATTCACCTGCAGACACAAAAGGCAAAGGCTGGTGGCTTTCATGCAAAGGCAAGCAACAGTTTTATTTGCTTGATTTGCAAGCCAGAGAGGCTTTGGGGGTGATTTCACGTCTTCAGCAAATGCAACTCCTTTGGCTTTTTTTTCAGAGAAAAGGCTCCTCTCTGATCTGGTGCTGTGGCTGTGCTTAATAACTGCGGTCTGAGCGTGCAAGCTCAGTTTCCAAACCAAATACAGAATTTTTACACGTGGGTTTAAAACTGTGTGCACAGACTTGCTTGATTAAATGAAAATATTTATGTATGTATACACACACTCATATACCTGTACGTATGCACACACATTTGATATGTCTGGAACACGTAAAACTTTCAGCTGAGTAAAGATACAAAATGCCTTCTAGTTTGAATTAGCAGAGATTCATAATAATAGTAATAAATAATAATAAAAATTATAAAGGCTCACAGCCAAAAATCCAGAAGAACTAGAACAGTGGAGAAAGAACAACTTGGTTTATACCCTTTTTTTCTGGTTTCTGGTGAGCAAGCTCTCCCTGGGTGATATCAGGAATACTTAATGTGAAGCTGAATTTTGGGGAGAGGGGTTTTTTTTCTGTAATGCAGGGAGGGGGAGGTCTCTTGTAAGTGCATGTATGACTTCAGAAGAGATCCCCTGTGCGTTCAAGAGAACTCAACCATCCAAGCAGATTTTATGGAGTTGTAGTTGGAGTAATCTAGTTTTGCCCCATTAAATTTCCCATTAAAAATTTCCCATCACAGCTGATGGTTTCGGAGAGCAAGATCTTGAAGTACTCTGCAAAACTGAAGGTCAAATGCTGTCCTAACCATGGATCAGTCTGTACAGGCATTGCTTGACTGAAAGACCATAAGGAACCTCTCAGAGAAGTGTCACAGGAGCACCTGCCAAAAGATACTGTTGTGACAGTGCTCTTTGGCAGAACTCATGGCTCATTACTCCAAATTTACAGGCTTCCTGGTTACATAGGCTATGTTTAAACTAGTAAGTACTTAATCCAGGTCTATTCTTTGGTCCTGAAGCCAGCGAGCATGCATAGCCCTCATCCATACTACCAGAGATCTTTCCTCCTTCAAGGGAAGTTTAGCTTCACCTGTCCTGCTTGTTGGGAGTGCTCCCTGGCCCTTGCTATCCCTTGAACCATGACCAGGCATTGCCTGGGGTACTAATAAAAGCTTATCAGCATCTATGGCCACCAGCCAGTGTTTGAGCTGGTGTCCTGGCTGTTTGGTTTATCAGTAACTAGAGGATGTAACTACAGGGGCTGAAGCACAGTCCCAGCTAGCTGTGACCAACTCACTGAAACCTGATAGCTACACTGCTAGGCAGAGATGTATATTTGTGTTCATTCCTACCTGCCCCATCTGATTAATAATGGAAGATATATGAGGAACATGGAAAACAAAGGTCACAACTGGAGATGTGTTGGCCAACACAGGCTTCTTCCTTACAGTGTGTTTATCCTCTGGTGTTGTCTCATTTATAATGCAGTTCTTTCACCTTTCATGTATGTGTAGGTTTACCTGGAGGCAGGAAAGGGATTTTGAACTTTCTTTTCCCAATTCCATGCATTTCCGCATGGCCTCCCATTCTCAGCCAGAGCACTGCAGGAAATAAATTGTAGCCTGGACAGTTTCCAAGGCAAGTTAGGGAGGCAGGTGCCAAAACCAATGAGAGCACTCCTCACCCTGGGAAACCCTCAGAGATGGGGCTGTTTGTTGATGACATTTCCTCATCCTGCCCTGGTTGTGTGAGCCCTGACAGCTGAGGGGTTTGCTTTCTCAGATAACTCTTCCCCTTTCAGCCCTTGCATCCCATTGCCTCCACCACAGTTCTGCAAAGGGAGAGCTCACCCTGGTAGAGCAACGCTGTTTTCATTTGGGAAGGCCAAAGCTGCCTATGGTGAATCCTTCCCCTCAACACAACGTTCAAAGCCAACCCACGCATCAGCTCCTACTGAAGCCTGGGAATGCTCCTTTGCAGTTTCCTTCCTTCCTCCCCTCCACTCCCTGAAGTCCCACAAACAGTGCTTCTGGCTGCAGCTGTAAGAGGCAAGGGAAAGGAAAGAAGGGTGTTTCTGAAAGCTGTTTCCTTCTGGTGACACTTACTGCAGGGAATGCAAAGGCCTCTGTCTACATCTCCCTGTCTTAAGCTGGGCTGAGATATGTTATAAAAGCAAGAAAATCTACCAAATGCAGGGCCAAGGCTCGTATGAATCATCTTTCTCAGGAAACCAGTCCTTGCCTGAGCAAAGGGACACTGTGACTGGAAATCTCTATTCTGTCATATGTTGGATCTAACACACATGGCAGAGCTTATCTGCCTGGATCTCCAAATGGAAACCGAGCAGATGGCTTATGCACACCAAGGCTGAAGACTTTGTCTCTGTTTCTACCAGATGCTGCAGGACCAGGTTACTGGCAGCACTGAAGTGGGTTCACTGGGGTGACATTATCTTATTCAAGGTGATGTTTTTATAGCAGGTTTAATATACAAGATAGGAATAGAGCCCTCAACCAAGTTATCACTGAATCCTCAAGGACTGTCCTGTTGCACAGGACAGTATCTGTGAGGTTTTTTTTGGGCTCCCTTCCTTAAGTGATATAGGAGATATAGTCTGCGGACCATTCTGAAGAGCCCTTGTTAAATTTCCCACTCTTCTCATTACCGAAGCTTGTGATTGCTGTGTCCTAACAATGAAAAACACCCAGATGCTGCTTGATGAGACAGTTTTAGGAAGCATGTGGATTTACTTCTTTCTCACCTTATGAATGATTGAAAAATTATTTGTTTTGTTTTTCCTTCCCTTCCTATGGGACTGTGAGATGTGGTCAGACACTTTGCAGTCAACATTTAGGAATACAGATCACCCATTGCTGGTGCAGTCAGTCCTGATACCTATTACCTGGGTTCACACACTTCTTTCATTTCTTCTTCTCTAGCGGCAACACACCCATTGCAGTGTGGGGAACTCACCTAGACCTGATCCAAAACCCTCAGATCCGGGCAAAGCACGGTGGAAAGGAACATGTCAATGTGAGTATGGCTGCTGAGCTGGGGATCACAGGAGGGTACATGTCCGACGTAGTGATAGAGTCTGGCTAGCGGTTCTGGAGGCTGAAATCTCCTATTGCATCCAGAAAAGAGGGGATGACTTGCTTTCAGAAAGATCACCCCATCCTCTCTCTATGAAGGAGCACTGGACCAAAGAAGGACCAGAGAGAGGCATCATGAAAGGTCATTCAGCTCCTGAGCCTGTTTCTTCTGTTGGCTCAAGGATATCTGTCTTCTCTCTTGGCCCATGTACAGCCTACATTATTTTATCAGCCATGCCCATGCATAAGTAGACCCAAATTCAGGTTATTAGCTGAACGTGCTGGTATCAGAAGGGACTGTCAATAATACTCTTTGGCGCTACTGTGTCCACTCCCTGGACTATTTGGGATCCTGCAAGAGTGTATCCAGGTTTAATCAGCTAGATTTACAGCCTAATTCAACTCTCAGTGACCATTGAGGAATCAGAAGCAGCTCTGTAGAGACCAGCAGAGCTTTACCAAGGTCTGGGAGGACAATTCACTTGGAAGGAACCAATTGCCAGTAGCTGCTGAGCAGCTCCTGATAGAGCTATAAAAGGTGTAAGTTTAGCACTTCCAATTAGGAAACTGAGGAGCAGGAAGCACCTGCTGGTACCTACAGTAGGTTGGAGGATGGGGCCATGCAACAGCATCTGAAAAGGTGTTGTCTGCATATGGGTGCTTCCTGGGACAATGTGTGAAAAAGCATCCCAGAAGAAGAGGCTCCAAAAGTAAAAATACAGAGGGACTGATTGGGGTGGGGGCAGAAAGTCCAGATCCTCTACATTTCTCAGGTTTTAAGATAAATACATGGGCTTTCCACACAAGGTTCTCAAAACACTTTGTGGACATTAAAATGATCTACTGCCACATAAGCAATGGTGAAACTGTGGTAGAGCCGAAAAGAAAATGCAGGAATATGGGCTAGACTAATTTGCATCTGCAGTTTTCAGATTGAGACACCTAAATTTTGGTCTTATCGCAGCTCTGCCATAAGGGAACTTTTATCTCCCTTCATAAAGCCAAATCCAAAGCAATTTTGTCACCTCTCACACCTCACCAGATTCAGGAAATAGCTGTTGAGATTAGTTTCTGGGTCTGATGTGGATCTTGACTGACAATCTTCCAGTCCTTCATCAACTCTGGGAAAACCCTGGTCTGACTGATTATGCATATTCATAGCTATGTTTTGGTAGTATGTTGTATTTCCTGGTACAGCACAGACAAACACTCACCTAGCTTTCCTGCAGAATTAGAAGTCTTCATGACTTCATCTTATTCTTCCAGCAGACTCCAGCTCTCATCTGACACAGTGGACTCAAACAATCATGTCATTGTGCAGATGATGATGATGCCTATTCATCATCTCAAACATGCTTATGTAGAACTGCCCATCAGTTTTGTGCTGGGAAGTACTCTGGTGCCTTTTCTTCCTTGTAAGATCTGTTACAGCAAAGAACATCTGACTTTACAATATGAAACTGGCTGGTCCAGGTCACTTACCTCTCTATTGATTTGAGCCAAAGCAATAGTAACACTTGAGGTACCTAGCTGTGATAATGAGTTTGCTCTCAATTGGAGATATCAGACTATCAGTATTATCAGTTTGGAGAAGATTCTCATACCAAGCACAGCTGGGATCCCACAGAGCTGGTGCTGTTTCCCCACAGAACCTGTTGGTTCCTGGTGAGACCAGGATGCATTGTGCTAGCAACCACAACATAGAAAGATGAAGGCTTAGATCCTGAAGGACAACCAAACATCTAATTCCTAGTTGTTTAAAATGGGAGTCAGGGTAAAACGCCTTTCACAATCTATTACCCGTTTCTCAAATACACAAAAGAAGCAGGTTTTTGACAGGGCTGGAAGCCAACTTCAGAGTCTCCTGAGACCTACCCCACTGTCTTCCTCACACTCCATCTTCCTGGGCTTCATTTCAGGTAACCTGCTGTTTAAACGGGAATCCTGGGCACAACTGAGCATGCACCAGACACACCCTTTTGGAGTGATTCCCCAGAGCGTCAGAGCTAATTGCAGGGTGGTAGTGAAGCTTTGACTAGTCTGTGCTGTACAAAAAGAAAAGGAAAACATTTCTGTTTCCAGAAGGAAATAGGTTAGGGGAAGGTGCTGACACTGGCAACCCTCAGGGAAGAAGCACAGATGCCCAGTTGCAGTGCAAACTGCTCCACACACCTGCCCCAGCAAAGCTTTCCTAATCCCTTCCCAGCCTTGATTACCTGATGGGGATGGGGTAAGTTTTGAAGCAGTGGAGCACCAGCCTGTCTCATGATGACCAAAGAAGTCTGCTCCTCCCTGTCCTCCAGCAATAAGTAGGCTAGCATTTCACTGGGAGGTATCATCTGCCCACCAAGAGGGCCGGGGGTGTTTTCCATAAACACTCCTTGTGTTGGGTTTCTTTTTCCAGAACTGCGAGGTGCAGAACAGCACAGAGATGACCTGCCAGGCTCCAGCACTGGCTGTTGACCCCAATCACCAGTCTGAGCTTGCCGAGCGTCCAGAGGAGTTTGGCTTCATTCTTGACAATGTGCAGTCTCTGCTGATTCTCAACAAAACAAACTTTACTTACTACCCAAACCCAATCTTTGAGGTTTTCAACCCCTCGGGGATCCTGGAGCTGAAGCCGGGAAGTCCCATCATACTGAAGGTGAGATGGGGACCAAGGACTGGATGAGGAAGGACAAACACTTGTCACCTATTGCCTCTCTGTGTCTGCCAGCACCCCACAAATCACAATGGCATCCCTATTGCATCACAGAAATTTCCTTCACTCGTTGCACCTACCATATCTTATCATATCAGTCACCATCTGCAAGCACAAATCACTGCTCAGCATCTGCCAATACCCATAACTAAAAAATATAAACTCCTGCTGCAGCTACCTGTGTGCAGCCTAAATTTGTACCCACTGCTGTTCACCGGAGAAGAACGTTTTCTATCACTGCAGCAGGGCTGGCAATTAAATACCCATGTGTATTTCTTGGATTTGCAAGAACTTCCTCTCACCCCTGGTTAAACCCTACACCAGTCTTTTGTCATTTCTGTAATCTGGACAGAGAAGGAATTTTATGATTGAGCATTTCCATATCAGCACTTTTAAGTGGTGCATGAGCAAAGAAGTGATTGTGCCTACAGAATACCTTCTTGCATGTTTGGCCTGAATACGTTTTGTGAGGATCTGCTTGTGCAAGACTTGCATGCAACATTTCTCATTTAGTTCCAGAAAGAGAGGAACTGAACAGAATGTTTTGACTGATGACAGTCTGTAGCCATCCATGCTGTCCTCTGCATGACTTTCTAGATTGGCTTTTCCTCTCTGTGTTAGCTAATGGTGAACCACAAATGTCAAGTGCGATGTTAAAACTTGTGTCATAGGAGCAAAGTAGAATTGGAAGGCAAACTCTTTACTGATGTGGGGTTTTTTTGGGGGGTGGTGATATTCCTTTCTATCTAGGGCAAGAACCTGATCCCACCAGTGGCAGGCGGGAATGCCAAGCTGAACTATACTGTTTTGGTTGGTGAGAAGCCCTGTGCAGTGACCGTATCAGATGTGCAGCTACTGTGTGAGTCCCCAAATCTCATTGGACGGCACAAGGTGATGGTAAGTGGTGCTTAATCCTCAGCCTTTCCTCCCTGGGTGTGTTGGGAGGGCACACCAATGCTGAAGAGCTGGCAGAGACCACCCAGGAGTGCATCACCATTTGCCTTCTGTAGATCCCATAAACATCAGGTCCCCTTCTTGATATAATATCCCCATCAAGAGTAATTTGGAGAGGTGGAAGAGTAGAAGAGTAGCCTGGAGACCTTTGTGGACAGTGAGAAACCTTTCATAATCAAGACCCTTTAGGAAAGTTTGCCTCTTCTGTTTTTGTAGGATCTGTATGAACCCTAGATGCTCATATAAGTTCATATATATAATGTGTTTCCTACATGACATACATTGTTAAATTCAGCACAGTCCCCAGCAATTACTAACATGCTGGTGACTAAATTTGCCTTTATGTAGGAGGAAAAAAAAATATGGACAATAGTGTGACTGAACTTTGAGGTTTTGACATCTATACAACTTAGTACGCTCCTGCATATCCTTCCTGGAACCTGTGAAAAATGGACCTAGTGATTACATCAAAGGGAGCTTCTCCTCCTCTCACCATTGATTTATTCACTCCTTCTTTACTTTCCTCTCAGTAATTTGCATTCCTCAATGCTGTTGCTTGATAAACAGCACATCAGCAAACTCATCTGAGTTTTACTGAGCTGTGGGTGGAAACACAACTAAAGCTAACAACTGACATCAGACATACAGATGATCAATGTTTCTCATTCCCTGTGATCAACTTTTTTTCACCTTTCTGTTGCCCTCCTAAAGCTGTATCTGTCACATATTTATTTATTTCAATGCAGTGAGACTCATAGAGGTTGATGGAGACACATTGCATAGCTCTTTGAAAAGAGAGTTTTCCTGGGGACTTCCAGAAATTAGAGTTTATAGTGACCATTTTGGGTCTCGTTTGTGACTGCTGCAGGGAGACCTCATACTGGTTACTTAACTTCTCTGTGCCAAAGTTTGTCAGCCGGAAAATAAAAGTAATAATCCTTTTCAGCCATGAAAATATACCGTGGCTCTTGATTCATTGTAAAGCACATTAAGACACTCCAAGAGGAGCAATAATGAAGAGAGAGATTTTCTCTATGTGAATACCAAAGCTTTTGAACAAGGCAATATATGTTCCCTGTCATTTTCATGAATGTAATTAAACATACGGTTAGTCAGAGATAGACAAAGCCAATCCTAGAGAAAGAACACTCAAAGTCAGGTGAGCAATAATCAACCCCCGGGGATCAGGGAGGATGAACATCTGGTCAGGTCTTACTAATTGGGAAGACTCCCCTGCTCCTGCAGCTTGGGAAAGCTTAAGCAAAGCCATAGAGAAAAAAAAAAAATCCCTTTTTGAGGATGCTGATCAAACAAGAGATGCTGCTGGAAACACGTGAAGATGATCATACTGAAGCCTGTTAATGAGCATCAGTATTAGGGACAAGTTACAGGTATCTCGTTCAACTGCCAACACTGAGGCAATGCTTTGACAGTGTCTGGGCTGGGAACCAAATACAGAAGGTCACCTGTGATGGTGGCCAGTGCTCAAGATGGACTTTGCATCTGGAACTTAACAGGGGGACAGCTGGGCTGGGAAATGCCTCCTCCAGCATAGCACAACATCTCTGTTGCTCGGGTTGGTACAAAATGTATCCCCATGTTTCACATGAATGTCATTTTGATGGTCAGGATAATTGGCAGGTAGCTGTCCCAGGTTCTCTTCCTGTTTCTGCCAACAATATATTGTGTGACCCTGAGTAAATTGCTGAACAAACCTTTTCTTGCAAAGTGAGGTGGCCTAGATCTGAGAGGGGACCATGGGAGTAGATCAACCACTGCAACACTGAGATTATTTCTGAAGGAAGGAACAGTGACAATGACACACATTGATGTCAACAAGTTTTTGATCTAGTTCAGCTATCTTTTGTACAATGACAGTTAGATATTTGAAAAAATAGAAAAGAACTAAAAGGCCTGAGCAATGGTTACAGAAGATTGACTAAAACTCAGAGGCAAGCTCTTTTCCAAGGAAAAGAAAGAGACATGAGGAAGATCCATGTGTAACTATGTTGGAGAAGGTCTGCAATGAAGAAGTGGAGTGCATTTGAAGGGTTGTTCATATCTAATGTAGGCACTTACATATGGAAACTCACACTAGACTCTTTGTATAGTGAATGGAGAGATGGTCAGGGCACAATTCATCTCATCCTAAGGTAGACACTTATATTTGGCCAGGGCAAACTTGCAGTAGGAAAGACACTTCCACAGTCAAGTCTGCATAACAGGAACTCCTGAACTGCTAGAGGTGTTTGCTAAGACATTGCTGGAGAAAACTGGGATCTGCCGTAGTGCCATTTAGAACAAATTCATGATTAATAGGATTAACAGGTGGCCAGACTGTTGTTTGGTAATATGGAGGGCTCATGTTCAATCTCCTAGAAGGTATAAATGGCTTCCTTCAGAAACACTTAGTGGCCCAAGAAATAAAGTAGGGCTATATCTACGTATTTGCTCGTTTTTCTTTTAAATGCTCACAATAATACTGCAGCCTTGCAGGCTTTCTTCTTTAAGAGACAGATTCCCTCAGATCATGGCAGTTTGATTCATGGGCTGTGAGATCTTCCCAGCGTTGAAACCACCTTTAAAGAGGAATGCAGTGGGGCTAACTTTGTTAGACACCTACCTCTAGAAGTCTAGATCTCCTTATAGTTAATGGAGAGAAATGGGAATTTCCACTGAATAAAACATCTCATCCTAATATCAAAGCAGGTGTCAAAAGCAGCTCACATAAATCACTTTCTAAAAGTTTTTTTCTCTGTATTGACTCTGAAAGCCTGCTGTACTGTCTAACTCAGGTGTGCATGTCGAATGTTTGGTGAGAGGAATCCCACCCATGGAGACAGGCTGTTCTGTGAGCTTTGAGGATGGACCTGCGCTGGGGATTGGGATGGGGTTCTTTGATTCTAGTCTGATACTCCTTGAATGGACTCATGTGACTGCAGGGCTTGGAGGAAAAGGGCCACTTTTGGAAACAGAAATGAAATGTAATGAATCTATTTATTGATCCACTGTAACAGGAAGGAAACTGTGCAAGCTGGTGAGCAAATTTTGCTGGGAGGATTTGGGACAATGGTCTAGGGCAAAAGGCAACAGTTTTCAGTGCATACATTAGCAAGTGAGTTTGGCAGTTTGTCTTCTCCATGCCCCATACCAATACCAAACCTCTGCCCAATGCAGCCTGTATAAGTGAGTTGGGCCTCATATCCTGAAATAGATGGGAAAACTAGTTACAGCTGCATCCTCAACTTACATGGGTGCTAGGTTGTTCCTCGGCCACTGAAGATGTTCTACAAGTCATCAATGTCATGCTACAGGAATGGTCATCTTGAAAGTGTATTACCTGGACAGATGAGCGTAGGTTTGGTTTTGTTTCTCATTGTGGACAGTGTTATCTCTCTAGAACCCATCCCAAACTGGCATGAGAAGACTTTGCAGATGGATTTTTAGCTATTTCCAGACATTCAATTTGTCCTGTCCAAGAAGTAAGGGTTACAGCTAAGTGGCTTTGGCCAGAACCTACTGAGGAACAGCCTACAGCTGGTGTTAGAGCAAAACAGCTATCTTCTCAGAGGTTGTAACTGCGTCAGAATAATTTCTAGGAGATGATGGTGTCACAGAGATCATGACCCCAGCAAGAGTTGTGGTGGTGAGGAGCGAGAGCAGCTGGAGAACTTTTCATTAATTCATGACTCTGCTTCGTAGCCTCTTCTGCTGGCTCCAACCCTTCCTCCTGGGGCCAGTTTCTTCCTCCTGCAACCTAGAGAGGAAACCCGAGTAGGTGCCTGAGCTGAGGCATGGGACGCCTGAGATTAATGCATATGCAGGCAAGCTGGAGAGAGACTGATTAACTGAGAGCCAGTGGGACGAAGCACAAGGCTAGCTACCAGACTGGGATGTGGGGGATGTTTTTACTAGCTGCTGTGGGAGCTGGAAAGGTGAGGGAGAGCTCCTCATAAAGGAGGAAGAAAAGGGTTCAATTACATGCTGTAATGGTCCCAGTTGCAGTGGGAGGGGGAAGCACGTAGCCCTGGGGTCTTGACTGCATTTCTGCCTGGCAGCAAGTTTTTGCACTTTGTGCTGGGCCTGCTGTGCCTCTCCATGACAAAGCTCAGCTGGGTGAAGTGATGGGGCTCATCACCATGTCACGATCCTTCAAGCTCTGTGCATGGCATCTTCCTAGCTTTATGTTGATCTATAACCAGTGTTCCCCTACCACAGCACAGTCCTAGAAGCCTTCTTTTTATACCTCAGGCTAGTCAGCAGTGTTTTCCCCCCTGCCACTCAAACTTATGCTACTCTACAAACAGCTTTGAACAACCATATAGTAGCAAGTAGTACGCTGTGGGATTACTGTTGGAGGTGGTGTTCATATTGTAAAAATGGGATCCTGCTTGCTTCAGCAGAGCATTTTGTTGGGCTCACAGCAGTACCGCTTGCAGGGTTTCTTTCTGGCTGTTAAAAGCAAGGTCCTCACACAGCAGCTTGTTCCAGAGGCTGGCAGCAGCCCTGGGAACTTCTGGGAATGCATGGAGAGCAGAAGGCTGTGTTTAGCTCCCTGTTCCACCGGTGAGCATCTGCAGTCACCCTGCCTGCGAGAGGGGCTGTAAAGAGCATGGGCCAGGCTCTGTGTTTTTTGTGGTGTTTTTATTTTTCCTATCCCAGTGGCTTCCAGACACAGTTTTCTCCAGCTGAAGAGTCAAAAGCAAATTGTGACTCTGATATCCGCATCCCCACTCTACTGACTGCTGCTGTGCTAGCTGTCTGGGTCAGATGTCCCCTGTCCTATTGTGAGGTTAGGACCCATCAGACCACAACCATGAGCTGTGTGTCCTGTGTGCATTTGGGGACTAAGTGTCATCAGGGAAGTCCAGCACAACATAGCTGCTTGGGACAGGGAATGGAAAACCCAGAATGAAGCCCAAACTGATATGCAGCCAGGGCATTGGGACTGGTGAGATTTGTCTCACCACAAGTCCTTTGCTGGTTGGGTTCATGGTCACTCTGCCAGCAGAAGTGCTGCTATATGACATATCAGGTGGTTTTAAGCCGCTCTCTAACCAAGTACTTCATGGTCCATTTAGCTTGGGAGACAAGGGGAGGTGTTCATTCAGCCTTAGTCAGGGAGATGATGAAGTTCCTCTGTGCTCCTGCTTGTTCGACAGTTTCAGTGCAACTCTTTCCTGCCTTCCCTCTAGGCTCGTGTAGGAGGGATGGAGTTCTCCCCAGGGATGGTCTACATCTCTCCAGACAGCCCTCTCAGCTTGCCAGCTATAGTCAGCATTGCGGTGGCTGGTGGCCTGCTCATCATCTTCATCGTGGCTGTGTTGATTGCATACAAGCGCAAATCCAGAGAAAGTGACCTCACCCTGAAGCGTCTGCAGATGCAAATGGACAACTTGGAGTCCAGGGTGGCACTGGAGTGCAAAGAAGGTAGGATGAGGAAGAAAGGCTGACATTGTGTCACTGTTGGTAGAAGAAAGGCATCCAGCCACAAAGCTTTGAGCCAAAATATCACAAGCAAAAGGCATGTTGAACCCTGTGGGTATGCTTAAGCCTAGATCTAATCTGACTTTGCCTATTTTCCCTGAGTCCAGCCTTCCTCCACCCTGTCCTAATTGCATTTTCCAACTCACAGTCCAGAGAGAGCCTGTGTTATAAGAAGGTGAGACTGCTCTTGTCCACCACCTTCTTCCTCTCCACACGTTCCTTCTCCACTTGTACCTTAGTCTCATGCATGTGGATCTGAGGGCCTTTCCCATCACGCTGAGGGAGATCTGGACTGTCATTGCTACATGAGTCGTTCCTTTTTTGTGTCAGCCTTTGCAGAGCTACAGACAGATATTCACGAGCTGACAAGCGATTTAGATGGAGCCGGGATCCCTTTCCTCGACTACCGAACCTACACCATGAGGGTGCTTTTCCCTGGCATTGAAGATCATCCAGTCCTGAGGGACCTGGAGGTAATAAACCAATATCTCCTGCTTCTGGATCCTCTCATGCCTCCCTGTTCTGTCCTGAATGCAAGAGATGTGTCAGTACTGGGGACGTGGTGGCTTACAATGCTGTGTCATATCAGGGACGAAACAGCACTTCATTAAAAATCCAGGTTGAAAAGGGAAGATAATTGATGTTATCTTAGATGTTAAATTCTGTTTGATCACTTATATATTTGTAAAAGTCTCATAGATCTGTGTGCATTAGGTCTACTGTATTAAGCTTCTCCTTGGTCTTCATCCTGCTGGAGTTTTTTTTTTTAAACTGGTTATATTAGTTACTGCTATGCAGGTGCCAGGAAAAATAGTTGCATGGCAGAGCAGCATACTTGCCTGTGTCACTGAGCTTTGCATGACATTCACACTAGAGGCCTTTTTTTGTGGCAACAACTATAGAAATAACCTGCAGTCACTGAAGGAGGTTCACCTTTGCTGCACTCTGTGGTATGCAGTGAGGTCAGAAAACCACAGCATCGGTCTGCCCATACCCTGCCCACCTCTGCCTCCTCCACCCCAACTCTCCTGACCACAGCAATGGGAGGACAGCCAGATG
This sequence comes from Pandion haliaetus, assembly GCA_013401275.1. Classification (NCBI taxonomy): domain Eukaryota; kingdom Metazoa; phylum Chordata; class Aves; order Accipitriformes; family Pandionidae; genus Pandion; species Pandion haliaetus. Next base: position 459,800 of record VYZV01027269.1, on the reverse strand, counting down.
TTGCCCAGCACTGTTGGGGTCTACACACAGCCTGTATTACCTCACTGGAGACAATGAGACCCGAGGTGAGGTCTGCCCATGCTGCAAAACTGCTTCAGGCTTTGGCAGATGGACAGGCTCTGCTTGAGGGATACCTGGGCCAGAGAAGCAGAGGATACACCATGGCCAAGGCCAGGGAGGTCATTGGCTGAGCTCTCTGCAAAGTCTTTGGCAAGCTCTGAGCTTCAGAGAGGCTCTGGCATGGGCTGGTGAGATTGCTGGAGGCCAAGACTGGGGTTAGTTGGCAGAAAGGAGGAGCAGGAGCTGGCGCAGGCAATACCATGCTTGGCTGGCTGTGTAATCAGAGGTGCCCACTCATCTTTACTCCTGCCCTTCAGGACAGCCAAAATTCATCAAACTATATGGAGAGGACCATTAAAAAACACGGTCTGCCAGCAAGGAGGACTTGTGGGACTGGGGAGGAGGCTGAGTTACACATTGACTACTGTAATTATTTGCCTTTGGGGTGCTGGTAGAGTGGCCTCAAGCTGCTTTCCCTCAGGAGGAGTGGCTCAACAGGTGCAGCAAACGAGCACAAGAGAGGAGGGGTGATGCATCTGTCTCGCCTATGTATACACACACACAAAGACTTTCATTATACCCACAGCCAATTTCAATCCCTATATTCATTAACCTCAGCCAGCTGACCACAGAATAGCATCTGACCCATATAGAGGTTTTAGCATGGATGCTCCCATACGTAGATACATACAGAGAGACACAGAGCTAATGTTTCAATCTGCCACCTTTGATCTCTTCTTCCTTCTGTTTCATTCATCTTTTTTTTTTTTTTTAACCTTAATCTTCTGTAAAGCTTCAACAGCTCTTTCAGTGTCAACGTCTTTGGCTACTAACATATCAGCAAAGGCACTTCCCATTCCGCTCCCTTCTCTGTAGCACCTAGAAGGGGTTGCTATTTATTGCAAAAGGCCCCAGCATAGATCCTGCAGCGAGCAGGTCTTACTTATTTCCAGTTCATTTGCTAATTAACTGCTTCCAGATGCAGTACAAAATACTTTTCTTGCTATTTTTTTTAATTCTCCGTAATAACCTGGGGATAGACAATATTAAATGTTCAAGCAAGTGAGTTAAAAATAATTATTGGTGGGGTGGGTGGTAGTGGTTGGTTGGTTGGTTGTCTCAACCTATTTACTAAGTAATTTATTTGCTGTATGCAAAAAGAGTTAAGAGCTCTAATTTCCAGAATGAAAAAGTAATGACTCTTTAAGGGGACTTGCATTACTTGGTTGTTAAAGCATACCTACTTGTTTTGGATTAAAGTGCCAAATCTGGTGGGTTATTAATACACACATGCCTCAGTGACATGTGTTGCTCTGTGTTGAGACCCTCCAGCTTCCAGGGAAGCTTTTTCAAGGGCTGGAACAGCTTCAGCAACATGGAGGAATGAGTTTGGAGTTCTCTATTTAGGCTCCATTTTCATCTAGAGCCAGAAGGACTGGAAAGGGTAAAGCCCACTGTAGACTGTGGAGTCCAGGGTCCAGTGTTGAGGTCCTAAATTGTTCCATATAAAAAGAAGTTCAGCAGCCTCTCAAAGCCAAGAAATATATTGTATTAGAGACTTATCAACCATTCTGTCTCCAAACCATTTCACCTCCCGAGCCCAAGGGTCCTACTGCAGTGGGACCTCCAAGACAGGTCCCAACTCAGGGTGTCCTCTCACACTTTTGTCTACCTAGTTCTTCAAAGCAAGGCCCAGCTGCATGATCACCATCTCAGCCACTGACTCACTGCATCTCTTCATCTCCTCAAAACCTGACCCCAGGCTCTCTTCCCCATTCACTTCCTTGCTGCCTCTCCTAACTTCTTAACGCTGAATGCCAAACCTCTGTAAGCAGGTGTCTTGCAGGGCTGAAAAAGAGGTTTTAGGTGACGACAGAGTGAGACTTCAGTTTGACTACAATACAAATATAACATGGTATGGTACCACATCTAGGTACTAGCAATCTCTTTCTGATGTACTGTTCAGAGAGGGAAATGCAGGATTGGAAAGTCATCTGGCTGTGGCTAGGAGGTGGCTAATCATTAGATGACGTATGGACTCTCTTCCTTTTTACAGGGCTATACTGTGATGCAGAAGGAAGGACTCACCTGCCTGCTAGATGCAAGATATTTTTTTTTGTCTCTGCTGTTTGAAGCAGCTTTTCCTTTTTCCATGTCTCAGAACTGACTTCTGTTTGATGTCATGTTTAGAGGTGGAGGAGCTGGAGGGATGGGGGCAGAGAGGTAGCAAAGGGTGTGTGACCCATTTGGGGAGGTCTGACAGTGGGGAGTGAGGGAAAGGTATAAACTCCCTTTCTTCTTGTGCAGGTCCCTGGCTATAGGCAAGAACGCGTGGAGAAAGGCCTGAAACTCTTTGCCCAGCTCATCAATAACAAGGTTTTCCTGCTGTCCTTCATCCGCACACTGGAGTCCCAGCGCAGCTTCTCCATGCGGGACCGTGGTAACGTGGCCTCGCTGATCATGACCGTGTTGCAGAGCAAGCTGGAGTACGCCACTGATGTCCTCAAACAGCTCTTGGCCGACCTCATAGACAAAAATCTGGAGAGCAAGAACCACCCCAAACTGCTGCTCCGGAGGTAAGGATGCCTGGGGCTGGAGCGAGCTGGGCTGGGCGGCCTGTGCCCCCTGCCTAACGTAAGCATGTTAGTCATATTTGGAGGAAATGGGCAAATTTGCTTGATTTTTGTTTGTGCAGCAGGGTGTGAAATCAGGATAGTAGACAGCCACAGTGCACATAACCCTGTAGGTCTGGCATGAAGCTGTTTGCACAGAGGGGTGAATAAGGCAAGCAGGGCTGAATGAAGACTAAATCTCTCTCCCTTTCTGGTTTCCTACTCATTTAAGACTTCCTGACACAGCATGCCTTCTCTTAGAGAACTCTCCTCTTCCTCCCAGCAAACTCTCTGCATTTCTTTCCCTTTCAGCAAGTGTGTCTGTAGATCTTGCTCCCCCTCCTCCCTAACCAAAAAATAGTCAACGATTAAAATTTACAGAACTAAACTACCTCTGGATTTTAATGTGGATCTTCCAGAAAGCTTCATAAGGCCAGCAATAGCCCATGCTTCCTAATCCTTATTTTGGAATCTTTCTGTGAATAAGATGTTCATTTATGCTTATATTTCCTTTCAACATGAAAACTTAAATTGCATTGTGTAGGACCTAGGTCACATAGAACAGGCTGTGTTATATCCCTGGTGAGTAAGTCAGCTGCTGCTGTCTCCTGTCTGGGACGTGGGCTTCCCTGCTTTGTTTCTTGTTCATGAGTTAACTGTGGACACATGGACAGTCTTCTTCAGCTGCATTGTGGGATCTCCTGTCTGTCCCTGAGCAATGGTCTGGGACCTTGTTGAAGCCATTAGAAGAGCTGGGCAGGATAACAAAACTGGTTTAATAGAGGGCACAAGTTTGGATCGGTGCTTTTTGGCCAGGTCCAAGGGCTAAACTCCACAGTTCTGTGGGAAGCCTCAAATTAAAAATCTACTGCTCTGTAATTAATGTGCTTTCGCTGTCTAGGGACATGCTGCCTCTTCGCCTTTAAGGATCACATTCATCTCCTTTTCACAGTCTGAACCAACCCTTCTGGTTCAAGGACCCTAAGTAAAACCAGGAGGAGTTTTCCGAGGATGCATGGCCTTTGCCACTTGTCAGAGCCAACTTTGAGGAGCCCGCAGATGATTACAATGGACGGCTTGGGCAGGGAAAAGATCTGTGGTGCCCGCTGGGAGGCTTTCCATCTGGCACACAGCCCACTGTGGAGAACCAGCAAAAAAGGGAGCAGAATGCACTTCCTGGCATTCAGGGCAGCAATGCCTGTGGCAGAGACTGGACTTTGCTTTGGTGTCAGTTCACTCCCTCATGTAATTCAAGTCCTACAGGCTGGCTGGTGACCTCCCTCCAGCTGTCCCCAGGCTTCCATTCAGCGCTTCTCCTCTGATGCTGGATGGCACTGCCTCCTTGCAACTGTCTCCTCCCTTCATTTTCTCCTTTTTCTTCCGCTTTCTCCATTTCTTTATCTTCCCGGGCTGTTCATTCCTGTCTTATCCTGAGCATCCCATCTTCCCCCTTTCTCCTTCCTCCAGCTCTTTTTTAACTTTAGTCATCTTTGCTGGAAATGAAATGTGGCCTTTGGAAGGAGAGCCAGCAAATAAAGAAGGTATATCTCCACTGTTCCAAGCTCTGAAAACACAAGAAGTCAGTGGTGTGGTTTGTGCTCTGAGATGGAGGTCCTTACTGAGCAGCACCAGAACAGAGTCTACTGATGAACATGTGAATAGCTCAGTGCCTTGGGATTCAGATGTTGGGGTGACATCCCCAGACAATTATTTGTAGCAGCTGGATTAAACTCGATGGTTCCCCTCCCTCCCTGTGACTTTGTGGATGGAAGGGGATCTTCCAACACCCTTCTGCAGTGTTGGGTTTTGGGGATATTTGACAGGAGGAAGGAGCTGGCTGGAAAGATTTTCCCACCTCACCTGTGTCCAGTGTTCATCCCACAGGACATCTACAGCCTCAAAGAGATCAAAGTTGTCAGGGCAGAGAGCAACAACATGGCAGGATTTCAGTCCTTTTTCTCATGAGATAAGTTTGCACCGTGCGATGGGTCCCAGGTATCACACTGGGGAGCATCAGAAAGAGCACTCTTCTGGGTGATGTTCCCTGTGAGGAACTCAGACCATGATAAGCATGGGGATTGCTGGAATTGAATATCATACCATGACCAATGGAGGACAGCAGCTAGGTGATGTTGACCAAGGGGAATACAGGGCAAATAGGCTGGTTTGGACAGAGATAGTCTCGAGGCAGAGACACACCAATGATCACCGTAGACGAAGGAAACACAGCATTAATCTGGTAGCAAACTGGGACCATATCACCTCTTTCTCTGGTTGCAGGCAGGTTGGTCCTTCTGTAGAAAAGTTCACCCTGAAGACTCAAGATGGATTTTTGTTTGTTTGAAAACATAGTGTTCAAGGACAAAAGGATGAGCTCTGTGAATGTACCACATCGACATACTGAGGAGTATAATCACTTCCAAATGCCAGGGAGATAGTCAGTGCCAGATAACTATTCTCTGGTGATTCAGATCTGTCTGTCTTAAGTATTTATACAGCCTACTTGTCATATGGCCTAACGCTGAGCTCATAGTTGATGGATTTATCCTCCCTGAACTCCTTTGAGAAGGTTCCCTCAAATGTTGTCATGTCCCTTTCATTGATGGAGAAACTGCGAAACAGACATACAGGGACTTCCCTCATCACAGGAGAATCAACAGGGCACTAAGGATATGCCTACCTGCAGGTTTGCTAAATCCGAAGCTGAAACAGAGAACTTAGGACATGCTTAATCCTGAAGGTGTCACGCCAGACTTTCCATGGGGTTCAGAGATCTGGGCAGTAAGATGGACAAAATGAATCTTTTGACTAGCCCTTTAATATTAACAGCATGACTAATTCATTTCCAATTTGCTTTTTCTCCCTTGGCTGATTTTAGGACAGAGTCTGTGGCTGAGAAAATGCTCACCAACTGGTTCACCTTCCTTCTGTACAAGTTCCTCAAGGTAAGAGGAGCAGCATGCCTAGATGAACAGCTGCTTTAATACATTTCTTCTTGGTGAGGTTTAGTTGAGGCAAAAACTTCCAAGATATAAAGGAAAAGGCTTTTTTCTCTGGAGGGAGCTCACTGCCTAAATGGGGGAGGGGCTATTTTCTGATCCAGGGAGAATAAAGAGGGACACTTCATTAGAGAGGCAGCCTGTTGATCTTACTCCTGTACAGAGGTGGGATCTAAGGGTCAGTGCTGAAACGTGAAGAATTTCAGAGCCTGATGGAGACCTATATTGAAAATGCTCTCCTTTTACTAGCAGACTCAGGTCTCCATCATATGGTGACCCATATATTCAGTGCATAGTGGCTGGAGATCTCCTCCAGCCCCAGTTCAGCGGCAGCACTGAGGTCCAACGCCTCCATCATACCCCATGCCTCCATCATACTTATCTGCTTTACACACACCATAACTGGATCCCCGCTTAGTTTAATTTAGGCCCGAGCCCAAGCTCTTCTTGGCATTAGGCTGTCTCAAGCCTGCCCTGGGCATGGCCATGCACATTCTGAGTACAGAGGGCTGGATTCAATACACCATGTACACCTGATTGCTGCATCCAGAACCCAACGAGGGCTGAGGCTGTTGCTGCTTTGTATCCCAGTAGGAAGTAGCATCGACTTTGCAGGACACTCATCAGCAAAAGAGTGAAAAGACTTGAGATGTCCCCTGAGCCCTTTTGTTCCTCCTGGAGGGTCTCCTTGGGGTGGTGTGTAGTAAAAAAAAAGACTTTCAGCCTTTGAGACCTGCTGCTGACTGCTGGGTGGTGACAGTTTCCTCTTGGAGTCCCACATTGAGCCTCAAGCATGCTAACTGCTGTGGCACCAGCATTTTTGGAAGGAGCTAGCTCTGCACCTCTTTCCCACTCCCAATGCAGTTGCTAGATATCCTTACACCTTACAGCCCCATTTGGACAGAATAGCCGCCCTCTGCCTGGCAGTTCAAGGCTTTACAAATCAATCCCATTCCCCTGAGCCTTTCTCAGGCACAACCAGTCCAAGGATGAACACATGGGAAAGTTTTGTAGGTCCCTGGAAGGTAATTTCAGTGACTTCTGTATCAGATTCCTGCTTTCAGCTGAAAGGAAAGGATATAAGGAGGTGACTCTCTAAAGAGCTGCTTTTATAATAGGCTTTTCTCACCCCACTCAGCTGCTTGTCTTCTTGCCTTAGCCTGAACAGAGGCCTGATAAGGGCAAGAGACAGGCACACAGAAGCAATATGCTGCTGGCAGATAAGTTAATTAAGTGGGAGACAGGTGTAGGAACTGAGAAAGGGGCCACTTTGCTTCAGATTATTAACTTGTTTTTGCTGGGATTTACACTAGAGGAAAATGACCTCCCTCGTTGAGTTGGGACACACTGCAAGAGGAGAGGGCAAGGTGGGGAGGAGGGGAGGAAGGCTGGACAAATGAAGAGGAAGGGAGGCAATAGAAGAAAGCATGAGGAGGGGTGCATGAGGGAGGGCAGCAAGGGAGGAGAGACTATTAAAAGTATGGGAAGAGGAGTGCAACGATTGCAAATGATGGGAAGGAGAAATTAGGGAGAGGTGTGCTTTGCTGGCCCTGCCTGTGCACTGCTTGTTGCTGTCCTGTGCTGGGCCCCACACATCTGACATCACTGATGCAACCGTACAGATCCAGAGGCACATCTCCCCTGGGTCATGGAGCTGCTTCTGCCTGAGCATCCCTGTTTGCCTCCAGCATGAGAGTGCTCAGGGAGACTGTGGAGTCTGCCCAGACACCCCAGACGGGGCACCAGTATCCATCTCCCTTTCAGACCTGTCTCCAGGTCCTCTGGGACCCATCCCACCACCTGCTCCAGTGCAAAGCTCTGGCCTGGTGACAATCATTGAACAGCACCTACAAGGCTCTGCTAGCCCCAACATTGCCCAGGAGCACTGACACCTTTGTCCCATGACAGGACACTCGAGAGGGCTGGTTGTACTCTGTGCAAGTGGAGGGTCACCTCTATTGCCAGGCTGTATGGAATAGACTGATTACCACTGACACATGTCTCTCAAATGGTTGGGGATGGCAAGCCGTGGCAGTCATTGAGATGCTATGTGGGTTGGGTTCTCACCTCTGCTCCTCCTGTTTCACCTCATGGTTGTCTCTCACCCCTGCAGGAATGTGCTGGAGAGCCTCTGTTCTCCCTTTTCTGTGCCATCAAGCAGCAGATGGAAAAGGGTCCCATCGACTCAATCACTGGGGAGGCCCGGTACTCACTGAGTGAGGACAAGCTTATCCGACAACAGATTGATTACAAGACACTGGTGAGTGCTCTGAGCACAGCTTCCAATGGGCTTGTCCAGCCTCTTCTAGCAAAAGGGGCTTTAGAGAAAAGAAGCCAGAGATGGGCATGCTGACCTTCTGGGACAATTTATTCTTGCAAGCCAGCAGGGTAACCCTGCTGAAGACTGACTAGTCACATCCTTTAGCAAGCTTCTTGGCTGAAGCATCTGCTTGCACAGCACGTTTGCAAAGACGCCGGCTTCCAAGTTACTTCTGTCGTGCCCTGCCCCATGCCCAGAGCATCTCCAGCTCCCCAAAGGCATTCCCTCTTCTCTGAAAGCATCTGCTCTCATTGCAGGGTAGACTGACAGTGCCAATCCTTTACCATTGCTTGGATTAGGTGAGGTCCAGGAGCATTGGAGGACAAGCATGAACCTTGTGTCATGAATATGCCTGTGAATATGAAGACAATAGATACGGGCAATTTACTCTGTTCTGTTAGACAAAATAATTCCTAGTATCTACCCCTTTTCCCTGGACTGATGCTGTGGTGGGTTGACCCTGGCTGGATGCCAGGTGCCTACCAAAGCTGCTCTATCACAGCCCCTCCTCACCTGAACAGGTGAGATAAAATATAATGAAAGGCTCATGGGTCAAGATAAGGAAAGGGAGATCAAGCAGCGATTACTGTCTCAGGTGAAACAGACTCAGCTTGGGGAAATTAGTTTAACTTATTACCAATAAATCAGAGTAGGGTAATAAGAAATAAAACCAGATCTTACTCCCAAATTCTCTACCTCCTCCCCCCCAGTGGCACAAGGGGAGGGGGTTAGGGTCAGCTCACCACATGTTGTCTGTGCTGCTCCTTTCTTCTCAGGGGGAGGATTCCTCTCTCTTCCCCTGCTCCACCTTGGGGTCCCTCCCACAGGAGACAGTCCTCCATGAACTTCTCCAATGTGGGTCCTTCCCATGGGCTGCAGTCCTTCAGGTACAGACTACTCCAGCGTGGGTCCCCTGCAGGGTCACAAGAAAACCTGCTCCAGCGTGGGCTCCTCTCTCCACGGGGCTGCAGGTCCTGCCAGGAGCATGCTCCAGCGCAGGCTTCCCATGGGGTCCCAGCCTCCTTCGGGCATCCCCCTGCTCCGGCGTGGGGTTCTCCCTGGACTGCAGGTGGATATCTGCTCCACTGTGGACCTCCCTGGGCTGCAGGGGGACAGCCTGCCTCACCATGGTCTTCCTCGCAGGCTGCAGGGGAATCTCTGCTCCAGTGCCTGGAGCACCTCCTCCCCCTCCTTCTGCACTGGCCTGGGGGTCTGCAGGGTTGTTTCTCTCACGTGTTCTCACTCCTTTCTCCGGCTGCCGTTGCTGTGTTCCCGCAACTTTTTTTCCTTTCTTAAATCTGTTCTCCCAGAGGTGCTACCACCATCAGTGACGGGCTCGGCCTTGGCCAGTGGTGGGTCTGTCTTGGAGCCAGCTGGCATTGGCTCTGTTGGACATGGGGGGAAGCTTCTAGCAGCTTCTCACAGAAGCCACCCCTGTATCCCCCCCCCGCTACCAAAACCTTGCCATACAAACCCAGTACAGATGCCCACCCTCCTAACATCCCTGTGAGTTGTAAGTCAAAGGTAACAAGTCTTCCTAGAGCGGAAGGGTGGGGTTGTTACTGCAGGTTGTCACCTCCCTGAGTTCTTCCCTGGAAGGAGCTCATGTTCATGGAGGGCTTTCTTCCTCCTCACTCTTGGGTTCCCCTGGGAGTATCTTCATTTCCACATCTCCCCATCACCTGCTCCCTTCTCCCTGGTCCCCAGCACCAGTGGCAGAGCTGCCCAGCACCCAGCCCGGGCACACAAAGCTCTGGTGTTTGCTGGGCAGTGCCTGCCCAGGGCAGCAGCCCTTGGCCATGCTGGGTGTCCCCAGCGCTGAGCTCAGGCAGGTTGGGGACGAGGCCTTGGCCATGGGACACTTGTGACCACAGGGACACCCGGCTCAGGGCACGGCAAGCCCAGAGACGTCCTGAGACGTTGTGGTGTTGGGTGAGCACAACGTCTACGGCCTTCTGCAAGTGACAGAAAAAATATTTTTCATGAGGCTATATTGCAGGGATCTTCTCTAGAATAATCCTCACCAGAAAAAAAAATTAAAACCTTGTCTCTCCAATGAGCGTCAAGGAAAATGTTGGAGGTACACAGTGGAGGGACCTATTAGGTCTTCCTTAGAGCTAATACAGCCATTCTTCTTGAACAAATACAAGTCAAAGAAAAATGAACTTGATTTAAAGATTTCAAGGGAAAGAAAATTAATCCGTCACTGAGTCATTTGATTAAAAATGTAATTGTTTGCATGGTGAAAGATATACACTGCCTATGTTCAGCTTTAGTTTCTACTCTGAGATTACACCCCTTTCCCATTTGATTAAAAAGCATCAATTAAAGGGCGCTAGAGATCTCTTCTTGGTGTGTTTGCGGGCCTTCACTTTTTCCTGGACACAATAAATCCACTGAGCTTCTAAGTCTCTGTGGGATGAAGAACGCTTTCCAAGTCTTCAATGATCCTTGTAATTTCTTTATTTTCCCTGTCTTTGTTCTCAGAAAACCCCAACACTGAATTTTAGGATGGTCAGAAGATTCTCTGAGCTTATCAGATTATTATATTTGCACCTTCAATTGAGAGACATTCATCTTGCTTAACTTTAGCTAGCTTTGAGAGCTGTGTCCAGTCGAAGTTAGTTCTTTGACCTGTCTTAGATCTTAACTCAGGTGGGCTGACACTAGAACTGCCTGCTTCAGTAACTACAGGCAGTCTAGAGCTGAGTTTTGATTGAATCCAAGTCTGACAAGGGGATAGACTTTATTCTTAAATAAGACCACAATTTTATTTTGCATATTAAAAACGTGACTTTCCTATTAAATCAGCAGCATAGTTCTTCTTTTCTATTATGTGTGGTTGTCTAGCAATTTGGATGCCTGATCTCACACAGAGAGAGTGAGCAAAAGGACGAAAATTGCAGACACAGAGTGATCACTTTCACCAAAGGAAATCCCTCCGATCCTTTCAGGCTTGATATAAAGCAGCCAGCAAAGGGTAGTAATTATACATCAGCCCGAACAAAGCTCTCCTCCATTTGCTTTGTGTCGTTTGATGTTAATCAGCTCTCCCTCTTACATCTCAAGTGCAGACAAATATATCCTGATAGGAATCTCAGCAGATTTACAGAGATCAGCTTTGGTGAAGGAGATTAAGAAGCAGCAGAATATGAATAGGATTGTTCTTCCTTTCTGTTTCTCTTTATTTCTGTTATATTTTGTCCTTTCTCTACCTTCCTTAAGCAGTCTGCCATCTTTTATTAAAAATACATAGTAATGAAATAAAGCAAGAACTGATTCAGTATTTGTAATATAGGAATTCCCTGAATGTCTTCTGCTCTCTACCAAGTGTACCTGGTCACCACTGTGAGTTTGCAGTGTGTGTGGCTAAAATTCATTGGGTTGTTCACGTTTCATGAGTGCTAGATAACTGCTTGACTGAGTCAAATCACAATTTCAGCAGTGTGGCATATTGAAACAGGCTGTTTATTGTCATTATTCCAGGAAGAGAAGCCAGGGGCTTCTTTTGGAAGGCATTTATTCTTTAGCCTGCGTTAATCATGACCAAATATTTTAAGTCTTGGTTTCGAATATGGTTTGAGTGAAAAGCAGATCCAAAGAAATTGACTTATCCAGGGAGAAAAAAGAAGACAGAACACTTGCAGACATCTGGAATTACTGATTTTACAATGCACACCTCATTCACTAAATTTAGACTGTTTCAGTCTGATTTCTTTCCAAACCAAATAGCTCTGACTCGCTGTCTGCCAGGTCCTACAGTTCTCCAAGGAAGCAGCCTCAATGTCCTGGAGTCTTTGCAGTCTTTAACAATTTCTGTACTTACAAGGGATTTCTCAGTGCGGTAGAAACCAAGCTAGTTACAGATGTGATTTGCTAGAATAAATGTGTTGCAACTGAACAGTAGGTCTTCTCCCAAGCTGTATAACTCGGAGAAACACCCTCTTGTGCTAATGTCTTCGCTAGCAGTCAGTGCTCATCACCTCTGGTCTGCAGTGTTATTAAAACCCCAGCTAGATTATCCCATCTATGTGAGACAGGAAGATCTCATCCCTGCTGACTGCCATCTGCCTTTGCCAGAATCCATTATTTTTTTAACCATTCACCAAAACAGAGTCCAGATGCAAAAACTTCACTCCCTACTGCCACTGCTCCGCTGTCACTGGGAGATGAAAGACCATCCATCTCCTGCGTCAGCTTTATTTCTGTTGGTACAAATAATGCAGGGGAGCAAAGACCTCGATGTGTGTTGGAAGCTGTCAAGAGTATTGGCTAATTAGTGCTTGGGGGTGGTAGGCAGGAGCTGCCCAGTACAACTTGAGCAGTGGCATGCTCTGTGTGGTCCCTGCGCACCTCCATGGCTCCAGAGCTGAAAGCCAGATCAGATCATCTCTCCTGACAACATGTTCCAGATAGATAAAGATACTTTCAGCTGCCTTTGGTTAAGGCTTTTCAGGGAATTTTGGTGGCAGGGAGGAGGCCACTGCCAAGGTATCAGAAGGCTCTCCAATGCTTGGCTTTTTGGGGAGTCCTTCTCCTCCTTGTTCACTGCCAAGCCTCACTGTATTCTAGCCCCCTTGAACCTTCCTTAGCTCAATTTAGAAGGGAGAGAAAGATGTCTGTTCCTGGGACAGAAGCTGTAGTGACAACCTGGTCTCAGGACAGACCACTTAAACACTGTAGAGAACTCAAAGCCAGGGTCACCATATGAGTAATCACAAGCTGTGCCTTATATTATTTAAATGCCAGTAATTTGTAGTGGAGATGAGGTCTTAGCTGTGGTAAGCATTGCATGTACATATACTTAGAGACAGCTCATGGCTGGAAGGGCTGACAGACAAAAAAAGCCCAAGGGTGCAGAAAAAGGTCAATAAACACAAATCCAGTGAGATGACATGCCCCAGGTTCCTACACAGTCAGTGGGAGAGCAGGGGTCAGAGATTACTATTCCGCTTGCTCCCAGTCCCGTACCTTTTCACGTTGATCCCACAACTGGCACCATCCTTATGCTACGCTGACACAGACCTCAATGCATGGCAGAACAGCGGTGCCAAGTGCTGGTGTCCTCTCAGTGGCAAAACATTCAGCATCTCCTTGAGCGACACCAAAGTCTCCTCTCCCCTTCATCCACCTTGCTGGCTCTGCCCCACAGGGCTCAAAGGCAGGTGATGGGTGATGGAGTAGGAACAGTGAATGCATTCAGGAGATCAGCATTGCAAAACTTCTGTCAGAGCAACTAACCATGTAGGAATACAACACAGGCCAGCTCAGGGGTCTCCTCCCCACCAGTTGACATCAAAGATTGTGTTGACACAGCTGAGCAGCACTGCAGGAGCAATGGGAGTAGTTCTCTGTCTTACATTGGTTGTTATGAGGACAGCTCTGGGTTGAAGCACAAGGCAAACTTTACTCTTCCAGTGAGACTGGAACATCTGAACTCCGCTAAATCGATGAAGCCAATGCTTAGATTTTTTTTTTCCTGGTCATCCCCTTCCAGGGATAATCTACAGAAGCCGGGAGTGACAACAGAGGAAACCCTTGGGAGGATTCCCACAGAAGTGGTAGGAATCTCTCCATTGCAAACAGCTCATTATGATGAGGAGCTTCAACCTGTTGGAAGGGGAGCAGAGATTTTCAATCTGTGGTGTAAGGATGACTTCTATAGGGCCCATGAATATCTTCAAAGAACAGCTATTTAGTGTGTGCAATACACAGATGCACCCTGCAAAATTCCTGAAGTCTTTGCATGGAGAAAAGTTTAGTGCTCCACAAGAGAACAGTTGGAAAACACCAACTGAGAGTTGATGTGCAGCCTGGGGCATATATGACAAAGTCTCTGTGCTCTGGGAAGGGTGTTGGTTTCTGTAAGCAATGCTTGAATTTCCTAAAATGTTGAAAGGAGCCTCTTGACTGTCATTTAAATGAACACACTGGAGTTCAGGGGCTTACAGGTACTACCAGCTGCCCCTATCTATGCTTGAAACCACCTGAAACCACAAACTTCTCTCTGCACAGCCCTTTTAAATATTGCCTTCCCTGCTCCTTCTTCTTCCAACAGAGCTGGAAAAGAGGCAAGCAAGGAGTACTGTGGTCAGAGCATGAATGATTGTGGCTCATTCAGGCAGAGTTTTCCTGCCACCTTCCAATGTTAGCACCCTGTGAAATTCAAGGACAACCAAGTTATAAGAGCAAATCACCATTGTCAGCTTCCAGCTGGATGATGGTCCTCACTGCATGGTGGGTATTGGTGTGGCGGACACTAGTCAACACCTGCAGGAGATGTTGGGTCTTCTGGACTAGATGTTGGCCTGGCAGGGTAGCCCAGATTGTTTTAAAGAGCACTAAGTGCTTTCATGTGAGGAACTGAACTGAACCCTAGGTGTTTGCATTAGAGATGAATCACACTATGGAGCTTGCTCTGACTGACATCATCTCATTTTACCTCAGCTGAGCTCAGATCACTGAGACCTGAAGAATAACTTGGTCTCCAGAACCATGTGTGACCCCCCTAGCACTCTCAAAAGGGCTGTCCTAGTCTGCCATCACTGCTTCATTTCCCTATGTATAAGAGGAGGGGGGCAACTAGTAACCACAACACTGGATGTGTTTCAACAGTGCTTTTTATGTATAGTTCTGTGATCCTTTGAGATGAAAGATGCCACAGAACTGTAAATCTGTGCCATTGTTATTATTATCTGAATTGATGCTGCTTCAATACTCCTGGAAGTGACATATAAATAATAGCATTATGATCTAATCAATATCTCATATTTACATCTCCCCTTTCATCCAGAAAGATCACAGAGCTCTTTGTAAGCAATATCTTCACAAGTCACTCTTAGTTGAGCATAACAGCACCAAAGGGAGCCTGGTGAGCCAATATATAATTATACTGATATAATTTCACCCAGTTTCAAGCCACTTTGAGATACCACTGCATCTTAGTAGGTTAAGACGGAAAATGATGGAGAGTCCAGTACCTATTGCGTACTACAGAAGGGAATTTACAGTCAAAGTAGAATTTGTCTAAGGCACCAAAACTAACATGTCTGCACTTGTAAAAGTGGCACAGGAACATTTAATGACCATATATAGCCAGGAGCATCACTGAACACTCCTTCCAAGTGCAAAGGTGGTAAGTTTGTAAAAGTTTATAGACTTCACACTCCTGTAACCAGAAGAGAGCAGAATGCTTGACATAGACATGGCCAAGTGTTAGCAGGCAGATTGGTGTTAAAACGCTGCGTGTATAAGGTATCCCTCCCGCCGCCGCCACCCCATATGCTTTGCATTTACTCTTGGACAGAGTCTTTGGAGAAAATTATGTTCTCCTTCTGAGAAATGAGAGGCCTCTCTAGTTGGGTCAATTTTCTTGTTCTATACGTGAAAGCAGAAGTTGTTGTTGCTGTTTTGTGTTTCATTTTTTTAAGAAGCCCTGCATTTCAAATCAATAACATTCTTCTGAGAAGGGTCTGGGTCAGTCCCATGGCTGTGCAGAAGATGGATAAACCTAAGGCTGAGAGATTGGAGAGCACTTTTACCTGAATTGTGAAAGTCAGGTGGCAATGCAAGGAGGCCACTACTGAATTAGGTCACCTTGCCAGCTCTCAAGGGAACATGGAATGCATCAGAGGCCAAGGAAAGCTCTGGAGAGCCCTTTGGATACCAATTCAGCTCCAACCAGGGTCAGTTCTGATTGTATTTTTAATGGTTTCTATGAAAAGAGTGTCAGTGACCATTGTCTGGTACCATTTGGGTGAATGCCATTTTTACTGAAAGCACCAGAACCTGAACTGGTATTCATGGGCTTTCTGTTATTAAGTATAGTGAAGATGCCAAAGAGATAAGACTCAAATGTAAGGGGCTGTTACCACAGGTATAGTAGTTTCACCTCACAGAGATAAGTGGTGTGAGACACAAGTTCAGAAGAACCTTCACATCAGCCCTAAGTCACTGGCTGCAACATCTGGGAGCCCACAGCACTTAGCTGAGAGCCAAATGCTGAGTTACCTTTAATTCACTCGGCACAGACAGTGGTAAGGGGTTGAGAGCAGCACAGGCGTGGATGCATGGAATCCCCCTGTGTGAAGCCAGATCTCTGTGCTCTCCTGAAGGAGGGAGTACTTTCGGTACACGTTTTTCCCCTTATTGCACCTTAGGTCCCTCTGGTTTGTAGGATGTAGGGACCTGCAAGAAGGGCAGCCACAGGGTACCGGTGCTGCTGTGAAATGTATGGTGGGTCTCACTGCCTCTCTCTCAGGTCCTGAGCTGCGTCAACCCTGACAATGTGAACAGCCCCGAGATCCCAGTGAAGATCCTGAATTGCGACACCATCACGCAGGTCAAGGAGAAGATCCTCGATGCCATCTTCAAGAACGTGCCCTGCTCCCACCGGCCCAAAGCTGCTGATATGGACTTGGGTATGTGAGTGGACAACGGGCCCCGATTACCCCTGGGCAGCGGGGAGAAGGGACAGGGGAGACAGCCAAACTTAATCCAAACACTGTTTGCTAGGGCAGGTGCCACCTCTCCAGGCTGAGTGTACCCTTGGTGCTTGTGCAAGCAGTAGCAACGGTGAGAGGGCAGCACAGACTGATTAAGTTTCTGCATATTCTCCTGGCTTATGAAATCTTTGGCCTTGAGGACTGAAAAAGACCAGTAGCCATTCTGCTTTTCTGCCCATAGAATTCAACTTGGACAAGGGTATGGAAAAGGCATGATGGGGGCTATTCTTGCTGTCCTGCCAAAGACCCCTGGAAAAATAGTACCAAATGCCCAGGGTGATGTTGTCAGCAGTGTTCTGGCAGCAGAGATTTATTCCTAGCTCTCCTCTGAATAGTGAGGGTTTGGATTATATATATCTTCTTGCTGAGATAGTCACAGCCCAAGAAGTATTAATTACTCATTGTGCAGGCACAGAAAAGGGTATGAAGCATCCTCTGTTCAGTGGGCTCCATCCATCTCACTCGTGACTGCTTCCCTCTCCTGCCAGCACACCACCACTGACAGCAGGGCTGGGAGCTACTGCTCTGCAGAGGACTAGGAGGTCTTAAGGAAATATTAGCCCTTCTGTTTATGAATTCATGCTTTTTTTCTCAGTGTTTTGTTCCTTCGTGCATTGCTGTGCTTGGAGGGTGAAAAGAGCAGCACCTGCTTCACTTACATTTCTAGGCAGTTGTGCTGTTGAGCTCTGGGGCACACTGGGAGCTGTACAGCCCAGTGCAGGGGTGCCTGTAAGGCCAAAATCCATTTCTGCCCAAAATCTGGAGCAAGAATGCTGGGAGGAGTGAGATGTCTGAAGTTGGGGTCCAGGGGCAGGTGTGATAGTACACCTAGAGGTGACTGTGAAAGAATGTAGAAAAATCTGCTCAGGGCATTGCTGAGGGGTCTGGTAGGGAGCTGGGGACTGCATTGTGGCTGTATCTGCCAGAATTTGCCCTCAGTGACCTTCAGTGAAAGAGACTTGAGTGGAAAATGAGGCAGCCTATAAAACCCAGCAAAGTAGAAGAGGAACCAAAAGGAGAAGGGATGGACTGATGCCAAGAAACAATTCAAAGCAATAATGGAGGTAGGAATGAGAGGTCAGGGATTAAAGTGTCTGTATGTGTGTGTGTATGTGTAGGGGAGGAGGGGATTCCTGACAGAAATTGGAGCAAGATTCCTGCTCATGAAAGGCACTTAGAATAACGAAACAAGGTGCCAAAACCAGCAGCAGTAAAGAACAGATCATATACATCATCAGGAAAGGACTCAAGGTGATTCTGGAGCTGCTGTGAGTCAGCAGGAGAATGGTGAGTGCTAGGGGTGAGCAGGAGGGCTGGTAGGGCAGGGTGCCAGGGCACAGTAGACTGGAGGAGAGGGGTTTCCAGCCAGATCTCTTGACTTGTCTGGTGCTGGATGGTGGCCACAGAGCCCAGTACGTTCAGATCTCAGACTGGGTGTGAGCGGAAAGTAGTTTGTTCTACTGTGGGGACGAATGATGCATCCGTAATGGGAGGTGGGAATTTTACGGGCATGTTGCAGATATGGGGGACAAGTTGGAGTCCACAGATTTTACTGTAGCTCTGACAAGTGACAGATACACAAGTGTGTGTTTGGGGGAGGTGGTCCCAGCTGGAGCCTGACAATTTTTCATCCAGGTTTGCTGCTGGTTTAAGAAATATTGACCTGCTGGGTGGTGCTGAGGACCAGCAAG
Organism: Pandion haliaetus; assembly: GCA_013401275.1. NCBI lineage: Eukaryota > Metazoa > Chordata > Aves > Accipitriformes > Pandionidae > Pandion > Pandion haliaetus. Next base: position 441,614 of record VYZV01027269.1, on the reverse strand, counting down.
TTCCAGAAAGTATTTATGAGCATGTGCAACCCTCAGAGGGCAGACTTGTCCATACTGACAGGAGGCTGCTTAATGAGCAATAGCATTGTTGGCCAATAGCATTGATGATGCAGGTAGGAAAAAAAACCAAACGAAAACAAAACACAACCCCCCTGATATCTAGTAGAAGAGTCTTGCCAGCAGCAATGTAGTTGCAGGCTCCTTTAGCACAGCAGCTAACAAGGTGGGAGGAGCAGGGCTGACATGAGAGAAGCAGGAAAAGAGGATATGCACATCCAGCCACACTTCAGCCCAGGCACTTTGCAGGAAAAGATGTTTGTTGGCACCTGGCATCCTTCGGTGACAGTGAAGGCAGCAAGGGGAGAGAAGAAAGCACTGCAGGCCATTAGGAAGCAGCACAGAGCTCTCAGGATCAGCCTGCCCCAGGCTGAATGCTCAGAACTGCAAAGGCAGCTGGATCAGCCCCGCTAGTCCATGCTAAACAGTAGGTCAGAGCAGATGACTGTAATCTGGCCTTGAAATCGATGGTTTTCTAAGCAGCAACACCATTTTCTATTACCATTACAATTTGCTGGGCTTTCCATCAGTACTAAGGCTGGATTGCTCACATGGAAGAAAGCAAACAAGCTAATGAGTTATTTTGAGTTGTTAAATGCAGGGTAGCTGCAGGCAGAGTGACTTGTATGTGTCGCAAATGTCATAATGTTTTGCAGTTACCCAGACAACTCATGGAGGGGGTTGTCAGCTGAAAGCACTTATTTTGGACACCCTGAGGTTACATTTTAGTCCAAAACCCCAATTGCAGCCCTCTGAGTAAAAGCTTCTTTCCACAGTGGCTATTGTTGTCATTATTATTTTTTAAAGCCCTCACCATAAATAAAGTACCCCATCTTTGGGAAAGCATTAGGATATGAGCATCACGAAACAGGAATTTGGCTTCATGCTGAGGCATTCACTCTTCCCTGTGTTTCAGTTGCTTTTTGAAAGAGACTGCTGAGGTGACGGGAGCTACGAGGTTGACTGTCTGGCATTCAGTGATGGTGTCTTAGGCTCATTGTGGACCATGTCAGGCAAGCTTTCATTGCCTCACCAGTACTGGGATGAGGGGCTCAACCTTTAGGAGCCATGTGTCTAACTAGTAAGGCAGACAACTTGCATATATAGGATGAAATATTTCCCAGGCATCTTCCATCTGCACATTCTGCTATGAACTTTTTTTCCTCAACCACGGTGGCCCTTTCTCCGCTCCAGAGGCAGATCCGAGTATCTCCTCTCTTCCTGGAGGTCACCACATACTAGACATTTACCCATTTTTTTTTTTTCCTACCCACCTGGTTGTGTTGGTGCCTGCAGCATGTAGACAAGGGGTTTATTCTTCTGTTTCCTGTGCCAATCTGTTTCTCACGTGGCAATTATTGGGAAGTGAAAAAATACTCATAAGACTAAAATCAGCCCCCCAGCTCTTCAGACTAATCCTTCACGAGCGCAAGTGTTCATGAAGTAAGCATCGAGCCTGGGTAAGCCACATGCATTTGTTCCACATGCCATTGCTGTGCACAGTTAGCCACAAACCATTTCACAGCCCTTCATGGGAGACTTCAGGACTTTAGGAAAAGGGTGGGAAGCACAGTATATGGCATGAACAGTTGTTTGAAATGGATTGTGTGCATCATGACCTAGAAGTGCCTGTAAAGGATGGTGTAACTGATGATGACTGGCTCAAATGGAGGCACTTGGAGTGAGCTGGCATGTCTTCCATCCTCCTGGGTATTTCAATTGCCCCTGAAAAATGTTCTCTCTGCTACACTTTTCTCCCTTGTTCAATGGGCACCTTCAGGGTGACCCCGATCAGAGAGAAGGCATGAGGAATGTGTAACATTTTCTATAAGATTTGAGGTGCAGGAGGACATCTCCCAATCTACCATCTCCCCATCAAGTCATTCCCTAGCCAGGCATTGCTACAGCTCAAAGACACACCTCTTTGTCAGAGGCCCCTGGAATTTCCTTTTTCTCAGTCGAGCTGAACAGAAAGGTTGTTTCTTAAAAAAAAAAAAAGAAAAAAGAAAAAAAGAAAAAAAAAAAAGAAGTAATTCCTGCGTGCAATAAAAAGATACACTATCTGCTGAATGAAATATAAAGGCTTCACAGCAGCTGTCTCCTGAGTTTGCATTTACCACTGCTCCTGATTGGAAGGCTTGATAAAGATAATGGGATTTTTTACCTCCCTCCCTCTCTCCCTCCCTCTCTCCGGAAGGTGGAAGTGTAACAAATTGGATTGGAGTATGTCTCTCCTTTGTGCTGGCTCGCAGAGGAGTGCGCAGATCTGATGAGAGAGGGGACAGGGTGCTGCCAGCGAGGACAAAGCTAACAGTTTTCACTTAGTGCTGTGAATCTGGATGCCAGGGTCACCTTTTCCTCCTTTGCACCCTCCCTTCCCATTCCCTTGCTCCCAGTCATTGCATTTATTTGCAGACCAGTGTGTGACCACCTCAGCTGGCTCTCATGGAGAAGGGGAGCATGGTGTGCTCCTGTGAGATTAGGAGGAGTTGGGGGAACACAACTGGGGGCCCTTTCCCCGACATTGCTTAGATGCACGGTGAAGTGATTTGTATTTTGTCAGGGCAAACAGGCTGCAAAACTGAAGCCAGATGCTCTGAACCTGCCCTGCAGGGTGTTTTCCTCCTTGTCTTGCTCACGAGTTGGTCTTGTACAGTCAGACTGGCCCTTCCTCTTCCTCGCATGGCCCCTTTCTACAGGAAGGCCAAGGTGAAGGGCTTGGCAATCCCCTGCATCTGTGCAGGAGCACAAAGGGTTTGAAGGGACATCCCACGATGTCCTGGGCTCCCCTGAAGCAGACAGAAAGCTTCTGCTGTTCTGAGGACTTTGTCCAGCCCTTGACACATGATAAAGCACAGAATGAGGAAAGCTGTGCCTACCTTTCATATCGGAACCAAATGCAATGCTGAGAACTTGTGTATCCCTCCAGAAACACTACATGAGTGTGTGTGTGTCTCTCCCCAAAGATGAGTCAGGAGAGAGGAGGACCACAGGAACATGCAGAGCCCTGTAAGAGAGAGGTCAAAGAGACCCCGTCCCCAAGACACCATGAAGAAGGCACATGAGACACATTCTGTGACAGAAGAATTGGCTTTGGCGCTCTGTGGGGCACTTTGTAAGAGCACCATTTCCCAGCCCAGCCCAAACTTCAGCATTTGTGCTCTGCCAAGCAATGTCTGGGACCAGTTAGCTTCCAGGAATCGGGTCCAGGTGGGAATGAACGGAGAGCATCATTCCCAGACTTCACAAGCATAATGTGGGTGAGGTTCTAAGGAGCTGGAATAAATGAAGGGCTGCTCAGGATCAGTGCTTAGCCAACATAACCTTTGCTTATTCTCTGAGTATCTCCAGCCAAAGTAACACCCAGCAATAAACGCAGCAGCTGACCTCTTCCTGCTAATTTAAATGAATAATAAAGGCAAGGGCGGCTTTCCCAATACATTTTAATTATGTGATAAGAAAACTGCTGAAACCAAAAGAAATTTGCAATGGTTCTTGCATTTTTATATTAGGAGAAATAAGCAGGGGTGTTAGGTGATGTCTCCATATCCAAGAGTTGATTTTAATTAACTCCCATAAAAGAATAGACTTTCTGCTTTGGCTCTGGCTAAATTTTATGTGGCTGGGTCACTGTGACTGTGAGACATGACAACCAAAAAGGAAGCTTTGGACGCTCCAGATTGTCTGTGGTTAAGCCACAGCTTTCCCTGGTGTCACCCGGTGATACTACATTTCTCTCCCTTTGGCCGTGTTCGTGTTCCTTGCCTTCATACATGTCTGTGAGCTATCTGTGGGGAAAGCTGTGACAATCCTCCATGTGGAGCATTCTTCAAGATTTGAAGAAAAGGTGATACCCTTAGCAGTGACAGGGTGCTCCAGTCCTGCAGAAGGAGAGAAGCATTGAGCATGTCGGGGTGGAGGCTGGAGAGTTGGATGTGGTCAGAAAGTGGAGCCCTTCTGCCCACAGGCATGCTGCTGAAGGCTGGTAGAGATTCTGTGCTCCATGGAGCAGGGTGTTGGCTCTATCTCTGGTTCTTCTTCCCATTGTGCCTTTACTGTGCCCAAAGCTAAGGGCTTCCTGCTCTCCATCACTTCTGGATTTGAGTAGCAAGAAGTATTGCACAAGCACTAATGGAGAGGAACTGAGCCCAGTACAGGGTCTGGTGCTGTGCTGAACAAGACACTGCTCTGCCCAGGGGAGCCCTCTCTGGGGCTGGGTCTTGACGGTTAGACATTATCTCAGGTATCAATAAAGGCTGTGTCTGTGCTTCTAAAGGAAAGAGGGCCAGGGCTGAAGTTCTATCCCTGACACATTCATTTACTCCTGTCCCATGGTGATGGCTAACACACGCAAGGACAGGTTGGTCTTGGGAAAAGCTGCATTGAAGCAAGAACAGAGCCAGGGAGTCAGCCAAGAGTTAAGCACTGTGCATAACCAGAGTGCTAAAGCACCAGACCTCGCTCTGTTCAGCTCTGCCAATGGATCCATAGCTCTCTGATCATTGCTTTATTTATCTGTATAGACCTCACCACTGTGTGCTACCATGCCCTAGCCTCTCATCTCTGTAGGCAACTGCTCTATGTTCTGACCTCTATGCGGTGTCACACTTTAAAGGGGTGAGTGTTTCCTATGTAAAAGTTGTTTTGTGGTAGCAATATCAGTTTATCAAGGGTAAAGAAAGCAGTCTGGGTAACCTAGGGCTTGACTCTCAACTTTGCCACATGGCTATGATTTTTGCATACTTTCCTGAACCATCTCCCTGAACCTTTCATGGTTCATCTGTCTTCTCTTTCCCTCTGGAAAGAGGAGTCTGGACATTTGTGCATTTGTATGTTGTACGTAGGCACCTGACAGAGCATAATGGCAATGACGGACATGCTGCTACACAGATGCAGCCCGCATGTGTGTGACCACATGGGTTATGGACGGGGGGATTGCCAGGGTTCTGCCCTCTGTCTCAGAGGTTCTGCACAGCAGAGTTCAATGTCCGTGTCCTTGCAGAGTGGCGGCAAGCAAGTGGGGCAAGGATGATCCTTCAGGATGAAGATATCACAACCAAGATAGAGAATGACTGGAAGAGACTCAACACGCTGGCACACTATCAGGTAACTGTGTGAGAGGATGGGTGGAAGGTAGATGACCTATGAAAGTGAAAAGGAGAAGGGCAAAGTGTTATTCTCTCAGATGCAGAGATAAACAACAGTTGAGTGGGCAATAACTGGACACATCCCCTGTATTGAATACATCCATCCTGTTGACATCCATCTCTGCAGGATGTTGAGATCCATAAGAGAGGGCTAAAGATGTCTGGAAATATCTTACAGAAGTGATAAATTTCATGAAAAATGGAGATTTGGTCAAAAGCTCCCCCTACTTCTTTCCCTCCTTGCCAAAAAAAAAAAAAAAAAGCACTTCATTAAGTTTAATCCAATGCTGCCAATTTTGTCATTTCCCCAATCACAGCTTAGCAATCTATGCTTCACAACAAGATTTTTTTTTCTTTTCATTTAAGAGCTGACATGAGGAGGCAGCAAGAAATAATTTGAAAAGGAAACAAAACTTTTCACTTCAGATTGACTGAGGCATTGCTGGCTGACTCCAGAACAATTTTTTCAGGGGGAGAGGGGATGTTTTCTATTTTATTTCACCAACAAACTAGGCATAATTTTCTTTCCCTTTTGTGCTTTTTCCAGTTGTTTGCTTCAGGCAATGAGCTCCCAGCTATATGGATGAGCTGGGGCAGAACACATCTCAGCTGCCAGGGTGTTGACCTCTACATCATTTACCCTGGCTATCCTGAGAGCAGACATGGAGCATGCTGGGACAGACACTGATATTCCTGTTGCCTCAGTTTCCCCATCTGTAGTGTGGGGCTAAAACTACAAAGAGCCAATAATTGCCTTCCATGATTGCTGAGGGGCTATTTAATTAGCCTCTGCAGTGCTTTGAAGATGAAATACTCTGTGCAAGTGCTAATTATTATTATTACACAGACAAGAGTTAGATGTTAGCAGGGTTTTTTTCACCCATCTCCTTTTTATGATGTCTTATTTATCACAGATATTCCTGGTATGACTCCTTTGAGCCACTGGCTTGTTAACATTTCTGATACGGGACCCACATGAATTGCCTAGCTATAGAGATGGAAAGTCTGGCTCATTTCGGAAAGCTCTGTTGTCTGTGGAAACATTGTCCCATGACATCCTGGAGCACAGCCACTCCAAACTTACAGCTTTCTCCTGTCTGAGACCTTCTGACACAGCAAAGAGAAAGAAGTTGTGGTAATCACTTCAGTCCAGCAGTGCATTTGTCATGTGGAAGGGGGAGACTGCATGGAGAGGCTGACAGAATCAGTCAAAGTGGAAAATGTAGATAGCCGTTTCTGAGATAGGTACCTAGATATCACCTGCAATTGAGGTGGAAGGAATAGAAAATTTCACATCAGTTTTATCATGCTTATGGGACATCCTGTCCTTCATGTTTGAAATAGCTCAGATGATTTTATTCTTCTCATGCTCCTGTTGTGCAGAAGAGGTTCCTTGTGAAGAACGTACTGTCAGGTTTACTGAGGTTAATGCAAAGGCTCACATTGTTGTCACTGGACTTTGAATCAGGACCTGAATGGAGCAGAGTCTGCTTTGTCATGAGTTGTCCTATTGTGCAAGTGCAGGCTTCTAGCAGTGTAACGAGATTTTGTCCCTTTTTTTGTTAGCAGACCCACTGAAGAAAGCATTTGAAGCTTTGGGCCAAAACTACTGTCCTGCCTACAGTGACATTGTTATACGGCTCAGCTTCTGCTGCTTGAATTTCTGCTGTCCTTAGCATGCTCCTCAACCAGTTTTCAGAAGCTTATTGACAAAGTCCCTTTTTCTCTACAGGTGCCAGATGGATCTGTGGTAGCTTTAGTCTCCAAGCAAGTCACTGCCTACAACGCAGTCAACAACTCCACGGTCTCCCGGACATCAGCCAGCAAGTATGGTAAGGATTTGTGTGCTGATAGGGATTGAAAGAACACTGGAGAAGAGATCCCAAAAGTCGTGGTGGTTACAAGGCACTGAGCACCAGCAGAGAGAATGATAGGCAGATGACTAGTTGTCGTGGTTTAACCCCAGCCAGCAGCAGAGCACCATGCAGCCATTCATTCACTCCCCCCACCCAGTGGGACGGGGGAGAGAATCAGGAAAAAAAAAAGTAAACCTTGTCGGTTGAGGTAAGAACAGTTTAATAGAACAGAAAGGAAGAACATAATAATGATAACAATAATAAAATACAATAGTAATAATAAAAGGATTGGAATATACAAAACAAGTGATGCACAATGCAATTGCTCACCTCTCGCTGATCGACACCCAGTTAGTTCCTGAGTGGCTATTCCCCCCAGCCCCACTCCCCCCAGTTTATATACTGGGCATGACATCACATGGTCTGGAATATTCCTTTGGCCAGTTTGGGTCAGCTGTCCTGGCTGTGTCCCCTCCCAACTTCTTGTGTCCCTCCAGCCTTCTTGCTGGCTGGACATGAGAAGCTGAAAAATCCTTGACTTAGTCTAAACACTGCTTAGCAACAACTGAAAACATCAGTGTGCTTATTCTCATACTAAATCCAAAACAACACTATACCAATTACTAGAAAGAAAATTAACTCCATCCCAGCCAAAACCAGGACACTAGTTGATAAGATTGCTTGAGGGATGGCAGGAGGAGGGAATTTAGCCATCTAAAACTTTGGCTTCTGGTCCAAGCTGTTGATCCAAGTGGTTGGATTGCTCTTGGGAAGTACTTCTCCTCCCTCATTAATGAAAGGAGGAGCCTGTATAATTAGCTGCCTACATTTTAGGTCACTGAATCTCACTCCTAGAGATTGCACAGGAAGAGGCGAGGCAGAAGCACTGCACACTATATGGACTCAGTCATTCTGGTGGGCAAAGTCTTTGGAGCATGGCCTGTTGTGAAGAAGAATCTGTGGCACAGATGAGCAACCACAATCTACATAGGGCATAGCCTGTCTACAGTTACATCTCAGTAGGGGTGTTGTGTGTCCTACCCAGCTATCGTATTGTCCCAAGGGAATTTGCACCTGGAATAATAGCAAAAATTTCTTACTGAGGTCTTATATCAGTATATCTCAAGGCAGTGGATTGTTTTTCCCACTTTACCCATGAGACAACTGAGAATGAGACAGCTGTGAAATAGAGGCCAGGTGGAAATTCTTCTGTAGAGCCAAACAGAGACCTCCTGAGTCTCACTCACACCATCATACACCTTTCTCCCCTGCATTAGAATCACAGCCCAGGGTGTGTCTCACTATGGTGATGCCAGACAGCAAAGCAAACCATCTCTAATGTGCAACCAGAGTGCTGCAAAACCATCCTCCAACCTGGATTCAGCTGTCGTATCAGTTTATTGTTATTGTTAATTTATGAAAGCATCTCCAATCCTTCTTACTCTTACTTCTTACTTGAAGGAAGTACAGTTACTCAATGTCCAGAGGAGACCCCTTCCTCTTTCTCCAAGGACATAAGCAATCCACAAGACCTTATTAATATTCATCCTCTTTGCCATGTTGTTGCAATTACTGAAAGACACAGTGACCTTTGAAAAGGAAGACTTGAGGGGGGTTAATTTCTGTTGGATTTGTTTAATTCTTTTGCCATTTGATTTTTCAGGAGGAGGAAGTGGGGAAGAATGCAGGGGTAGGAGAAGATGTGGTGGGTCAGAAGTGATTGTTAATTGCAATTAAGAAAACAGCATCCAGAGAGAAAAAGGATATTCCATCTGATAATTAATATGTAGAGATTGGTAATGCATTAATGAGGCTGATTCAGATCTTGCTACAGAAAGGTGCAATGCTCTTCTGTTAATTATGGTTGGAAAAGACTCTGTCTGCAGCATTGCTGGAAGGTCAGGGAGAGGGGAATGCCTCGTGCCATCACTCAGAGGCAAAGGGAGGTAAAATTTGGAGGCTAAAGGTGTCCTTGGAGAGGAAATTTGTGCGGGGCCACATGGAGTTCTGGTTTACTTTCCGTCAAAACAAGGTTTTGGAGCAGGGAGTCAAGAGGATGGCTGGGCAGGAGTTATTGGATTGCTTTGATGCCAAAGGAGGGAGAGGAGACAGCTCCTCCTGAGCCTGGGGATGGGGAGCTAGACAAGAGGTCACGTTAGCTACATCAATATTACTATGCAAAAAGGCCATGGCTTGTTCTCTGGCCATAATGCCAAGCAGCATGGCATGGTGTGGCTAACATCCATTCGGGTAAAACAAGTTATGCTTAGCCATACTGGTTGCTGTGAGTAGGTGGTACTATCTCCTGAACCAGTCCTGGGCAGTGTCTTACACTGAGGGTGCTAGCTGTCCCAGGCCAAAGCTTTGCCAGGGAATGTGATAAAAGATAAAGAGCATGTGCAACTGAAAGACAGTGTTTAAGCCTCATTTAATTTAATAGTGTAGACATTGATGACAAGTCTGCTTGGCTTATATCCCTTGTCTTTGCTAAGCAAATCACTCAGTCATAAGAGAATGCTTTGAAAATAAGTCCTGGTCCATTACAGCTGCTTTGGGGGCTTCTCCGTCTCACATTGTAATTCCACAAGGAGATATTCTTGTGTTGCCTAATGTTACGATTGATGGAAATTTATTTAATACTAATATGGAAGTGTGGAGCTTGTGAGAGCAGGGACATTGCAGTACTGCTACAGCCTTCCCACTTTGGAGACCCAAACTAATATCTCCCCAAGATGACCTCACCAGCTGTGATTTTTTGTCTCAGCCCCACACCAGAATCTGTATAAGCATCCACTCCATACACTGAAAGAGAGAGGTACCTGCTACTGAATCCAGACAGAAGAGGTCTTCTTCTTGCCTGCCTGATGAAAACCTTCTATTAAGTGGCATGTCCTCAGCATATTTCCTTGGTGAAACCTGATAATCCTAATACAAGTGCTACTAGGGCTGAGACACATGCACCTCTCTTTGCAGAAAACATGATCCGTTACACTGGCAGCCCGGACAGTCTCCGTTCCCGCACACCCATGATCACGCCTGACCTCGAGAGTGGAGTCAAGATGTGGCACTTGGTGAAGAACCATGAGCATGGTGACCAAAAAGAGGGTGACCGGGGCAGCAAGATGGTTTCTGAGATCTACCTGACAAGACTACTTGCCACCAAGGTACATGGTGGGGGTGGGGAATAGGGTGAGATTTTTTTTTTTTTAAAAGGCTGCAGTGGAACTTCTTGCCTACAAGAAATGCTCAAAGGATGCCAAAGGGGGATAAAGAGAGAGGAGTAGAAGGAAAATAGAGCAGGAGGAGTGCTCCAAGCATGTAGGGAAGGAGCTTGAATTTAGAAAGCAGAGTCAGAAAGGGACGTTGGAGAGCAATGAGGAGTAAAGATCCCAGGGCCATGAGACTGGGGGAGAAAGTCAGCACAGGGTTTTTGATTACACTGGCTTGTAGTTTATACCAAAATTGAACAACTGAAGAGCTAGGGAGTAAATATGCTCAGATCAGGTTCCAAGGATGTGTCACATCTCACAGTCTGAAATGGGCTTCTATGCCACAAACCCCTGAGTTTTGTGGTGCAAACCCTTCTTCTCCATCTTTCCCTGGAGCCCATAAAGATTCTTGTGCTGATGACATCGCAAGGGGTTAAGCTGACTGTTATGTAGCTAATAGGTAGCCAGCTCCAAGGAGAGCAAGCAGAGTTAGATGCCCATCCCTATTGAGACATGGAAAGCTCAGGGTCTCCAAAGAGAAAATACAGATTAAGTCAGGTGGGGGCAGAGCAGGGACATCCTGAACTGAATCTCCAGACATATCTCACACATCACAGCTGGTCCATGGCAAGTGTCTGCAGAGAGGGCAAAGACTGTGTTGGGAAGTTGGTAAGATCCCATCTGCTCAATCCATATTCCCCAAGATGCTGGAAACCAGTCTCCTACGTGGGTGCCTGCCAGAGCCTGCAAAACTTCTGTAGTAGGGCAGTATGTGAGTGTTTAGCGTAATTGAGGATGCAGCACCATAAGGACACATGCAGAAGTGGAGATCACTCAAGCTGACAGATCTAAAACTTACTGCAATGGACTTTGGCTCTGGGTCAGCCACAGAAAGTGGCTTAATTGCCACTCTCTGCACAGAAGGAACTCACTGTCACTCACCACCATGCTGTCCCTTCCCTGTGAAGGGGATGGCCGGTTCTTGCTGCAGCCGACTCACTCTGGGGTTGACAAAAGAGCTGAGGCCTTTCACCTTCTTTCATCTCTGACCAAGACTATCCTCCACCTAACTTACCTCTAAAGGCTCTACAGGACTGTGGGCAAAAGCAGTTGTCTGAGTTTACATTTATTTGCTCTTCCTCTCTGTGGATGATGGTCTCCTTGGAGAAGCCTGCATTAATGAAGAGTCTTCAACGATCTTCTGCACCCCAGCAGGGACTAGGCAGGTGAGGACGAAGGCAATATAATCAGACAGGCTTCTTAGGCAGTTCTGCTGTCCTCTTGCAGTGCAGAGTATCTCTGTGCCTGAATCTCTCTAACATGAGAGTTATCTCAACGCATCCCAGAAGTGGAAACTGCAGGGTAGCTGTGGCTCAGGTGTGGCTGACTGCAGTGTTATCTCACTCCATTCTGAGCAGGGTTAAACCAAGCAGTGATCAAACAGCCCAATCTTCCTCCCTTCTCTGAAGTTTTAACTATTATCATTTCTTGTCAGGGTGTTAATAGGCACAAACACAATTTCATGTGTTCATGCAAACGCTGTCTGAGTTTGCCAGTCACACAGGTCTCCATCACATGCTTAAGTCCTACCATACAGTTTTACCTGCACATTTATTCCTCAACTCATTTTGCCTCTGGTGTCTGACTCTCCCTGCAGCCTCACTCAGGCTGTCTACGTTGCAGTGGGATTTGGCTTTGTCTTTAGCCCCTGGTACATGTCCAGCTCCCTGGTATCAAGACGCTTTTACGGATCACACAATGTAAAAAGAAAATGATGCTCCCCAGGGCTCAGGCCTCACCTGGTGTAAACCAGCAAGCATTGGACCGGTGCTGATTTCCAGTGTCTGGGGATATGTCCCCTACCCCACCATTGAATCACTTTTGCTTTCTGTTCCAGATCACAAACTCAACATTCAGGGTTTTTTTTTTTCTGTGGAGATGGCAGGAAAGCAGCTGCGAAACTTGCACAGCAACAGAGAGAGTAGAAAGGCTGGGGGTTTATTGTTTCCCCTCTTGGGCTGAGTGATTTTCTTTTCTCATCATGACCATTTGAGGGAGGGAAAGAGGAGAGACAGCAATTGCTCGTAATACAATCCCAGGGAATACTTAGTTAAACTGACAATGGTTTTTATTCTGGTAAATCCCTGACCTCTGAGACCTAGAGTCTCTTGCCTAAAAGCCTCAGAGGTCGTCTTTGTGTTTGTGTGGGTGAGCATGTAGAGAACTAATTCCTTCCAGAAACTGAACCTGAGGGCAGCTCTTCCATGTCAGACCAACGAGATTTCCCCTTGGGGGCCCTTTCTGAGTCAGACATGTGCTGCAGGCCTTTATGCACTCTGTAGGAGTTCACACAAGCAAAAGGTACCTCTGTTTGTTTCCCAAAGCATAAATCAAGTGGTCAATCAGCAAGAGACACCAGCTTTCTAATTAAGTATTTGTTAGTGCTATGTAAACTTGAGCCACTCTGGTGGAACCTGGTGCTTCGTTTCTAGTAAGGAGAATTTCTTTCCTGGGTCTGCAGAGAAAGGGGAGGGTTTTATTTTTCAGAAGAGGAAATTTTGCATGTCAGGAAACGTTTGCTGGAGATTTGATTGCTTTTTGGTTATTTTATCAGCTGTATGGTTTGTTCACATATAAATGCCTATGAAGCTCTGGTGGCAGAGCAGAGGTTCAAACATGGCTAGAGCTCCCCATTCAGCAGGGAAAGAATGCCTTGCCTGGTTCCCCTCCAAACCCAGCCTGCAGCTCTTCTGGTTATCACAGCTCCTCAACTGTCCCCTCTTCCAAGCCTGGTCACCCTCTGATATTCCAGCTCTTCACCTTCTTGCTAAAGGTCAACTGTCCTCACCGGCTTGTCCAAGGTGGTTCTCCAAGCACAGGATCTCGGATTGTCCTCCCAGAGGAGCACAAGGAGACACTTGCAGTGGCTATTACTGAGGGCTGCAGAGCAGTACCTGACACATCGATGCATTGCTTCTAGGATTTGCCTCAGGTCCCATGCCAATGGGTAGTAAAAAATGAGGAGGCCTCTTGGGGATTAAGATGAAGTACATGTTATTTATTATACTACTCACACATATAAACCAGCCATCTCTCTCCAGGTACTCTTGTCCCATTTTTCTCAATGACACCTTCTGCTTTGCTCTGCAGTTATCTGACTTCTGTTCCCAGCTTAAGAATTGGCCCTGGATGAAAGCCAGCATAGAAAATGGCTAGGTTTTGTCTCATGCATGGCCTAAAGCAGTTGAGGATAGGATGCAGAGGAGAGGAATCTCAGTAGAGACAGATCAGGGCCTCTCCATCACCATATACCTGAGATGGGGTAAAGTATCCCACCACAGCTCAGTCACCCTCGCTGGCAGGGAGAGCTAGTAGCAGAGGACAGGTAGCATCTTGACCTACTACATCTGGCTGCTAACCAGATGTAGCCGATATTGTGAAGATGCACACGCCTACTTAAAGACATCTATATTGAAAATTCCAACTCATGTCTCATTTAACAGATATTAGATGGCTCCCACTTCTCAAGCACACTTTATGGGCCTGATCCACAGACATACTCTGTTTTCAGCAGGGTACCAAAATTCAACATCCTCTTCCTTGGTAACTCACAGTCTTCTTTCTTTCTTTCTCCCAACAGGGCACCCTCCAGAAATTTGTAGACGACCTCTTTGAGACCATCTTCAGCACTGCTCACCGTGGCAGTGCACTTCCCTTAGCTATCAAATACATGTTCGACTTCCTGGATGAGCAGGCTGACAAGCACAACATCCATGACCCCCACGTGCGGCACACCTGGAAGAGCAATTGGTGAGTGAGACACCCCACTACAGTCCAGCACCAGGTCCTGGCCTGGAAGGAGAGTAGAGGGACATGTCATTTGGGATCTGGCTGATGGAGCTGAGGAACCTGGCGTGGGGTTCAGACCACCAGGCTCAGTTCTGCCAAGCTGATGGGGAAGTCAGAAGATCCCAGAATCTAACAGATGCTCTCTAGGATGGAGCACTTTGGCTAAACAGGTCCCACTTTGCCCTGCATTACATGGGGCTGGCAGTATTTCTGAGGGACCTCATGAGGAAAAATGGTGAAGTGTTTAACTGCTGCAGTGCCCAGTCCCATTGGAATATCTAGGGAGGCATGGGAGTGGACTCAGCACCACTGTCTTCATCTAGACTGGGTGTTTGAATTCCCACTATAGTCAGGAGGGGACCAGAGCTCCATTTGTTTGCCCGCACCCAGGCATCTAGTGCCATCTGAGATATTTTAAGGTATCCCAGACATCTGCAGGGTATGTGCAGCACCCACAGGAGACTTGTACCCTCCTGGCCTGGCAGCTGGACGCCAGGAGAGCATCTCAAATGCTACTAAGCACTTAAAGGGTCTGGAGCTGGATGTGAGTCTCCTTGGGAGTGGGTGACGAAGTCTGACATCAGCCCCCTGCTCTAGCTGCCAGGCAGCAGCCCCTCTTCACACATGTAATGGGACAGCAAGGAAAAACCAGAATCAGTGGAGAGAAAAGATCTCTGCGGCTTCTCTCCACTGAGTCTCCCTGTTGGAAACAGTCCCCTGAGGAATCACTCCCTCCCCTTATCCTGTGCAAATACAGGGACTAAAAAAGGAACAGCAGAGGAGAGCCATGGGGCTCCCAGCTCATGCATTTTTTTTCCTTTTACCAGCCATGCTGATGGCAGATCGTCACAGTGCAGTGACATAAAAAAAGAAACCCCATGCACCAAAGAGGCTTTCAACTAATGAAACATTAGCATATTATTAACATTATCTGCAGTGCTAATCTAAGGCTGATTGCAGCCACTCAGACTAAATGAGCAGGAGGTTTATTTAAGGGGGGAGGGGGGAGGGCAGAGTGTGTGTGTATGTGTGAAAAGGGGCAGTATGAAGAAATCTCTTCAATCAGATTAAATTAACTCAAAGTCACATCATGGGCTTCATTATTCCCAGCTAGCGACATCGTCCCCCCAGCCCCTCCCCACACCCGTACGCACACTCAGGCACACTGCTCGTCTTCACTGTGGCTGTGTTTGCCATCCAAACACCTGCAGAAGTTCTGCATAGTTCGCTCATCTACCTCGTCCCCCAACAGATGAACCTCCATCCCCAGCCTAAAATGGTTCCCGCCCCTAACTCCGCCAGGTCTCATTGCCAGCATTTCCCACTTCTCCTGAACTTGGCTGATAGGATTACCTGTGTGGAACTTTCCTTACATTTGCTTTGTGATTTTACTGGCTCAGGAGAACACACAGTGGTTTAGGAAAACAGTGTCATCCCTCTGTCAGGACATGCTAAACTGCCTGCTGGTACCCGAAATGTATCGGACTTGGAGATGAATTTTTTATGGTGCTGTGAACTCATGGGAATAACCAGCAAATGGAAGGAACTGAGGAACTGGGGAGTTTAGCCTGAACATCAGATGAATTTGTTAAGCTGAAGAATAACCTCCTCTTGGGAAGGTGCAGACACTGAAGGTAGACATAATGGTCTACCTGACAGAGAGACAAGAGCTTGACTCTGTGATCAGTGACACATCTCAGCTCCTAGGCCACGATCATATGAATGGATCTGCCCTGACAAAAAGGCTTGAGGCAAAGGCTGGAGGTGGTTACCTCAGGGCATCTCATACAAATGAACTGCTCTTTTGAGAAAAAGTGGGGGGGAAAAGGGCTTTTTGGATTGCAATTGGAATAACATTTCCTTGGTTAGTGCAGATATATTTTCATTTCAAAGGGTGCAACACTTGTTTCCAAGTTCCTTTTTTCCCCTTCAGGCAACAGGGTTTTCCCTGTCACGTAACGACTGCTTCTTGCCCAGTGTGCTGGGATCATATGTGGACTTGGGCTTCAGCTGTGGTGTGTGACAGTGCACGGTATCCACAGCACACAGTGCATGCCATTACCACTCCTAGTCTCAGCCTGGGAGCTCTACCTGCCTCTCTTCCCATGCTGTGGGGGCTAAAAGCCAAGTTCCTCAATGACAAATGTTGACCGTAAGTTTTGTGGATGCAATGCTTATCCTCAGCTGATGAAACAGCCAACAGCTGCAACTTTACATTGCAACCTAATGTAGAGCAGTTAGGAGTCATTTTCATCACCTCAATTATACTCCCATTAATTTATATGCAACTTAAAATAAGATGGCATTGACTAAGACTGACAAAATCTGGCTTGTAAGAATAACAGGGACAAAAGCCACTCTCAAGGTGACTCTACTACTGTCCCTAGAGTCCTGTAGTGGAGGAATTTATTGCATATCAAAACTTATCTCAGAATCCTTATCTCCACACCATGATCTTTGATTCCCATCCACCATTTACCATTGTAATCTCCCACAACAAAGCCTGCAAATCATGCACTGACTGACTCACTTCTTCCACCCCTCCCACCCCTCTTGCAGCCTACCATTACGGTTCTGGGTTAATATGATCAAGAACCCGCAGTTCGTCTTCGACATTCACAAGAATAGCATCACAGATGCCTGCCTCTCTGTAGTGGCTCAGACTTTCATGGACTCCTGTTCGACCTCAGAGCACCGTCTGGGCAAAGACTCACCCTCCAACAAGCTTCTCTACGCCAAGGACATCCCCAGCTATAAGAACTGGGTGGAAAGGTGA
Organism: Pandion haliaetus; assembly: GCA_013401275.1. Lineage (NCBI taxonomy): Eukaryota > Metazoa > Chordata > Aves > Accipitriformes > Pandionidae > Pandion > Pandion haliaetus. The sequence goes on along the minus strand of VYZV01027269.1, from coordinate 424,720 downwards.
GTTTTAGCTCTAGAAATAGAAATGACATAAAGAAGTGGTGCAAGGCCCTGCTTCATGGATGGAGGTAGGAGGCATCATCAGTATTGCTTTTGGTAGCTGCCTCTGGGCTTTTTTGCTTCGGTTATCGCCTAAGTAGAAAGCTCCGTGTTAGCCTTTTATTCCCATGTGTCTTGCAGCAGAGTTGGAAATTTAATTAGAGGTGTGAACTGAAGGTGTTTGCCATCTTTGTTTCTCTTGAGGAGAAACTGTTGAGAAGAGATAGAGGGAGGAAGGAAAGGGAGGTGATGTGTTTGAGCCCTGTGAAGTACGTGGGCTTCTAAGTCTTTCCACACAGACCAGAAGCGGTTTGCTGTTCTCAGCATCGTTGTGGCAGTCCCCACGCTGCCTAGATCCCAAGGGTCATACAATTATCTTCCCTTATTCTGAGTCCAGTAGCTTTCCTTGGAGGCTCTTCTGTGCTTTGAATGAGATGCCATAAGATTGACAGGCTGGTGACTGAAGTTCTGCAGGTATTTTCTGAAAGGTCAGAGGTCCTTCCAAGCATTTTATCCATATCTGCAAGACCTGTAGCTGTACAGTTCAATCTATCACACTGAAGGTCAGTGTCTGGCAAAGCTACTCTGCAGGGAATACAACCAAGACAACTATTTCTGCAGTATGTAGGGGCTTCAGTTTCTGTAAGATTTTCCGCAGGACAAGCAAATAACACATCTTGCACTCCATTCAGCAGGAGCCTGTCTGCTGGAGCAAGCCTTGCAGAAGTTGATCTGTGCTTTGTTTCCCAATATGCTATGCTTGTTTGGCGTTATTGACAGGTTTGGGAACTGCACAGATGGAGAGTGATTACTACTCTGTAAATACAAAAATGGGTTTATCTTACAGATCATTCCTGTGCAATGCCAGCCAGTTTTAAGCAGTGATTTGTCTGGATGCCTTCATAGGTACTGTCTAAAATTGATACCATGTCAGGCAGGTTATATGAGCCCTCTACTACTGTAGGTACATTGCACTGTAAACCACTGTACTTCCTTTGGTGGGGATGATTTTGTCTCAGTTTGTGAAAGGAGAGCACGGCTGATCAAAGAGCTCTGTCTCCTAGTCAGCATGAGGTGAGATTTTTTTACAGTAATGCTCCGGTTGGTCTCTGATTTGTCTGGACAATTATTTTTAGATGTGGTTAAACACTTCTGCAAATGTCGTTTCTAGGCAACCTGCAAGGTTCTTACAAGCTACCTTGCTTAATTATGACCTACTTCTGGTACTGTGTCCAAGTTTCTTAGTATGTATTGAGGTTGATTGCTGGATTGATCTGGCTGGGGTGAAAGAGGTGTTTGAGAGTCATTTAGAATTCAAGTTTGTATCACGAGGGACCAAAGGTGTAATACTCTAGTGACGCTTTTAATCTCCATCTTTGGAGATGGTACATTTGAGTGACAAACTGAGGTACGTAGGTGGAGAACAGGGTATTTCCTCACACAATGCCTTTTTTTTTCTGGATAAACAGAAGACAGCAGTTTCCATTTTGTTTTTCCAGTACTGATTTCACTTTACAACTTTTTGGAGCTAAATCCTGTTGCCCAGTGATCTTCAGCAATAGGTGCTGCATTTCCCTGGAAGTTTTCCCAAACAACTGGGTTTGCAAACGAGGTACATAACACCTCCTGCTGCTAGTAAACAGCACTGGATTTCTGTGCCCAGCATGTGCTGGGTTGTTATCTGCACTGATGTCTGACAACATCAACTGAAGCCCAAGGGGAGGCTGCAGGTTTTGGAATATGGTTAGAGCTTCTGCCCTGCTTATATTTTTGTGTGTCAAGTCCACTGACTCAAGGCAGTGGCACCTGGATGCTGTGGTAGATCAAAGAAAAAACATATCAAGAATGAATAAAATATAATTTCAATTCTACCCTGAGTTAATGAATTCCTTTTCTCCATTCTGTGACTGCACTTTGAGGGAGTTATTCCAAATCCAAATGCTTCTAGTACTGGTTGGAGCTATTTCTGTAGTCAGCATCAGCTGGAGATGGCATCCTTCAAGACCATTAGACTTCTTCAAAGAGTGAATCATAAGATAAAAAGATTTTCAGTTGGGGAGTTTAAGAAGCGGTTGAGTAAGTCAGAAGAACCTGAAATCAAACGAACTTCTTTGATGAGGAAGAAACTATAAGAGAGCAATTAAGCAGTGGTAGATTGTATCCCAACTTGAAGGCACTCTGGAGTCAAGGCATGCTCCTGACTCTTAACAGGTCTGTTGAAATGATAGCTGAGCTGGGTTACTCCAAGCCATCCCTTTGCAGCTGCTGGTTTCTCAGTGTGGAGTGTGCCTTTAGGACTCACAAAACTCAAAGCAGGTAATGAGCTTGGCATAAGAAGCAGGCATGGGTCAAACTACGTTCCTCCAATCCTTCAAAGATTAGTCTTCCACCTCTTTAGATTGTGAATATATGTTAGGAAGGGAATAAATACAGATTCTGGCCTGAACAATGGTCTACCTCCACACAGTAGTCAACTGGGAGTTTGATTTCAACAGCCCTTTTTTAACGCTCTTGGAAGCTGAGGTGGACTTTGCCTGCTGAAACAATCCTGCTGAGAAATCCTGACTGTTGGGGAAAACCAGGTTCAGCATTCAAATTACACTCCCAGGACCCTTTCACTGTGAAAACGCATGGCTAAAAAGTATCTAGGTGCAGCCACACCTTGGGTTTCCTGCAGCAGAAGAGGAGGCCTGACTGAGGCAGGAGAATTAACCCAGAAAATAGGGACAGGCTATTTGGCTTTTGTTCAAGCCATGAAGAGTCAGACTGTAGTTCTAAGACAAGGTGGAGGCTTTTCAATTATCATTATATGAGTCTATTCAAAAAAAGAGGAAAAGAATGGGAACGGTAGACCAGATTCTCATCTGACTTCTGTTAGTAAAACTCCATAGGCTTTGCTGAATTTACATTAGAGCAGCTTCAGATCTGCATCTTTTCAAGTTTACTTCAAATGTCCCCTTTGAGCCTAGAAATCTGGAGAATTTGGAATCATTTGATGCAATCCCCAAGCAATACAAAGGGGAGCCTCTTCTAATTGGGACTGTCTCATTAGCATTCAACACCACACTGAAAAGATGACAAAGGGCTGTGGCTGACCTTTCATTTCTCTCCATGCTGCCAAGCTTATGATAACACTTGCTTGAACTTCATTAACACCATTTAATTGCCTGCATCACAATCAATACGATGTTTCCCTACTGAAGCCTGGCATGGAGGCAGGGATATGGGAGACTGAAAAGGGGCAGAGCACAAAAATCAGAAGCCAAAGAGTTTTTCCATTGCACACTGGTGCCCAAAATACCTGCAGTGCTGCAAGGAGAGGAACTGGTGCTTTTTTCTCATCCCTGCAGGGACGTGGTCTCCTTTTGGCTGCTTATTGTGCATTAAAAATAGCCCCTCAAAGAAAATCTGAAAGTCAGCAGAGACATTGTAAGTATTCTTAACACCTTGAGAATCTCCCAAGGAAGACCATTCAAAATAGGTTTTCCAGGTTCTGGACTAAAAGAGGTTTTAAAGTGACCTGATCTGTGGATACAGAATTATAACATCTGCAGTTTATTATGTTAACCTGGGTACAAACACTACCTGACCTAGCTCTTGGTACCCAGGTCCCAGGTCCGTGATCTCATCTATTTCCTTTTCCTGAAGCAACTGTGATTTGCGTGGCTTTAGCCTTTAGATGTCGAGGTCTTAAGCTTGTTAGAAAAATGCTGTGGGAGTGTGTTTGGAGTATGCAAAACAGATAGTCTGCACCCGTTGGGGACCTAACCTACACAACCTGGGAACTTGTGGTTTCAGGACTCTGTGGTCAATAGATGGTCTCTTCCAGTGCAGGGCTTGTGATGTCTGTTGGCTACTTCGCAGCTAGCTCTAGAAAGAAATTGGACTAGTTTAGTAGAATAAAGACTATAAGTTGCATGCACCCTAACATTGTAAGTTATTGAGGTTTTAAACAGAAACATTGGGGTGACTCCAAGGGCTTTAAAAGAGAGCATCAAATGACAGGTGCAAATCCTGGCTCTACTTTAAAAAATGCAATCTTCTCTGTCTCCTTTCCCTGCCAGAAAAAAGGCTCAAGATATAGCATACCAAGGGTCAAGGCAGGGGGGTGTTGTCAGTAGAGATAATAAAAACCGGTGGTGGAATGGGCCTCAGGAGGTCAAGCCAATGAGCTCCTGCCTCAGGGCAGGATCAGCTCTGTCTAAAGCCTTCCTGACAGATGCTTGTCCACCCCTTTCTTAAAGGCCTCCAACACAGAGCCTCTGCTCTCTTCAGGCAGTCTGTTTCTGTGCTTCCCTGTCCCTCCCATCAGAGTGTTTTCCCTGATGGCCAGCAAAAATATCCCTGGCTGTAATTAAAGCCCATGCCATCTCACTGCATCCCCAGGGGCAGGGGGTACAGCTCATTCCCTGCCTCTCTGCTGCAGCTTTTGGTGTATCTAAAGACTGTTTGCTTGTCTTTCTACACTTTCAGTCTCCAAAAAACGCCTGATGTTGTCTCATCGCAGTAACATGCTGTTTGTACATAGTGCAGTTTTCAGCAGGCAAGATGAAAATGCGTCTATACGTAGAGGGTACAGCCTCAGAGCCACACATCCTCTGCACTGAGACGATGGTGGATGCTTTCTTCTACTGGAGAAACTACCTGTGCACTGATTCACTCTTCAGCCATTGACTCAGTGCTGCCCACCCATTCTCTACTGTTTATTCTGAGATGAAGAGCAGCAGGAAAAGCCATGCACATGCAAAATAAAATCATTGCCCTAGCTAGGGGTTGTATACACAGACAGAATTGTTCCCTCAAGCTCTTCAAGGCAGATCTCTGGAAGAACTGACAAGTCGTCAGCTAACTTTGGGGCCAGTACCTTTTGCTTACCTGTCATGGTATTACCGCCAAAGTCCAAATTAGTGTCCCAGCAGCCTGGCCTTGAACCTCCCTCCAAAATAGGATCAGTCTGGGCTAACAGAGTCTCGCAGCTGCCTCTAGCTGAATCAGCACAAACACAAACTTTGCAGCTCAGATGCCTCCCAGGAAACTAAAACTGCCATGCAGTGTGAACAGAACAACTAACAGCATGTCCTTGCATTGCTTCTCTTCATCCCATAAAAGAGTTGGCTGCTAGGTTGTTCCCAAGCTTTCCTTCAGCCCTTTGCTGCTATAGCAGTCCCCCATATCCCTTTCACACATCTCTTCTTCCATGGTCTGCATACAACCGGCTATTGCATAACCCTAATTACATTATTGCTGTAATTGCGTCTGCCGTCTGCAGCACATGGATTCGTTACAAGCTTTTCATATGCTAAAATGATTATTAATGAGTGCAGTCCCAACCCAGCGACGACACAACAACAGCCATGACAAAAAGATCTTTTGGAAGGCAATTAGTTCCATGCTAAGCTGCCTAAACCATGGCCCTGCTGGAAAATTTCAGACTGGAGAAGAAGCACTGGCAATACAGCTTTTCTCTTCTCTTTTGATGAGTTAATGAATCACTGATTGGCAGCAGGCACAGTCACTCTTGTGAAACGGCTCCACTAAGGAGTCTTTCCTGGTTGGTACCGAAGGCAAGAGCATTTACCCCTGGCTAAACAGAGTGCAAGATGTATTCCCAGGTCACTGTTGTATTGCTTTCCTTAGTAAAACAACACAAAACAAGACAAAGCAAAGACAACCCAGGGAAAGGGGAGGATGTGAAAGGAACAAGAGCAATTCTTTTTTCAGAATAAGAGTGAGCACTACTGTGTACTGGTGCATCTAAAATCCTTCCCCATACAACAGTGGCAGTGGATGGGTCTCATGGGCTCTCTTGTTCAAGTCAGGCTGGGATAAGTTGCTCTGCTAATGATACTTATGAAGTCACATCCTATGGTGTAGTAATCTTCATATCCTCTGAGTTGCTCATATGCCTGAGTGGTGGATTTATGTAAATTTCTCAGGGGGTTTATTGTTTCTGAAGTCTAATGAATGAATTTCCCACCAGATCAGAGAATGCACAGCCATGAGGTAAGAACTTAGGCTCCTCGTGTGATACAGGGGAAACTCAAGCACATAGGGTAGGATCTTTTGATATGCATCTAAGGATCTTCTGGAAATAGCTGGGAAAGGATCCATTGGAGGTAACCAAAACTGGAGTACAGAAGAGGCAGCAAATCCACAGCACCAGGTCAGCGAGTGGTGCGCATATGACCACATAGTCACCATCTTCTGCTTTGGACTCTCAGTCTTCAACCTTTGGAGGCCAGCTAAGCTTGCTGCTTTGCTACTTTTGTGCCTCATTCAGAGGGAATCTGGCTTAGTCTTGTATTCCCAGCCTCCTGCTGGGTAATGCAACCCCTGGGGCTTTGGAAGTACAGCCCCAGGGCAACAAAGCTGGTGCAGGGCCTGGAGCACAAGTCTTATGAGGAGCAGCTGCAGGAACTGGGGTTGTTTAGCCTGGAGAAAAGGAGGCTGAGGGGAGACCTTATCGCTCCCTACAACTACCTGAAAGGAGGTTGTAGTGAGGTGGGTGCTGGTCTCTTCTGTCAGGTGGCTGGTTACAGGATGAGAGGAAATGGCCTCAAGTTGTGCCACGGGAGGTTTTTATTGGATATTAGGAAAAATTTCATTACTGAAAGAGTTGTTAGGCATTGGAACAGGCTGCCCAGGGAAGTGGTGGAGTCACCATCCCTGGAGGTATTCAAAAAGCATGTAGACAAGGCACTTCAGGACATGGTTTAGTGGGCATGGTTGACGGTTGGACTCGATGATCTTAAAGGTCTTTTCCAACCTAAACGATTCTATGATTCTGAGTCAATGATCTGTCCATGTCTCAGGTGACATCTGGTGGCCCTCAGCTTAGGGGTGCTCACAGGAGCAGCGTGGTGAAAGAGCATCTCGCTCCCCCTGCATTGCCTCACCATTCAGCTACGGTGTAAGTGAGAGCTGTCAGATGCAGGGCTGAAGGCAAGCGGCACACAGGCAGCCTTGCAAATGCTGGCAGTGAAAATGTAAGGACCTCTGGGATTTGGTGACAGCTTCATAGTGGTTTTGAAGACATTAGGGGTATGCAAATGGCAGAAAGACCTTAAGTACCTCTGAGAATCTGGGCTCAAATAGAAGTTGGAGACTCAGCAGGGATGTTGTCATCTCCCTGCTAGGATGCTTTAATATACACATTCATCATTTCTTTAGATAGCGCAATGATGGCTTCATTAGAAACATTTCTGTATAAATAAGTCATTCGGCCGTGGCAGAGTTCTGATGGAAGGATATTATATGTCTTCTCCCTGTACTAACAGCTAGGTGTGCTTATTGGTACATGCTTTTTTTCCCTTTCTTTTTCTTTTATTTTTCCTGTGAAACACTTCCACAATATCTTGGTTTGCAGTCTTAATGGGAAATGACTGCTTAGGTGTGTGATGGACAGGGAATTGGGTCCAGGGGAGACCAGGACACTTTGGTATGGTGGTGGGTAATGGCCCGTAAACCCAGAACACTGAGATCACAGCTTGAGAGTCTGTCACAGCTGGAGAGGTCTCCAAGCCCTGAAAATCAGAGTCTTGCATCCTGTCCTTCGCTCCAGGGACCATTGCCTGTTGCTTTTCATTGTTCAGGTGAGTCATGGGAGTGTTATGCTGCTGGGAAAATACATCTGCAGGGCTGGAAATGCACTGGGGAACTTTCAGACCCTTGTGAGTCACAGACTCAGGAGAGCATTGCTACCAGGTGAAAGGGAGACAGGGCAAACTTGGAGAAGCAGATGGTATGTGTGTCTGTGTTTCACTTTTTGGAAGCATCCTATCCCTACACCCACTATCCTGCCACCATTTGATGACTAGCTGAACCAGAGAGGAAAAGAAGCATTTCAAGTGGTGGTCAGAACGAGACTGGCAAATATAGCACAGTGCCTCTGCTTTCCTCCACCAGCCTCATTTATTTTTACTGTGATGCAATCCCCTTCACTTTTCATTTTGCCCAGCAGGAGGGTGCCTATGCAATATTAATGAGGAGTTGGGCTCTTCTCCATGGGCTCTTCTTAGGCACCATAAATCAATGCATTTCACTGCATTGCAGGCTGTTTTTCCCCACAAGTCTATGAACTGTGCCGGTTGCACATGGTTGTAGTTTTCTTTGGGTGCCAAGGCACACCTTGCTTTTTGGCCAAAAGACTCCTTGTTTCTCAGCAATGTGCTTTGGCTCTGAGGAGCCTGCAATAGCACTGTCATGGATGCCACCAGTTCTTGATGCTTTCTCTTGTCAGAAGTCCATGTAGCACAGGTCTGATTTTGTCCAGCTGCTGATGCTGAGATCTGTTTGAGTTTTTCTGGGAGTGGCAAAGGTCTAGAAATATTTATTCATGCTGTTCACCATCTTCTCCTGGAGGTAGTTCTGCAGGACACGTCCTCACAGGTTTTCTAGACGCCTGCTTTACTCATAGACAACTCTTCAGGTCCACTTGGGGATTGAGGGTTAGGCAGAGCGTAAAGCAAAATCAAGCCCAGACAACTTATCACTGGAGTACTGTGAGTGGGCAATATTTAGACGAAGGGACTGAGATGGACTAGGACTTTTGGCTGGTCTTGAGCCCAGAAGACAAGATGCTAGGTCTCCAGGGGAGTAATGTGCATACTGGAAGTTGCAGTAAAGTTAATGAGGTTTGCATGAGTTTTTATGAAGAGCCAGAGTCTAGCTCTGGAAGCAGTCAGGCTAGAAGACTAGGCATAGAGCTGGGAGAAGGACCTCTGCCTCTCATGCCTTTCTCTCCCAAGGGTTACATCGACCAACCCCTGCAAAACCAGGGTAGCAACTGAGACCAGCGCATTGCAATAAATCTGGATGGGAGTGCAGGGCACACAACCAGACTGGCCAAAACTGAAGCCTTCTGGTGTGGAAGGGTTTCCTCCCAATTCTCTTGCACTGTGCTGTTTTTCATAGGAAACTTCGGCAGCTGCTTGTCTTGCTCTGTCATAGAGAGTATTTTCCCACTTGTGTGTCTGAAGGATCCTTATCATACAGCACTTCGGTGTCCAATTTCTCTGCAGTGGAAAACAGCCTCCATCTCAGCAGGTGTCTCAACGCTGTTTACAGGACACCTGTCAGCTCTTTTGGCTCCCCGTCCCCTCTGCCTCCTAATTATAAAATTGTGGATTGCTGCAGCTATGGGCTTTTTTCTTTTTTTTTTTTTTTTTTCCTTGTGCACAAAATGTCAAATTGCAGAAATTAAAAATGTAAATGATGGCGTCTAATTAACCAGTTGACAGCAGAGCACAGCTGCGAGTGACAGTGACTGATTACCTTCTGCAAACCTTGTCCTCCAAGACCTGCCTTACCCGGGGGACGAAGGACATCGAAAATAGCAACTTCCTTAAAGAGACATTGCTCTGCTGATGAAACCTGATGGACATGGTTCTGGAGGATCCACATGCTATGGATAAATCCCCAGTCCTCTTGAGCTCAAGGGGAATGGCATTGACTCCTACAGAAAGCAGATTTTCCCCAGTCAGAGTGGGGATGGGAGTGTTGAAGCCTGTTGCCGCAAACTGACATCACGCCAGCTTAATATCTGGGGCAGAAGGGAGATACTGAGCAGCAGAGGTTTGCTGGGATAGACTGGATTCAGTGGGGGAGGTAGATGATGTTAGCAATGGATGCAGATGTATTAGTGTGAATGGTGCAAGCCAGTACGCAAGGTTGTTTTTTTTTTTTTTTTTTTCTATGGGAGTGATATCCTGAGCTCTCAATGGGCAGCGAGATCAGTGGGACTTCTCTGTGGGGTTAGAGGCAGGGCTCAAAGCCCTTGAAGGCCTGGCAAAGTAATGCAGCATCAATAGGTACTGCCTACTTCTTTGGTGGCATGGAGAGAGTTTACAGGATGCTCTTTGGGACTTCAGTCTCAGAAAACGGTTGAGTGAATACAACTCATCTGGTATTCAGGAATAGTGCTTCAGTAATTCCCACTTTGGCTAAATCATCTCCCTTGCTGGAAAAGAAGAACATGACCAGGTCTATCACTGATGCACCAGAAGAGCCCGAGAGTGCTGAGTGTTCTTCCTCCTTATTGTTGTGGCTTCCATCTCTTGACTCCCTACTGTCTCCCCTCAAGAAACACCTGTATTTCTCTCTCTCAGGTACTATTCAGACATCGCCAAAATGCCAGCAATCAGTGACCAGGACATGAATGCATACTTGGCTGAGCAGTCTCGCATGCATATGAATGAGTTCAACACTATGAGCGCGCTCTCGGAGATATACTCCTATGTTGGCAAGTACAGCGAGGAGGTAAGAGCCTCAGAGGGGGAAGAGCAGTTCTGCAGGGCCATGGGACAGCCCACCCATTGCCAGGGCCCAGAATGTGTCACAGATAACCTATCTTCATCCTGGCTCGGGGGATGATGGTTTTTTGGAATGAAAAGCAAGGCCTGGGGTCTGGAAAGGGAAGGTCTGGGATTATTGGTCTCCCCAGTACTCTTCCATCTGGATCCCTGTTATTTTTGTCTCCTATTATTAGTCAATCAGATTTAGCTGGTTTGCAGTAGTTGATGGTCAGCTCTTAGCTTGCAACAGAGGATCCCTATATAAGCTCTGCATCACATGTGGCCAAAAGTTAAATTAAGTATATGTGCCCAGTGCCATTTCAGATACCCTAAAGCACCCAAGAATGGTTCAGCAAGCATGACACAGGGCTTAAAGGTGACCAGCATGGTTCTATGGGTTGAGGACCAGGTGAGACCTGTTAGGGCATCTCAAGTGACATGGCATGGTGATGAATAAAGCTACTAAATAACTGATCTCCAAGATAAGAATCCATTTGATTGGTTGCAATCTAGAGCTCTGCATTTAGTCGGATCAACCCCAACCTGCCTGTCTAGTTCCCTGCTAGCTGACTGACCTGCTTTGCATGATCTAAGCTAAGCCTGGGACCTACCTTAGAGAAAGCTAACCCTCATCTGCTGCTTTAAGATGCTGGACTCAGTCCTTGTGGGGAAAAAAAGTAAAATCCCTATCACTTCTTTCTCTCTCCTTTTCCAGATTCTTGGAGCCCTTGATCAAGACGACCAGGCTGGGAAACAGAAACTTGCCTACAAACTTGAACAAGTCATAACCCTCATGAGCATAGACAGCTGAGAACTGTCCTGCCAGGGACACCCTGGGAGGGATAAACCAAGTCGTGCCTCACTCAAGATCATCATCTTTACCAAGTGCAAGTTTTGATCGGCTGTAAGCAGAGTCACCTGAACAGCACTCCTCTCTCTCTCTCTCTCTCTCATTTCTTTCTCTTTCAAAATCTATGGACAAAGCGACGAAGACCCAGGGGTTAAAAGAAAAGACTGCAGAGGAATCTTGGCTCTGGGGACATCAAGACATTCAGGTGGAGCTCTCCTTTTCACAGCTTCCCTTCTGCCTTTGCCCTAGAGAAAAACTATTACACATAACCCGCCTACACCCCGCCCCAAACCCTCCCCCAACATCATATCATCACTCTGCAGATGGGAAATTGGGAGGTAACTTCTGTCATGCTGCTTTAACTGCCCTCCAAGGGCTGTAGCCTCTGGAGCGGACATGGAAATGAACTCAGTATTACTAAAAGTCTCCCCAAGGGGAAGGCAGCCTGCCTGCAGGGATCCTGGAGGGCAGGAGCAAATCAAGATCCTCTCCTGCAGAGCCATTGCAACTCTATCTCTTCATAGTGACCCACTGGGAGAGGAACCGCAAGGCTTCCCGAAAAATGCCACAGCTCTGTCCAGAGTGGGACCATTGTGGCTCTTATCTGCCTGGGTAAATAGCAGTGTAGCTGCTCTCCTGGGGCAGGGGAAGGGTCAAGAGGGGAAGAGGAGACCAACACTCCCCTGCCCATGTGTTTCATATGGTTATTCTTATTTTTCAAAGAGACCTGTGTCCCCCTCCGTCTTTCCCGTTGTGTCCTGTTGGTCGTAGCACTGCGGCAAAAATGCTCTCTCTGCTCAGTGGCATCCTGTTGGTGGTGGTTCTGTTCCTTCTGGCAATGGACAGCACAGCATCTCCCTCATTCCCACCTCAGCTTGGAAAGCAAGAACCACAAGTCTGATTTTTTTCCAGGCAAGGAGCTCAGCCTCAAAAANTTTTTTTTTTTTTTTTTTTTTTTAAGCTGCTAGTCCTTTCCATTTTGTTTCCTCAACTGGAACAAAACTGTTGTTTTCTCATGGTGGAATATCAGAAGGATGCTGAAGCACTTGCCATGAAGCAAGGTGGTACATAGGACTGATGGTAAAACCTTCCTTCAAAGCCACTCCTAAGAGGAAATGTCACCACACACTATGGGAGGAAATCCAAATGAAACACTGCAAAAATATTCTTCTACCTAGATACCCCCAGCTGAACTGCATGTCTTCTAGAGGTCTCTGAACCGCTGTAAACTCATCTCCATTTCTGGAACCAACAGACCATGCTGAAGGCACAGTTGCTGCCTGGGAAGGATTTGCTCTCTCTTTGCACTTCCTATCCCTTCAGAGATCACTGTCACCACAGGACAATTGTCAGTTGTTACCCTGTCCTATCCTCTGCTCAGCTCCTCCAGAAAAACATCTTAACCTGCTTGATGGCTAGCCAAAGAGGAGTGCGCTCCTGCATCTCTTCTGCATTTGGCTATTTTGTTCATACAGCTGCCAGCCTGGATCACACCATGGTCCAGCGTAGTGGGAGACCCTCAGGGTCTGGAGAACCTTGCATCTTGTACACCATGCAGGCAAGAGCTGGGTCTGCATTCAACTCACCAGGAATGAACAGAGCTCACTAGCAGATAGAGGGGTGGCTTGATGCCACAGAGAATCAGCCCACATCCATCTCACACCATCCTCAGAGCTACAGCCTGGATATACTTTGCACCTGGAGGGAGGAAGGGTAAAGACAGGGTGTGTAAATTGATGACAGAACGAGTGCATTTGGTTTTATTCATGCCTTTTGCTAGCAAACCAGAACCTCTTCAGAGCGACGGATCATGAGTGTGTCTAATGGGGGATGTGGTGCAAACAGGAGTCAGTCAGCAAGTGGGTTTCGTTCAGCCAAGCAGATACACATGTAGGCAAGTCTTTCTAAAACCATTTAAAGAACAGCAGTCCAAAACTGGATGTGTCTGTGGGGAGAGTATCACAAGATTCATATTGGAACAGCAAACTTAGGGACACGTCTTGGTTTTAAAACCCCAGACATTTCTCTCTTGATTATAATTATTATTATTTTGTGCGTGTGTGTGTGTGTGTGTGTGTGTGTGTATCTGTGTGCGCGTGTGCATTATTTCCTTTTTAATTTTGCTTACTTTCTGTTTGATTGCTGAGCTGATGGACTCATCATGCACCTTACAGACATCTCAGCATTTTTAAGAGACCTGTGCATTGGGGATGATTTGGGTTTGGTTGGTTCTGCCATGGTTTTGTTGATCCATTTAGTAATGTTGGCGCATGTTCCAGATCCATTGATTATGGCTGTGAAAGTGGGGTGGAAGTCTCACCAGAGCCAGCAGTAGGAAAATTACACCACCACCACAAACACAATATTTTTTATAAGTACATAAAAAAAGGAAAATTAAAAAAAATAAAAGGAAGAAACCAAAGGTTTTGACAAACAAAGTGCCACAAAAGATAAATATGGACCCTATTGTCATGCCTTGTACTCACAGCTGGATGGTAGGAGTCTAAGGACAAATAGCTGGCTTGGAGGGAAGTTCTTATGAGTGATGGGCTATACTGCCTGGACATGCACACATGAAAGAAAGAAGAAGCTGTTTAAAAAAAAAGTATCACAGTGAACTGGTGTAATCCTGCACTCTTAAGTGAAGTCAGAGGAACACCACAGGGGAAATTTGAGACTCACCCTGTTTCTTTTTGATGTTTTCAGGGCTGTGTTTTTGTTTTATTATGGTTGTTTTCCATTGTTACTATTTTATTTCTTCTTGCCGGTACGGAGTTTTTCATCTGTAATATATATATATATATATTTTTCAAGAAAAACTTGAACACCTCAGAGACACTGAGAATGAAACACTTAGGGGAGATGGGAATTGCCATGAGATTTGTGTCTTAACTCTTCCCAAGTTCCCATTTAGGCATTTCTGTTTTTTCTGCACCCTCTTCTTTCCTCCATCCCCAGGATTTGAAAGAAAATCTGTATTTTGCTTCTCTTTCATCTCCTCCTTTTTTTTTGTTTTTGTCTATTTGGTGTTTGAGCTGGTTTTGGTTTTCGCTTGGAAAATGTGCCAGAATCGTGATGTATATGTGTGGGCTTCCTCCTCTGTCCCCTTCAGTGCCCTCCCCATTTCCAACCACCATCCCAGCGTCTCCCAGTCTATGAGAGATCTTGGCATCTTTCTTCCCAGCCTCACCTGTTCAGCTAACTATTTCTTAAGTGCATGTAAAATACAACTGAAAACAAAGGCACAAGCAGAAGAATGAGCCCTACTACAACATGGATGCGTTCTTTTCCTCTTCCTTTGATTTGTTTCCTCTTGCCTCCCTTTCCACACTTGACCAAAAATCCCCAACAGGTGGTATTCCACACTATTTTCAAGCCACATGGAGAGAACTGGAACCAAAGTCCCCAGAAGCCAATGGACAGGCTCCTAATATCCAGATTATGCCAGATGATAGGCTGATCTTTATGGGTATTTCTCAAACACAGCAATCAAGACAATGAATACTGACACTTGCAACACCATCAGAAATGGGAAAAGGGAACTCCTGAAGACTCTCTGTGGTCTTACTGAGCTAAAATTATTTCTTTACCGCAGAGTTTGCTCTAGGACTTTGCGCCTGGGTTAGAGGAACAAAAGGTGAACAGTTCCTCTGCAAACTTATTGTGTCCTCCCTGTAAGTGTACTCTCCTATCAAGGACATAGTGATCTGAGACATAATCCAACATGTCATGAGCTTTTGCAGACTGAGCTTTCCAGTAAACACTGTTGTGGGAAAAATCGTGTGTTATCTGAAGAAGGTGTTAGAGATTGTTAGTGCTTGAACAGACAGCACAGGAGAACTACCGAAAACGAGAAATGCAGCCACCCAAGGGTACCTTCCTCTCCCAGCATGGCGCAGTCCTTCTCTTTCCACTCCTCATTCTGTTCTGAACATATCTGAAGGATTGGTCCAATCCAGCATACAGCAGCTTTGCTCTGTTAGGTGAGAGCTATGCCAATTTTCTCATCTGTAGTTTTACCACTGCAGTTGTCTTATCATACCTCTTTGACAGTGGAGACCATAAAAAATTGTTATGACATGAAGATTTACCAGCAGAATTTTAGTTGGTATTTGCTTTAATTGAAAAGTGATTACCAAAGTTTCACATCTTGTGCATTAGCCCACAGGAAGGTGTTTACCATGAAGGGAAAGAGATGGAGTAAATCACATAATTGTCATCGTTATCTTTAATAATGCTATTGAAACTGATAGGTAGAGTTTTAAGAGTCCAGTGGCCAGTCTCACTGTTGAGTCAGCCAACACAAAGATTGCACATTCCTTCCACATTTCCTAAAGTCCAGGATTCCTATGATGTAACAACCCAAGCACAAAACAGCTAAGATCAACAGGGAAATTGTTTAAAAGTAAGCCAAAACACAAAATGTAGATCTGTCCCTCCCTGAGGCTTTAGTGAAGTGCTTTGCAAAGAGACACTTACGTGGAAGAGTCTTCCAATGGAAGACTGGAAACCTGAAAGGACTGAGTCCCAGGGCTCCTCTTAGTGGGGCATACATTTGTGGGTGCACAAAGGACCCTTGTGTGTCCAAGGACCATCTCACAGCAAAAAAGAAAAGTCTGGGCTGCTGGAGATGATCAGGACTACTCTCTCACACCACCAGGGTATCAGTAAAACAAGTCATGCTTCACCCTTCCCAGCAGCCTGTAGAAGAATTACTCATGAAGCAGATTCATCTGATAGTGTGGAGACATTGCTTGGCACTGTAAAAGGAATGGGAGAGAGGAAGAAAACTGGTCCTGCTTCCTAAACTCCTGAGGCAGGCTCTAGTGTGTAAGAGTTTTGCTCCTCCACAGAAATCTGTTGTGGGCATTTCTGCAGTGGCCATTGCTGATGTGGGGAGATGCCGTGACCAGAGAAGAACTTTGCTGGAACCCCATCAGTCCCAACAAGGTGTTTTTAGTCCTTTGTCCCTTGTTCAGCATTTAGCTATAGAAGCCAGACAGAGGACACTGTATGGAAATGTGCATTGTGGTCCCACCAGGTTTGTGTTGGTTTTGGGTAGCTCACCAAAAATTGCATCCAGGAACACAGTTTGCATATCCCCCACCCTTGAATGAGGAAATCAGTATAAAAATTCAGCTCCTGAATCAGTGTTGTTGTTTAAACTTCTCTGAGCCTCTGATAACCTCCTCTTCCTGGGATGACCAGAGGAGCCCAGGAATGGATCTCTTTCTCCAAACTAGGGAGCTATGGTCATTTACATGATCATAGTAGATTGTTTCTATGTTGGCAGATGTCTCACCATGACAGCTGTTGGGTAGAGAAGTATTGGCATAGACTCAGTGATGCCAGGACAATTTGCTCTATGCATCTGATGAGTAGTAAGAGTTGTCCTGCAGGGCAGGTGGAGGTCTTGGGATGTCCTAGCTCTTGCCATCCAAACTTGGTATGCTGTGGAACAGGCAACTGATGAAGCAAGTGAACCTCACGACATGGTGTGAACCTCAGCCTCCTGTCTATTCACAGCCTGAGTTCTCCTGCTTTGCACTCAAAGCTGTTCCCATTTCAGAGTATCATTTGGTCCATGGAGTGAGTCCTGCAGTTTTCCCTGACCTCTGCCACTGTGCAATGCCTCTTCCTCCAAAAAAGTTGTGTTGTCTTACAAGGGATAACCATTTTGCGGAGAACGCTTTGAAAAAGGAGCTTGTCAACCATGTTTTATTTGGGGTGGCTCTGTTCACTACACCGTTAGAGAAGCACCCAAGGGGACACAGGCTTAGAGCAACAAACTAATTTGTAGAAAGATGTCAAAAATAGAAAAAAAAGAAAAAAAAAGATTCACACTTGGAAAAAATAAAACCACCAAAAAAACCCCAGCAAGGATATAAAGCTGCTTAGTCTAATCAACCTGTCACGTGTGTGATTTCTGTTGTTGTCGTTGCTGTCGTTTGTTCATTGGCTTTTTTTTTTTTTGTGTTAATCTTCTGTTCTAAAAATGGAGAGTTTACCTCAAGGAATTCTTTCTGCTTGGAAACAGATCACCTCAAAGACGCTCGCAACACAGAGCAATGTGCAGGGAAGCTCTGTAAAGTGAACCTGGGTGTGGAAAATGGGGAAAACCAGGACATTTAGGCTCTTTCAGCATTCCCTTCTCTTGCTGGTGTGTTCTGGTGTGGCTCCTTGACTCTGAAGGCAGCATTTCCCAGTAGGAGAGGTTGCTGTTCGCTTTCAGACAGACTGAGGCACAAGAGCCAGTTAGAGAAATCAAGGCACATGTCCAAGCTTGCAGTCCTTTCTCAAATATCTTAAGAGAAACTTGGTGTTATTTAAAATTTCTATGCTGCTCTTTCTCCAGTCCCTGGGAAAACCCACTTTCCAGCCCAGAGTGGGGTAAAGAAGCAGAGAGCTTAGGTGCTAGCTAAATGCCCCCAGTGTTTTCCCCAAGGAATCAAGACGAGAGGCAACTGGATTATTTAACGTCACAAGACAGGCCCTTCCTAGTGTCTGACCCTGTGTCTTGGACATACACATGAGCCCAGAAGTCTCATTCTCTGTTTTGCTAAAGTTTCCACCTTAAATACAAAATCAATGTAAAGACATATCCTTTCACTACAGTGTTACTAACAGTCTCAAAGAGATGTCAAGACAGCATTAGAAAGGAGGTTGGGATCCTTTTTCTTAGGTTGTTGTTGTTGTTGGTTTGATTTTCTTTTGAATTGATCCTAGTTAAAAAATAAATAAAATCTATACTATTTAAATTGGAATCCCGTTGTTACTTGGTAAAGGCAAAGCTTCTGTACCTTTGTTATAATTAATTGTATACCTGTGTATGTAAATATAAGGCATTCCTATTTTGCAGTCCAGAACAAAAAAGAAAAAAAAACCTATTTGTAATATAGAATAAAGTTTATTAAAAAAAATAAAGAAATAAAAATGCCCCAGGCTGTGATTGCTGTTTCCTGTGGCCAAATGGAGCCAGAGAGAGGGAATTCAATTGAAGGGAAGCATGAGACTGGACACCATTTAAGTGCTCAAAGCAAGTCCACTTCACATTTACACCGTAGGAGTCCTCTCCCAAGTTCAGGCTCTCCCACTATCCACAGTGCATGGTCTAGAGTTTCCTTAGTGCTCCAGCGTCAGCACACATTGACATTTTGGGCTTGGCTTCATACTCACGCCCATGGGCTGGGCTGGTGGAGTGTGGTGGGAAGTGGATCCCAGCTGGGCAGACCCCAGCTACTCCTACAGAAGGCAAAGGCTTGGCCATCAGCATTTTTATGTCAACAAATGAGTGTGAAAAGCTTTCTTCCACCAGTCCACTCCTCCCTCCCTCCCTCTCTTCCTTCCTCCCCCTTCTCTCTTTTTTTGTCTTCTCTCTCTTTCTCTCTTTCTTCCTTTCCTTCTCACACAAACCCACATTTATTGGACTGTTTGAAATTTGTTTTGAGAGGTGGGATCCAGACAGGTTATTCCTTTCTGTCTGCCTTTGGGATGTCATCAGCTGTGCATTTGGAAGATGATTGACAAACTCATGAATTCAGGGATGCTATTAAGAGAACCATGTCCTATGTCTCTTGAAAGGAAAGTCCTCACTGGGAGCCAGCCTCTGAATCCTTGGCCATTACATTAGAGTAGCAATTATCACACTGGGTTTCAAACCTGGAAGTGTCATAGGTAGTCTTAGGTGGACAGGAAAACACCCCAGCCTACTCGCTTCTCTGTCTCCAGGCTGTCGTGCTAGGTAAGCCCTGCTTGCAGCACTCATGGTTGGCCACGCTAATAGGGAGAAATCTTCTGTCCTTAGCATCTACATCTTTGGCTGGAGGCAGAAGATGGGTGTCTCTCCAAGGCAGAAAGAATGATCAGTTGCCTATGGGCAGTTCTGCAGCCCTCTCACTGCCAGGCATGGTCTCTCTTCACAGCATGGATATTCAAAGCTGAAGATGTTCCCCAGGCAGTGATAAATGCAGCCTCTCTCCTTCCCCTGTCTCCTACCCCTGCTTTCCTCCCACACATGGCAAGAAGGAACAGCTGATGGACACTCCAGTTTCTACATAGCTTAGCTCAAAGCAAGAGGGGAAAATCCATTTTCCCTTTCCCATGCCTGCTCCCCAGCTACCATGCTCCTCTTATCTTACAATTATTTTCTTATGATACTGTTTTTTGAACGGCTGTTGCAAAGAGTAAATCTTTAATGAAGGAGGCCAGATTCCCTGGGACTAATGACAGGCTTGGCCAAGCCCAGGCGAGGTTTGCACTGCCTTGACACAGGTCTGCCTGGTTTAACATATCAGCTACATCATGTACCCCGAAGGACAGGAAACTTGACCTGAGATACCTCAGCTGAAGGCAAACTGGAGATAAAAGATTCATAGGTGCTTTTCACTGACCCTGCTCTTGAAAAGCCAAACTGATCTAAGCAGAGCCAGGTCCATTAGGAGGTAGAAAAGAGACGTGTTGGGGACTGCTGAAACTGCCATCTTTCATAATTTGCCAGTCTCACAGCAATGAGACACAGCAGAGGAGATCAGAGCCCTGTACCTGCTACCTCCTTGTGTCCCGCATCCCCCAGCAGACTCGCAGCCAGTGCTGCACATAGCCACCAGCCTCCCTCTCCCCACAAAGCAGGGGAAAAGCTCTTATCCTCACTGTCATTCCCAGAGCTGGGCACATGGCATCAGCATCCTTACCAGCCTCCTCTGCCTGTGTGTACCCCCGGCATTTCCCACTGCATCCCTTCTCCCAGCCAGCCCTGTACCACTGCCCTCCATTTCACTCAGCAGAGAGGAAAACAGAGTTGTTGCATGCCTGGAGCTGGTGCAACTCCTGCCGTGCTCCGAAGGGCTAAGCCTCTGTCACCCACCAAAGAGTGAGACAGCTGGCAGGTTTTCTGGGATTTGCAGACCATGGTGCCAATGTAAGGCTTGTGGAAAGCAAACACCTTTTTGCTGAACTCAGTTCTGCAAGTCTCAGCTCAATGGAGAGCATGGAAAGGAAGTAAGAAAGTGGATTTCAAAAAAGGAAAGGGAGTCAAATGAAGCTCTGACAGCTTTGCAATAGACTTCATCCTCATATCTCTTAGCAAGTGTCTGGGTACCTATAGATGAGCAGCATACATACACTGACAGACTGACCATCCAGCCATGGAAATGAGACATCTCAGCTGCTCCTTGTGACACAGCAGAGGAAAAGCCCTTGTCACCTAAAAGGGCTCGCATCACTCTGCCAGCATGTCCCAGCAGCAGGTCAGTCAGTCACAGCAGTGTGTTGCCTGTATAGGTATCACCCATCAGAACCCTCCGGGCAGCAGGGTGAATAGCAGGAACTGATGCTGGAAAATTTTGTGTGCAATGAAGTGCCTCAGAAGTCAGCTATTCTGAATTATTAGTGTATTTAAGGGAAAAAGAAAAAAAAGCATTTCTAAAGAGAAGATTTATGAAGGCTTTTGCTTTTTGGGGCCTTTTTTAAACCTAAACTAAAATATCTCACAAAAGCTTCCTTCCAGACAAAGTGGTTGTACTTAACATTTGCACAAGAGTAGTTTTAGGCTGAGTGTCTGCCAGACATTGCATAAACAGCAGTGGTGTCCCTGTAGAAATAACGGCTCACATGTCAGGGACACCGGACAGGGAAAGGAAGAGGTGGGGAGGAAACTGAGGCATGAAGAGGTGAAATAAATTGCCCACAATCACACAGCAGCTCAGAGGCAAAGCTAGGCTCTCTGCAGCCTATTTTTGCCCAATACCAATCAACCCAGTCACTATTTTTGCAATTGGATACAGCAGTGTATTGCGTATTTGTCAGAATCCATAGGGCAGGGCATAGCTGGGACCTAACACTGTGATCCTGTAGCTAAACCTCATATGTGATACATACTGGACCACAGTTTCCTCTTGTCTTTGATGCCAAGACTGGGAAACAACACAACAGCAACTATTCCCAGAAAACCACCCTTCCAGGCATTAAATGGGGCTGCAAGCACTTAGCACAGCCAAACAAGCAGATTCCAGGCTTGTGGTAACTCCCTGTTATTAGCTGTAAACTCAAAATGTTTGCTTTCAAGGGGATTACATGTGTGGGCTTGCTACTACTTAGTGGAGAGTTTACCTATTGATTCAATGAGAGCTGCAAGAGTAGGAGTGAGGAGGAAAACCTCTGACATCGATATGTCTGCAACAGGACAGGACATCCTGCTAGGACACTCTGGAGATCCTGAGAGACCTTGGCTCAGGTCCTGTTGGCCGTGTTTGCAAATGCATGACAGATACAGCACAACTGTGCTGGAGGCACCAGCCACTTCTCCCAGTTTCAGCCTCTGAAATGCCTCTGTTCGGCTCCCAGATGGGTTAAGCCAGAAATTCAAGGCCAACCAGTTATTAACAAAGCAGGCAGGAGCTATCTTCCCATCTCTTCACTAAGATCATTGGTGTTTCTCTGTCCATGCTGCATTGTCCCACCCCTAAGCTACAGAAAAGAGGTATTTCCAAAGCTTTCCTGCTTTTACTGTCTATGAGAGGTGATGTCCATTTCCTGCATCTCAATTCATCCCTCCTTCTAGCTCCTCCACTGAGGAAATGGTGACCATTTGCTTCAGCTCTCTGACATCCCCAGTGTAAATAATATCCCCCAAGTGCCCCTTGAAAACAGGGGCAGGGGAAAGCAAGGAGCCGGTCTGCAGCTCAGCTTCCCAAAGCAATCCCAGATGTCAGCTGAGAAGGACTATATCCAACAACCTGGAGAGCATTCAATTTGCCTTTATTGTTTCCCGGTTCCCTCACTCGCTTTCTGACACTTCACAGGTTCAGCTGCCTGCATTATATTAAGCTGTTCCCCTCACCAGTCCCCTTCCTGGAGGTTTTTCTCATTCAGCAGAGCGTAACTCCAGCATCAGCTCTCTCGTGCCCACCGGAGATCACTTGCACAAGGGAACTGACAGACTTGCACTTCCTTGTGTTCAACCTCAGGTTCGTTATCCTCACCAAGGTGGGGAGAGTGATGGGGACCATAACTCTGAGTCATTTGCCCTGCAGAGACCTGCTAGCTTCAGTATCAAGGTGTGCCAGCACACTGCATGGCAAGAAAATGAGTCTAGCATCAATGGGGTACTATTCGGAGCCATCCTAGCAGGATCTCTGCAAAATCATCTCTTCTCATGCTGGGGAGTTATCTGAGTGGCTGTGGGTGTTTTCTTCTGTGCTAGTTGTCCTGTCTCCCTGCACAGTCACCAGTGAGAAATGGGTCCTTTTAGGATACGATTCATCTCATTGCAACCTCGATGGCTAAAAGAGATCGGTGAATGACAACGGTAAATGCTTGTTTCCTCTTGCTGACCCTCGGGAGGATGGGGGAAGCTAGCCCAGCTGTGGGTGGTTGCACTATGCCTTTCTAAAGCCAGGTGGAATGAATCCCACCAGTGGGTCTGCTTTGACCTTTCTTGCCATAATTATTTTAGGAAAGGGGATGTCTCTCGCTGTATATGCAGCAGAGCCCTGAATTCCTCTGTGGTGTGTTGTATGTTCCCACAACCCAGCAAGCATTTGGGAGGAAAGCAGGAATCAATTTGGTCTTTTGCCTTCAGCTAAGATGTTCAAAGAAAAAAAAAGAATTGAAAGGAGAATAACTGTTTTATTATTATTATTATTATTATTATTATTATTATTATTATTATTATTATTATTATTATTATTATTATTATTTGCTTCTTTGAATTTCCTGCCTTCTCAAAAATTCTAATGGGAAATGTTCTCACTGACCTTACAACTTCCCAAACCAAACATAATGCCAAGATGTCTCCACAGGCCAGCTTTCTTTCAGTATGCCATATGGGATGCAGCCCTTGTTCCTACAACACAGGCAAGCAGATCACCAGTTAGTCACAATTCATGACACACAAACATTTTACGGGTAGGAACATGACAAGCAGATAACACCACCAGGCATTATGTTTTTCCTGGCTACATCTGTGATAGTAAATAAAAGAAGGCCAAGGTGGACTATCAAGCACTATGTTGAAGTTGTCTGTGATACTCAGCTGTCAGCATGCTCTCCAGCACATTTTGGACTGTGCCAGCTCACCGTCTCCCAGAGAATGCCCAGGCACAGTTTGGGAAGAGCAGGTACCAGGGATTTTTTACCTTCGTGCATAAAACTGCATCCAGTCTGGCTCCCTCTGCCCTATATGCTCTTAGACACAGTTGCTTCACTGGGCCAAATACACAGCGCCAGACCAAAGAAAGGCATATTGGGAAAAGGGTCTACTGGGTCGGGAGATGCGTATAATAAAATATTGGAAAAGGAGATGCTTGAAAGGTTCA
Source organism: Pandion haliaetus (assembly GCA_013401275.1). Lineage (NCBI taxonomy): Eukaryota > Metazoa > Chordata > Aves > Accipitriformes > Pandionidae > Pandion > Pandion haliaetus. Next base: position 401,229 of record VYZV01027269.1, on the reverse strand, counting down.
GCCTGTTATGACCATGAGAGTGTGACGCTTACCTGTTCAGGGCTTGTACATGAGGATAGGAGAATGAGCCCTAAGAAATGCTTGTGATTGGCTCTGAAGTTAGATTTGAATTTCGAAACACAGCCTTTTTGGGGGCAGAGAGATGATACCAGAGAGAAATCTATCCACTGGAGCAAGTGATACAACCCAGGACATCCCACCTTTGTCCCTCAGACACTACTGATTGGCGTCAGGTTGGTCCTATAAGTGCTGCCCTATCCAGTTTGATTAAACCTTTGCTGGAGGAGCACCAGAACACCAGAGTACAGACCCTGAGGTGCTGCCAGGACCTGTGCTTCTTTGGAACGTTATGGGGCAGGTCTCCAGGCATGGACATGATCTTGTGTCCCGAGTTAGGTCTCACCCACGAGCTGCAGTGCAGGGCAGACCTGCTGGCAGCTTACAGCCCCTTGATGTCACTAGGGAGAGCCAAATAGAAAACCTCCAGGGTTCAAGACACCAGGGTCACCTCGACGGCCATGCCATAGCTCTGGTCCTGTACTTTCTGATGGATGACTATGGAAGAAAGAAGGCTGCAGACACTGATCCAATTATGTTAACGGTACCTAAGTCTGCTCTCTGCTTTCACAGTACCCAAGCCAAACCAGAATGCACTCACCAGGGAAACTGTCTCATAAAACTGCCCTGCTTTGGATTAGCAAAGCCAATCTGATTAACTCCCCAGCAGGGGTAAGACACAACACCGAACTCGATCTCAACTACCACATCAGAGACCTCCAGTGAATTAGATCCAGAAGAGGCAGCTGTGAGTTATGGGGCTGGAATTCCATCAAGGGCTTCTGGGGAGGTCATAAACCACCAGACAGCTCTCGCAACCTCCCCCCTCTTCCCGTCCACCATCCACAAATAGAATTATAGCCCTATAATTCAAGTGGGGTCTGTTTGTCTGCAAAAGGACAAATGCAAGGAGCCATCTGTGGGGGTGTCAGGCTGTAAATCCATTCTTTTTCCTGCCATTCTTCCACCTCCTACTTCACAGGACGATGCTTCCAGGCTGCACCCAGGTCTCCTCACTTTCCCCACCCATCCTATCTTCTTCCTTTCATCCCCTTCCTCTTTCCTTTCCTGCTTAATAGAGACATAAAAGCAGTTGCTGTCTTACAGACCAATCCACCAGTCAACACTCCCATCCAATCCCCCTCCCTTCATCCTGGAGAGTAAGAGCAACACTCAGTCTGCTTCTCACTTCTTTTTATCCACAAACCATTCCCTAGCACAAGTCATGCTGCAAATATCTAACCCACGTTAAACCTTCTGAATGAAAGGGCTATCCTTGTTCTTTTCAAGTTGGGCTAAACAAGGTAGTTTCCCTTAATTGCATTCTTTGATGGCTTAGGGGATATTAGGGGATAAGGGGCGGGGGGCAGGCAGCACCCCTTTATATTTTTGCTGGCATTTACATGCAGGCATTCAGCCTGCAAAACAGAAAGTAAGTCTGGAACGTTTCATCATTACAAGTCAGACAAGTCTAAGGGATTCCAACCTTGGTCTGTTTGTGGGCCATTTTGGGCAGCCTGAACTTCAGAGGTGGTCCATGCTTCCCAAAGCTTGCCTTTGAAGGTTGATAAACAGCCAGACTGTGAATCCCTTGTAAGTTAAAGCTGGCAGGCAACATAAAATACCCTCAGCACAAGTTCAGAAAGAGGAAAGTAAATCTGAGTCAAAGGTTGGATCTTCCAGAAAGGAAGTGATTTTCTAGGGTCAGACACAAAGTTGGGACTAGAACCTGCTGCTCCAAAGCTCGGGTGATGTGTTAGATCACACCACATCTTCTAACAGACCAGCTGGTCAGTGTGCATAGATAAGAAAAAACTGGCCTTCAGCACTTTACATTATATCAATATGCCCTCTTCTCTTTCCACCAGAACTTTTACAACTTCCCAAATTTAGGAATTTAATGTGATAGATCAAGAAGCACAACCTGGAAGTGCCGAACATCCATAGATGAGAAATGGCAGGGCACCGTTTCTCACTGGCTCAGAGATTTCTGTGCGTTCTCTGTCATTTTCATTACCCTTCATATATTTTATGATATAAATGATCACAAAGTCCCTTTAAGTCAGGAGGGAGTTGTACCAATGTCAAACCACAGTGAAATCAGTAGCATACTTGTCATGTTTATTTAAGCCGAGATGGCTTAAATGCTTATGTGAGTTTAAAGCTGAAAGACCAAAGGGTTCATGCTGCTCTGACTTAGGCAGCAGCTCCAGAACCCTTGGAAAGGTTTTTCCTGACAAGCGGTGCAAATTTTGAGGGTATCTTGTGCTGGTGTCTCTGAAAACACAGCCTTAGCACACTGAGAAGGCTGTTTCACTAGGCAAAACCACTCCAATGCAAATACACATAGGGTTATACGTGGGCTTTAATTCAGTGACATGGTTCAGAGATTTCTAATGGGAAAACAGGTTAGTGGTCAGTGCACATGGGAATGATGCTTCTCCTGTGTTCCATGAGTAGGGAGATTTTCAACAACAGGTGAAGACATGTTCTCTTTCTTTTTAAATACCCTCCTGCAGACTTTTTCTTCTAGTTTGGCCAACAGGGTGACAAGGTTTGTCAACTAAACTTCTGCTTTCTTAGTTAGATGGAATCCTTCAGGATCGGGGGTTTTTGAGTTTTTTGGTTGATTGGTTGGTTTGGGTTTTGTTTTCTGTCCATCTCTGAAAGTTGTCTCACATGACCAACTCCAATGTCTTCCTGCTCCTCACTTGAGGCTTCTTCAGTGTTTTTCCAAGCTGTCTCACGGAAATAACTGTAGTAGTGGTCTACTGTGCAGGGCTCTGCTGGAATCACATTCCCAAAATCACATACTAAAATTTAAGGAAAAAGAGGGGGGAAGAGAGAGACAGAGAAATAAATTTATTAGGCAAACAAATGAGAGCCATATAGTAAAACCTGAAACTTTATGGGGCAAAACATCTGGAAAAAAAATATTTAAAACACTCCAATCTTTTAAAAAAGCAAACTCATAATAAAACAGCAAGTGTCTGGGTGAATCCCAGCAGTAAAATACTTTGCAAACTGGACTGTACCCTGTGATCAGCATTGTGGTATTTCATATATATGTATAAATTCTTTAATTACTAAGATTACCCCATGTAATATTTGATAATTCTGACCCTTTGAGAAGTTGATTCTAAAGGAAAGGCACAAAACATTGTTCCAGATTTCTAGCCTGGGGAATTGCTTCAGAGGCTTGCTTAGGTTTATTTTTTTGCCTTGTTACTTCTTACCCCCTTTGGAAATCTTTCATTATTTTTTCCTCAGGACAGAATTTCAATTAGCAGAAGGATAATGCTATCAGGAGGCACTGAATATCCTTGAAGATAAATCTAGCTGGGAGTTGTCAATGGAATATCTGAAAGAGCCTGACAGTAGAGGTCCTGTAAAGCTTACATTACTCTTTAAAAAAAAAAAAAAAAAAAAAAAAAATCAGTTTGCCTTTCAGAGAGGGAATGAAAGAGGCGGGAAGGAGGTTGCTTATTGAATTGCTGTTCAACTGCAAAAGAAGATGATAAAATAAGAGAGACAGTATATTAAGGACACCCAAACTGCTGGATCTGACTGAGAAAATGTCTAGATAAACTTCTAGGTGCAGTCTGTAACCACCTTTAAGCCTGGTGGATGTTTTCATCAGCTGACTGAGAGAGTTTCTTGTTGAACCTTCATTCATGAGAGGGATGAAAAGGTTTCAAAAGACCCATGAAAGCTATGGGAACCCACGTGGAGTAGAGAACACAGAGATGTGCTCTAGAGCAGCCATGCCCTGAGCACACAGGAGTGTACATTTGGTCTTTTCTGGTTCTTAAAACACAAGGGTTTCAATGTAATGCAGCCTTCCCCCTTTTTGCATTTGACCCTGCTGATGTTTCACTTGTGAAGGATGTTAGAAGCACAAACACACCCATGCTGACTGAATATATCTAGATATAGGAGGACGAATTTAAAAATTTGTATGTGATTTCAGTTTCCACCTGATGCCTCTAAACTCTTGGATGTGTTGGACAGCTCTTCATTTTAGTCTTCAATGAAATTCCCTTCCACTGAAAGGCTAGGCTTCGTTTTGCTAGTTATTCAGAAGTGTGCCGCATCGCTGGTACTACTGTTGACATTAGGTGTATGGGAGGTTGGGGAAAAAACCACCTGAAATTGCTACGTCTGTAGTGTATGGAGTTTAAGATGTGTTTGTGGTCTTGAGCATGGATATTTTCTAGGGAAGGGTGTCAAGAATAATAAAAAAATTGAGGGAACTGATGTGATGGGGCCAGTTCTCATGAGCTACATTTCTCCTCCCTCACTGAAGCCCCAGCTGAAGGTACAATGCGTTTAGCCCCAACCCACCCGAGCAGGGAGCACCTCACCTGAGCGTTGGTGTCACCCCATAGTAGCAAGGAATGAAAACATGGATGAGAGAAGGTCTACCTGGGCCTACTCAGTGCTATCTTGCAGTGCCATATCTATTCCCAGCCCCCATACTTGATGCAACCAGAATCAAATGAGCATGCAATCATCGAACAATATGGCTGCTGTGATCATCTCAGGCCCTGGTGGTCCTGTGTCACGAGTGCTTTGATACCTTCAGAGGAATGAGCAGGAGCAGATGTCCTGTGATTAGAAGAATCTGACAGTACACAACTCTGCCTTCACCTTCAAACTGCTGACGTTTCTCATTCACCTGGCAAGTTTAGCCAGCTTAGATCACCAGAAATGGTGCCTAATAAACATCCTGGCATGAGACACTGCAGGCCTGTGACTGCTGTTTGAACTCTTGGCGGGAGAAGCTCTCGAAGGCTTTCAGAGATAAGACACACATGGCCCAAATTCCACCGTCCCCTTTATCTGCTCACATCTGGTTATCTTCAATGCCATCTGTTTGCTGCAGCACAATTGCTGGCTAATTGCGTAGTGGCCTCAGCAGCATTTGGGTTAGGGACATGCTGAGAAGGCCCCTGCTAATCTATTCCAGAGGCTCAAAGGAGCCATGAATGTTCCTCGGTGATGATTTCAGATTAGCTTGGGCCATACAACGTAAAAGATGCCATCACGCAGCCAAAATGGTCTGGCAGGAGGAAGCAAATATTCTAGGAGAAAGGGCTGACACCACTGATGAAACCACTGCAGACCTTGACTCCAGTGAAGAAGGGTGTATATGGGCATGTTTTGTGACGTACTGTCAGAACTCATCAGGAGGTAGAACTTGAGGTCTGGTGTCCAGCTCTGCAGGACATTATGCATAGTCTATTCTCCACCAAGGTTTTTCCTTTCATCATTTGCAATGTAAATCTAGATAAAAGTGATGAAGAAAATAAAATATCTATTTTTAAGGCATGGGCTGATAGTAAAACATCTTACATGGCCAGTTTATGACAGATTTGGCCTTTAAAATTGTATTTCCTGAATGACTGTTGCAACTGAGTGGGCATTTTCACACTGAAAATTGTTCTTGTATTCAACCCCCTCTCTCTTGTTTTTTTATTAGTCAACTTGCTTGAAAGTGTCTGCATTAACTTGAATGTTTGTATTATTGCCAGTATCTCCTTTGCTAAACATCCTCAGGATAGATATCTGCGACAGAAAAGGATGCACAGCTCCGGCCACCTGGCCAGTATCTTTCAGTATTCATAACCAACAAAGAGAAAAGAGAAAGTCTGTCCAGTTGAACGCACAAACGACAATAATTAAAACATGCAGAAGAAAGTGTCATCACTTTTTCCAGCAATTCAGCGCCTAAAAATCTTGTTCACAGAAGCACTGGAAAGCATGTGACTAACAAATACTTGGTGAGGAATACGACACAATTCACAGAAAGAATGACAAATGCTCAGTCTGTGGGATGAATTAAACTTCCAGAATAATCTGCCTAGTCACAGAATACAAGCCTGTGTGGGGCCAGCAGCAGTTTTTGAAGGATGAACTCTTTCTTGAGACTTTTCTCAGGGTTAGATTCTGGGTTCTTTAAGAACAGCAGGTATTTCCTGGTGATGGGGTGGGAATCCCTCAATGTCTTCATCTCAAAAGAGTGAGGACAAAGTGTAACTAAAAATAGTGGCGTCAAAAGAAAGGAAACCACTGTCTTCTAGCACACAGAGAGAATGTACTAATCTGGAGAGATGCTGTCAGCAGGAAAAGATTGAAGACAAGGAAGATTTTAGAGTTACCCATAGGCCTGCTGAGCAGGTTATTGGGATCCATGCGTTGGCTTAAGCCCAACATTAACTCTTCAAGCACTGCAAAGAGAGCTCAACTCAACTATAATTATTCCCTGCTCCTGCTCTTGACTCGCTCTTGCTGAGAAAAAAGTCCCATTCTCCCTTTTCTCAGCGACATGAGAGGAGGTGAAAAATCCCAAAACTCTTTCTAAAACTGCGAGGCCAATAAGTGTTAGTGGAGCAAGCAATATTTCCTTTTCCAGTCACAGCATGATCCCAGGAAAGAATTCCTGTTGTCTGCCTTTATCCATCTGTACTAATGCTTCCTAGAGATCACTCCAGAAGTGTCTTAGAGAAATCACTCTGGGTCATCTGCAGTATGAGCCTTACAGAGCCAAAATACCTCAGATCTGCTCCTTTCCTTGCTGCCAACCGGTCAGCATTGCATGGAAACACCTTTCAAACTCAATTCATTTCAAGCCCAAGTAACCTTGATGGATTACTTTGCTCTAAGACATGAGCAGATATTTTTGGGTATATGAGAAAGCAGCTGAGACAGGACCTTAAACCTCAAATACCATGTCTACACTGACTTGACTATGGAGTCCAAACTTGCCAACCATCAACACCATAAAGACACTGTGTGCAGTGGCCTCTGGAGTAAAGAAGATGCCTATCTTGCAGCAGGCACTTAAGGACATACCAGTTATAGTGTGGACACGCTGTACTTGTCATGGCCAGTCTTCTGACGCCAACTTCATTGGAGGCAATTTCCCTGGTCCCTAGAAAAACCCAGATCAGAGGTGACCTGATGATGGAATGCAGATCTAGTCCACAGGCACCCGAATCAGAAAACTGCCTGCGGGCTGTGTCTTAAGGAAGGAAAGAGAAGGTTTGCATCTGTTCCATTTACCCAAGGGTGAAATTATGCAAGTCTCAGAGGCAGCAAATCAAGATCAAAGGCAAGAAAATTAGGAAAAAAGAGAAGAATGGAGAAGTGGGAATAGTTTATGCTAGGGTAGTGCTCCAGGGCTTACTCTTCCTTGTGCTAAAGCTTTCAAGGCCACACCATGCTGAGGCATGCCACTTTCCTCCTCTTCCCTGTCTTGTAAACTGATCCCTTCTCTGTCCCCTGACCCCTATACATGAAGTGCTGGAAGAGAATTAAAACTATCTCTCCAGAGATCCAGGGAAAAGGGTGCTCCCTTGGCTGGGCTAGTCCTAGATGTACCCAGCACCTTGAAGTCAGGTGGGGCAGATGACCGGCCTTCTCCTTGTTCCCAGATGGACCTGAGCCACATCAGTTTCAGAGGCATGGCCAGCAAGAGAGTAAACGGAAAATCTTTCTTCTTGTTACACATCCCATTGCTCCACTGCTTTTTTTATCCCTTGTTGGGCTCAGAGGAACCTGACCTTATTACACAGCCTCCATCTGCAGCTAATTTCAATGATCCTCCAAAGTGCCCTGAGGTCACAGGCAAGCCTGTCCTGGCTGTGAGGTCTCTCTGCATGCTTGCACTCCCCCAGCTGCCCGTAGCACACAAGGACGAGCTATTTATTCTGGAATGGTGGCAACTTGTCCTTTCTCCATCCAATAACACCTCCTGAAGGCCATCTTCACCTTTCCAGAGCCCACCACAAGCTGACAGGGAAGGTACAAGGCGCATACTGGTACCCAGCCTATCCTATCCTGCACTCTTTGGTGGATTTATTTGCTTCAGACTTCCCCTTCTGTTCGCTTGCTCTTTCTACCAGCTGAGGCCCCATATCCTCAGCTCTCTGGCCTCCTCACCCCATTATAACGTGAAATGCAGTGTGCCCTTGCTCTTGCAATGAATCCTGAGAATAGAGGGTCTGTTACTGCATGTCACATGCAGGATGAGGACTTCGTACACTGTGGCAGTCCTGAAACTACCTGCTCTTGCCCCACAGTATTAGAGAACGGTCACTATTGCCAAAGCCCTTGCAAATGAACAAGGAGATCTCAGATTGCTTTGACACTCTGATCAGCTCTTCCCAAACACAAGAAGCAAAGACTGATCCATTAGCTGCATTCAACAGTGGTAAAAATGCCAACAGCCCCACATAGGGCTAGTAAAGGTGATATGAAGCAGAAACCTGTGACTCTCTGGAACCACACCTGGACGCCAGGCAGATAATGCAGGGTGTTAGAAATGGTTTAGCAAGTGAAATCCAAGAATTATCCCTCTCCATCTCTTCCTCTTCCATGGATGGCTTTACCATGAGAAACAACAAAAAAAAAGAAGTAAAATACATCTCACAATACTCAGCTCTATATACACTGAGAAACAGATGGGGGATGAACAGCACCTTTTGGAAGCAGAACAAAATACAAAATATATGGGACCCAGAATGCTATAGGACATAAAATTTTGTAGTAAAAAGTTCTACTTCAAAATTTGCCAGGTCATCCCTTTAGCTTCCAACGCAGCTTTGGCCTCTGCCCAGGGAATGTGCACTGCAGCAGGGCTCGCTCTTTCGCACTGCGGTGTTTTGTATATTGGAAACACTGCATGCACATGTACTAAGGGATCTGTCGTAGCTCAGTGCTCACAGTCCAGAAAAATTGCCAGGGATGGATGACGGCTGAGGGGAGCCCCATGGGGACAACGAAGATGACAGCAGTAATACTGAAGAGGATATGTTTGGCTTCCCAGTTCAGCTTCAAGAAGTGGAGACTGCTTTCCCCTTGCAAACAAAAAAATCTGTTTGTTTCCCAAATAGGAAAAGGACAGGAAGCAATTTGGACCAATGCAGAAATGTTTCAGCATTTGCTAAGAAATTGCCTAGGAATTTTGCCTGCAGAATGATTATACACTTTTTAGGTAGATTCACGATATTAGCAAGGTCACATAACACCCGTGCACTCTGTGGCAATCAAGTGAGACAGTTTCCCCAAGGACCCTGGACTCAGCTGTAGCACAAGTGGAAGCAAACAGACTCATAATGACTGATTGCTTGAAACATGTTCATTAGCTCTTGGGAACATCAGCTTACAGAAGCAGAGCTCGTGGGCTTTGAGTCCTCCAATCTAGCAAAGCAAGACAAGGCTGGGTGGGAGGAAGGTGAAATCACAGCTCAGGTGATGGGATGACACATGGTTTTCACTAGCTGGGCAGACAATAGTTTCTTGGGTGTTAAAAGCTGGGTCTTTTGGATATTGGTATCAGAATCAAACTCATTGGAAGGCATTTCATGTTCAGTGCACTTCTAGCAGTGGATCCAGAGTGTTTTCCTTTGCTGGTCACCTGGGAGCATCTTTCATGCAGCTTCATTAAGTTTCCTAGTCGTCTCTCAGCAAGGGAGCTGCAAAGGTCTCCACTGGATTCATGGCTATTAACTTGTTCGTTGTATACCACAAGCAGTCTGCAGAGCTCATTCCCTGCAACATCTGATGCATAGAGATGCTGAATTATACAGTATTTTCAGTAGCCAAGAGGACTCCGACAGCCAAATTCCACAGTTTGATAAACTCACATAGCCTCTGACAATTTTGCAAGGCACCCTCTTTACCTCTGAAAGATGTCTCCCCATATATATGCAGAATTGTAATGTGTATGTAATTTCTCCATCTACAGTTTTCTTTACTGAGTGCATTTTGTGCAGCTTTCATGAGTTTCCAGTGCAGGAAACTGTTTTGATCTTTTATTGTGCTCTTAAATTGGGCACAAACACTTCATGTACTTTCAAATTTACAGCACATGACAGGCATTGGTTTTATAACTCACAGTGCTTAAGCTAGAATAAAATTGATAGAATTACACAAATCAAGTGGGTGCTGAAATACTGGGTAGTAATTTATAAAAATTGACAAAAACAAAATTTCTGGTGTCAGAGTAGCATTAGTAATATTTCAAGGGAGTAACAGCTTTTTGGTCTATAGAGAAATGCATGGCATACAGAAAATTAAGGGCAAATCTCACGTATTGTTTGGAAAAGGATAAATTTGGGAGAGTAACAAGAACCAGGTTTCTTGCTGATGTCAGATTATTTACACCTTCCTATGGTTTCACAAAGGAACAGGGAGGTATAAGACGTATATATACCGTTTGTGTGGTGTTTCAGTCAGGAACCATCCTCTGGATGGCATCTAGCGCTGGTTCTGATTAGGACCTGTAAGTAGTGTTATTAACATTAATAACAATCAGGATCACCGAAATGGAGGCGTAACAAGACTGCTGTTGCACTGCAGTTGCTTGTACAGTGTGCCTCATAGGAAAGAGAAGGGAAAACTATTCACAAATGATGCAAGCACATTTCACCACAAGGACTTTGTCATTCTCTCTTTAATAAGCAGTTGAAGAAGCACAGGATTTTCCTGGCCCGCTTTAAGCAAGTTAGCTCAGCATCAGGCAATTTCAGACTTTTGTGTTTCTATGTTTGCTAAGGTCATTTGCACGTCCCGGTTCCCCAAACTGTCCCCATTATGTATGTGTTAGATCAGTCCCAGTTTCTTCACAAATGAAGAATCCAAGGGCTGTTCACCCAGGAGAGCTCTTATACCCAGAATTTCCCCAGGTTTGGCTCCCTCCACCACACAGTCCTTAATTATCCCCAGAGCTCTTGATCCCACAAAAGGCTCACGCACACTTGCATGTGGTATGTCAAGCACTTTGAACTGGAAAAAAACACAGTTAAAACAATAATTCTATCTTAAGGCCACAGAGTGCCATAGCCAAGTGTTATGCTAGGTGATGGCCTGGAAAGGGCTTCCCCAAACAATGTGGACATGACCTTTCTGCACCATGGCCACCACTCCCTGGGGCAAATACCTTCAGCACTGCAAATGCAGCTGCATTTATTTGGGATTCTGGCTTCGAAAGACATTGGCAACTTGCAGCAATTGGCTTTTATCAGTCTGTGATATTCACTTGCCTGCCCCTCCCTCCTGTGAGGCTGAGGTAGGGTCAGACCCATAATTTCCTGACACAACATCAGTAAATTATATTGATACCTCAGCATCATTTTTCTTCTTGCCTTGTGCTGTCTCTGACATCCGCCTGGCTACAGCACTTCCCCAGCTCCATTTCATCCCAGCAGCTCCAGCAGCTTTCCCCCATGCCACCCACATGCCCTGCGCCTCCAGCAGCTGCCTGTGTCTCCAGCGAATGGTCCTCCCCCAGCTACCATCTCTAGTTATCGTTCCCCCAGCTTCACAATATGATGTAGCTGGTGTCCATGGGTGATCAGGGAGGGATGTTACGCATCCGTGCAGTGGTGGCGTTTCCTCCTGGAGTTGTCTCCTTCCCCCCACGGATGCTTCATGCACTAGTTATTCCTCCTCTACCCTCAACCCCCAGAGTTACCATAAGTCACTGGCTGGGAACAAGTCGAGCTCTAAAACCTGCCACCATCCATCACAGTGGCAGACACAGTGCGGAAGGGCTTTGTGGCATGGCGCCAGGGCTAATGGCCTGAGACGCTTGCTCACTTTCACTCTGAGCTTCTTTCAAGAGCGGGCACAGATGCTAATTGCAGTTCACTCTGCCTCCGTGAAGGAAGGAGGGAGGTCATTCAAGGGAGCGGGGAGAATTTTAATGGTGGAGCTTGGTTGCAAAACGGCCAACAGCTCTTCAGTCTTTTCACAACCAAGATTCAATGACTGAAATCCCTCCTGTGTGCCCTGTGAGAGCTGTGGTTTGAGGTCATGCTCCCAGGGCTTTTCACTGGATGACCGTGTCCCCTCCAGTGGTGGGATGGCCAAGCAGCTGGACAGGGTCTTTGCTGTGGTTCATCAAAGGAGATGGAGTAAGCATGGCATATAGGTCTGAAATGAAACCACCTAGATCATACTCTAGATCTGGAAATCTCTCTTCTCCTTGAGGTCAGACTTCAATGGTCTAACTTCCATTGAACACCCCATGATATTTCTCACTGGTTCTGGATGCCCATTCACTTCTGAAGGCCTCTGAAAGCAGCAAGAAACACCAACAGGAACAAGTAGAGACTGGCTGGCTGAATCTGGTCTTTGCTGTCTGTAACTGTCTTTGCAGAGAGCCAAACAGAAAGAGTTTCTTTTCTTCCCTATTTTATTTCCTTCTTCCACAGCCTTCAGATAAATACTGTTATAGGGCATTTATTTCTTAAATGGCCTGTCTTGCAGAGGGAGAAATGATCTTGTCAAAACTGAATAAAAACCCATTTTCACCATGAATCTGTGAGGTAACAAAAATGTGAGGGAACTGTGAAATGCCGTGGTACCAAAATGTACTGCCTTCGCTGTCTATTCCTGTACTCAGCTCAATGATTCTCCCTCCATCATCTCAGCACCTTGGAGTTTATCTAATCATCATTACTAGCACTTACCCTGACGTGTTCACAGGTATACTTGCCACTCCTCACTTGCATGGACAGATTTGTTATTCCTAACATGGGGTTGGGGTTGATCCCTTGCAGTTGCATCCTCTTCAGAGAACTCAGAAAGGAGAAGTCTTTAAGGGATGCCAAGAACTGAGTGCATTTTATGTGCGTGAGCTGAAATCATGGAGAATTTTTTGGCCTTCCAAGCAGCACCTGTCTAGTGAAACTCAGTTGCTCTAATCCAGTATAAAAATTGTCTGAATGGGACTGGGTCTACAGGAGGTCTTCTGCATCATGGAGCCATCACTGCCAGTGTCCGTAAGCCATTCAATAGAAGGTTCCATAAAACAACCATCCATTTTGCCTACCACAAGCCACAGAAGACTCCCCAGTACCTTCAGGTGACATTAAAAGCCTGTAATGCTTTTACATCTTACAAATCTTACAAAAAGGAGGATCAAGAGAGACCTGTGAACCACAAAGACAATTTAGCTGTAGGTAGTAAATCCTTCAGTGAAGACAGCTCAATAAAGCTCTCAGCTATACAGCACAGTGATGCTGTTTACCTACATGTACCCTGCCAGTTGGACCTGGTTCATTCCCCTCCATTTTCCTTTATTGATGTTGGGGCAACAGCTGTGACCCATAGAGGAGGCAGACACGTAGCAGCTGAGTTTGCTGTGAGCAGAAGCCCTGTGCATCACTGAACGCAGAAACAGCCTCTCCCCGCCACATGATAGCCCCTGAAGGCATGGCAAAAGCATGTTAGAAATGTTTCCTCCTGAACAAACACTCATTGGCTGATCCAACCGTGGGAGAGTTTGTAGCTGCTATAACTGCTTTCTATTTTCACCTCTTTCTAAACAGGCCTTTTATATGTGTCAGATCCACACCTGCATTCCCCCTTTCTCTTCCCAAAACTCACAGGAGCCACAAAGGCCGTGATGATTGCGTTGTTCAGATGAAGCCAGCCTTCATCCCAGCTCCAAATTCTGTTTGCATCCGCTTCCAGGCTCAGTCCTCCCTCCTGAAGTTGGGATTGAGGGGAAAAATACAAGGGAGAAGTTAGAAACATTTAAAAGCAATCTAACCAGAGAGCAACTTTTAAATGAAGCCATTTAAGGCCAGAGCCTCCCAGCTGCCTGGGCGCCCCTGCTGAGCCCACTGCAAAACATAGTTCAGGAGACCCCTGTCACTGACTGCGGGCTAGCAGGGAAGATGCATTAGCCAGTAACGTCCAGAGCATGATTAATCTTTTCCTCTTCATTCTGATGCTGCTGCAGTTGCAACAGATGTTCAAGAGCCTTCTGGCAGTGACAGTTCACCGCATGGTCCTGACTCCTTACCAGGCAAGTAATGATAATAGTCACAGATTCCCAGGGCTGCGATGGCTGGATTTTATTGCCACACCCCCCCCCCCCCCCCGCCCCCGCTCTGGAAAGTTCTGCATATTTTCTGGAAAGTTTCTTTATGAGATATGATGTGTTTGAATCACACATCAACTCTGTCCCAGAGTTCACATGGGTGGATCAGAGGGTTGGGAAAAACATCCTCCCTTCTGAGCATCCCAACCTGGAGCTTCCCAGTGGAGGAGCAGGAGGAAGGTTCTATCAGAGCAAAAGGACCTGTGGCTGGTGTATAAAAAGGGTCAGTGAAGCATGCTTCACACAATGTGACAGATACACAGGGAAGGGAGTGAAGGACCCATGTTCTACCTCCGACCATAACTTTATTTTGCATCAGAACAGTGAGTTCACAGTCAATCCTGCCACTGATGGGCAAGCAGGGACCTTTCCTTGCATTGCCCCTACTGACATCGGAGCACAGTTGAGCACGTGCAGCGGGACTGAGCCTGCTCCCACTGGGAGTCTGTGATCACCATACACCAAGCAAGCGGTGGGAGAAGCCATTCCCTAGAAAAGGGCAGTGACAAGCGCTGCAGGATGAGTAAGTTCTCAGTATGCCCCCTACTGCTCCTCTGTCTTGCTTCCCCTGTTTGTGAACATGGATGTTAATTCTCCCCTGCAAGGCTAAATGCCTTGGCATTGAAACCAGAAGTACCATTCTGATCCTGTCTGACCTCCAGAGAAATCTGGCCACTCACACTTAGCCTAGGAGCTAGCACATGAGGTAGGGCAAAGTTTTTATATCACTCTACCTATAAAGATCNCCCCCCAAGATGATTCTTTTTGCTAATGGTCCATCCCACCAAAAAAGCATTACCAGTTTGTTTCTTATTTTCATTATAAATCCTTCCACCCTCTCCTTCCTACCATTGGATCTCATTTTGCCTTTGTCTGCCAGCTGCATTCAGACATAGCTGTCAAGAGCCTTCAATGGAAAATCCTACAGCTCCTCCTCCTCAAACGCACTCTGTTTACAAATCAGCAATGAACTTATTTATGTAGCATTACAGAGCTGCAAACCCTGCTCAGCAGACAAAAAGTCACTCAAAATTCTTCCCACTTCTCATATTATATCCAGCAAGGTGTATCCCACTGTCAGAGCCGAAATCTTAGCAGCAATGATGAGAAAAATTACACCCCACACTGTACTGGGCATGGAAGCCTGAGAGATGTGAGAAATGTCATGTGCATATAAAATATTTCTGGGATCTACGGATAAAATTCAGTTATGGAGAAAGGCAGCTGTGAAGCATAAGGCCTCCAGCAGGTCCTGCTTGCTGAGATTCTGGAAGACAGTCCTTTTCTGTGGGTGTTGTTACCTTTCACTTCACTCTTAGCTCTCATTCAAAGAGGAAAAATGAGAACAGGGATCATCCAGCCTGTCTAGCCAGATTCAGGGCACATGACTGCATCTCATCCTTGCCATTCTTTACAGTCAACAGCAAGCACTTTTGGGTCATAAATCAAAAAGCCTCATTCAGTCCACCAGATGTAAAGGCAGCTGAGGGTCACTAGCCCAAAGAGAAATGCCCGTCCTATAGATGCCCACATCCAGCCAGAGAAATTTCAGGCAGGTACTGGGGTTGCAGAGAAACCCTGCAGTTGTGAAGCAGATGAAAACAGAGACAGCAGCATCTGCAGAGGGCATGAATGTACATCTCTGAGGCACAGCTGTCTTCACTCATCTCAAGGGGTTGTTAACTCTAAGCTATGTTACATGTCATGATTGCCACTTGCTTCGATACTGATTAAAAAATGCATAAAAGGAACTTCTGTGAGCTAAAGTTGTGCTAGCAATGCTTCATTATGGTATGAGAAGTGATGGATCCTGTCTTATGCATGATCTTGGGAATAATATCCAACTTCTTCCATCTGTTTTCCACTCCCATATACACCCTGATAACTGCCTCTTCGTCTGTAACTGATGTGAAATTGAGTTTCTTTGCAGGTCAGCACAATCTTGTTCATGTTGGTAGGGAGGCAAATGCAATGTGCGATTTGGGACATCCGTGTTCTATAAATTAACTTATCGTGGAACAAGCACAACGAAGGGCTGATCAGATGATTGAGGAGCAGCAAAGCCTATTTTAGGAGAGGAGACTCACCACATGTCTTTTCCAGAAGCAAATTATCTCTCAGAAAAATTTCACTGGACTGCATAAAAACTAGGGAAGGTGGCAACACCTCTTCAACTGGCTGACAGGAAGGGCAGGACTGCAGAGTCCATAATGGGAGAGATCAGAGAGCTCGTGAATAAATTTAGGCTGAAAATTAGGAAAAAAGAGTCAAAGTGTCAGAACCAGAAGGTTTACAGTATGCTATCAAAGGAGGAGACAGGACAAGAAACCAAACAACTTAGATGGAGATTAATGCCTTTGTTTAAGCGATTATACAGCATAGCTCTTATAATAGCAGTAGACCAAGGCATCTCACCTGGTCTTGTGTTCCTAAAACCACCCCTCTTCTCTCCGCTCCATCTTCTGCTTCCATGTAAATGCACACAATAAAGGAGGAAGAAAATCTACAGCAGCCAAACACAGCTTGGGTGAAGTCAGCCCAGTGCAGAGGTAAGATTTAATACAGAGGCTTGGGAGGAAGAAGCAGGTAGAAGTGTCTCACAACCCAGACAATTATCTGATTAATGCTTATAGCCAGAGGGAGTCAAAGGGAGGACTTCATAATTCCTAGGCCACTAATCTTGCAATCATTTAACATCTATGAGAGGAAGAATCCTTCTTTTTCCATGAGGGGGTCTGGCTGAAAAATGTGACAAACCAACCAGCTATCAATTAACTTTATGAGTCAGCTTCTCTCTTGCTGTGCCATTGAATTCATCGTCCAGTCCAGCCCACAGTACCATTTCTACTGCCCTTTTCTGCTTCAACAGTAAATGTGCTTTCATACCTCCCTGTCAAGCCTTTTCTCAGCACCCTAACATTTTAGGCATGCTCCTGTCTACCTTGGAACATGACAGAGAGCTGTCCTGCTTATTGCTGGTTATTAGAAGACATTTCTCCTTCTTCTGACCTCTGCAGTACCAGCTCATTCATGCAGAGAAAGTGGATGCATATCCTATTATCCCTTGAAGTATTTTAAAGCCTGTTAAAGCTTTGGGCTCTTCGTAGTTCGTACCCAATTCTAGGATCACAATACCCCTAAGGAGAAAGTGCTGGGATGTTATCTTAAAATTACCCTAACCTCCAGAAGGAGACAAATAAAAATATTTATTTATGAAAAATAAAGTAGACAATACAGCTAGCAAAAAATGAACAGGGAAAAAAAACCCAAACAAACAAACCAACCAACCATGAATTCACCTAGAATTTAAATCGTGAAGTCTTCTTTTTTCTCTGAATGACTCAACTAGCAAAAGGACAGACATTTTCCTGGCCTTCCACACAACCCTTACTTCTTGGAGGTGCTTTGACAGAAGATGGACTAGCACTGGAGCCCATATCCATACTTGGGGATATTAAAATTCAAACTTTCCTACAAAGTAACACTTCTTTTATCCATCAGCTGAAGCAATGAAACTACTCACCTTTGTCTCACTTTGGGGATACTGATGTCCTCAGCTCAAACAGTCAGGTACTACAAGCATTATATCTTTAATGGTTTTGTGGAAACACATTGCTGCACAGGCAGGAGGGACCTTGTTACAGCAATATGAGCTTGATCTTTATGAGATCTGCAAATATAATCATATGAAGGACGGAGCAATTGATGCCCCAGCTATGCAAGGAGTATCAGCACCTATTTAACACCAGAGAATGAACTCCTAAGTTTAAGGGAAGCATATGTAGCCTGTTCTGAGTAGATGCCCTAGTATGTGACTAAGGATCAACTTACACTGCAGCCTTGGCAGATTTCTGTTACAGAATAAACCACTATGAAGCACAAAACCAGAGGTGATCTGCTTTGATCAGTAATGCCATTCAAAGAGATACTTGTTGAGATGCAAGGGGCAACATAAGGGTCTAAAGCTTTTCTGGGTTCCCAAATGGTACTGAGTTCACATCATAGAAGGGATCGTTTCAGCATCTGGTGGCTGTTCTTACAGTACCTCTGTCGATCATTCACTGCAGACGATTAATTCCAATAGTTTTTGCTGCTCATTTGCTACAGTCTGGACTTGTAGTCTGTTTGTTTAAGCCACTAGGCAAGAGAAGTTTATTTCCCTGGCCAGGTAGGTCTTCACCATAAATTAAACTTGGGTCTTTCCTGCACAGGGTTGTTACTCCTGTTTCAGGCTAAGAAAATGTTCTGCGTTGAGGCAGCTGCTGAGCAGGACAGCTAACTCTGCCCCAGTGCTAGTGAAACAAAAGCAAGTTGTCCATCCTCCCAGCACTGCCAACAAATACCAACCTCAGCCGAGCTTGGCTTGTCAGCTTGCACGCCCATTACTAAGCTGCTGGGCTCCAGCTCTTTCTCTGCCCTTAAAAAGACATCTACAGGAGAGCCCCACAGCTTGGCACTGTTGGCACTGGGATACTGACAGGCTGCCCTATGTTGTGCTAACATTGAGCACACAGTTAATTCAAATCAGCATCAGTCCTCACCCAGCCATGCACAGCTGACTGCGGGTCACCATTCAGCTTAGTTCCCATATGTTGATGTGGATTTCAAACACAAGATGCACTAACACCACAATAGAGGAGAAATGCAGGCTGGAAGACAAATGTGTAGACCCCATTGCACCCATGAACTTATCCAGACACCCTCTAAATCTATGCTCATAAGTAAAAGACAACCCAATACCAATTTCTGCTCCTAGACACATGGCAAAAACTGGTTTGGATCACATTGCTTAGGACTAACTGCCTGTAGGGCAGAGATAGCAAATCTTGGAAGGAACAAGATAGAGTGCTCCAGAGCAGAGTGAGGGAGTGCTACGCTCAAGATCTTGTTATGGGCAAAAGGGACACACCATACATCTGGAGCCAAGAACCTATAGTTACTCTAACTAGAGTTTTACACTCTAATCAAAAGGAAAAAACCAGCTATTATTAGTATAGTTACAATGCCACAAATACAGTCCAGGGTGATACAGAAAAGTCTCAATAATATCCTTAAAACTGTTATACAAGAAAATGCCCTACTATCTCCTCTTTCCTTAGATGTGATATTCTCTCTGTCACCATCCCTTGAGGTGCTGGAGACATGGTGGTTCTGCTGGTCACCTCCAGCAGAACCTCCAGTTGTCACCATCCTGAGCTCTTCCCTGGCAGGAGCGTGATGTCAGTTGTCCCCGGTGGAGTCTGTTCCTCCTCATTCCTGGGTTCCCCCGGGGGTATCTTCATCCTGTGTCTCCCCATCACCTGCTCCCTGGTCCCCAGCACGAGTGGCAGAGCTGCCCAGCGCCCAGCCCAGGCACACAAAGCTCTGGTGTTTGCTGGGCAGTGCCTGCCCGGGGCGGCAGCCCTTGGCCATGCCGGGTGTCCCCAGCGCTGAGCTCAGGCAGGTCGGGGACGAGGCCTTGGTCATGGGACACTTGTGACCACAGGGACACCCGGCTCAGGGCACGGCAAGCCCAGAACAGGGCTTTTTTGCACATAGAAAATACTCTTTCCATGCTGCATTTAGGATATAATTGGACAGCATAATTTCCACTAGTTTTTAAGAAACTAAGAGAACTGAGAATCGAAAATAGCTCCAGAGTAATGTAATTTAAAGATAGGTTCTTTATTAATATGATCTTACTTGCCGAAATCAAATTGTGAAGTCAAGCATTAGAGAGCTAAAATCCTTTTCTGTGTTTTCTACTTTGTCATGGTTTGTTTTCTGATAGGAGCTACTGGTGTGACCAAAGGATTTACCATTTTTTGTTTTAACTTTACTCTTCAGTGAACTCATTATATCATAAATTTCTTCTCATACTAGATCAGATTGTTTTACTTTTATGACTGTGCCATTAAAGAGGAAAAAAAAAAACCCAAACCTAACCCCCTCCGACCCCACCCACCCAAAAAACCTTTTTTTTTTGTGAAAGGAAATAAAAGCAGCTAGTTTCCAGTTCCTAAAAGTATCATCCCTATCTTCATCAGCTGTCAGGAATTTGAAAATTATAACTGAGCAATCTTCTTCTGCAATAATAGTTAATTTCTAATAACTGAAGACCCACTCAGGTTATACAGCCATCCATTTAATAGTGACAATCCTCAGTGTTTTCAGATACTCTACAGTGAGAGCTATTAAGTATCTTCTGTCATTCTGAAACCCTTTGCCAGATGAGAAGTGATTTAAAACTTAGTTACATAACCTACAGAACCAAACGACAACTTATATATAGTATACTTTGCTGTACAAAGCAGTATATGAACCTAGCAAGAAGTCTGAAACTAATATTCCTCTTATTTGTCATTAATTTGTAGACAAAATGGTTTCTCCTAAGGTTAACATTTTCATTATCATCTGCAAATGATGGTACATTGCCAAAGTTCAAACCATTCAAGTGTAGTGCACTTTTTACATTTTTAAATATTCCTAATACAGTTTTTATTGCTCTCTTGAAAATAATCAGGCAGAAAATGGATTATTCCCCTTTCAATGAACAACTATTGGAAACATTTTGAAATTTCATGCTTTCAGGCACCGGTGGCCACAAAGAGAAATATGCCCTTTTCAACCAAGCCCTTAATTATTTTATCAATTGAAAGAGGAACTAATATATTGTTGGCAATACACAAAGCGTTGCCTGCTAAATCTGTATGATTTTATCTATGGGCTAATCTTGAAAAATAATTAACTGCCCCAATCCAGTGGTTTATATGAAGAGCTATGAATAATACTGCAATGCAACTCTGTTGCTCCTCCAGAACAAAAAGTTTCAAGAGTGTTGTTTTTAGAAACTGCAAGAGAACTATTTTTATCACCTTTTATATTTCCATGCTTTTCTGTATTTGCCAATCCACAACAAGTAACTGGGAAACGATACCTGCAAAAGTGAAGTTAGCCTTTTGCTTTCTCTATTGATCCATTTCCATTTGGATATAACAAAGGATATTGGCTGAGTGTGTTTTGACTTGCTGATTGACAGAGACTAATGCAGTCATGGTCATGATCCATGTGGGGATATAATTCAATTAACTAATGAAAAACATATATGTAGCACTCAGATTCAATGCAAGGTCATGATTACTTTGCTTGATTCATACCCTGTATGTGTTGGTCCAATGATTTCTAGAAAATATGCCACATCTGAACAAGATTTAGTGCATGATAAACACGTGAGATAAAGTTTTCTTTGGAGACCGAGGGATTGAATGTCTAAGGCTACCCACACTGCAATTCTTTCAGCAGACTGGATCTGTTCTGGAAAGCACAGCTTTTTGTATTTTGGTAAAGGAAATAATTAATGTGTAACATTTGTAGAAGAGAGTCAGATGCCTGCCTAAGAAAAAAGATTGGAAACAACCAATTAGGCTCTATTTAAGAGATGGACAGTCACATGCTGAGGACTCTAGTGATCAGCCAGACCAAGTGCACTCCTACATGTTCAGTTACTATAGAGACAGGCACGTTTTATGAACCTCTTCCCCCCAAAAATCACCCCAATTAGATCTGCCTTCATGCATCACATATGCCTGTTCCCTGAGGTTCCTTAAGTAATTGTGACTGATTCATTCTCCTTACTGACATCTAAAGAAATAACCTTTACTTCCCACTTCCTGGTCCAAATTTAATTCTAGTATCATCTATCCATAGATTTGCCACAGCCAAAAATGGGTCACTCGCTGCTGTGCTCCATGGTGCTCTTAGTTAAAAAGCTCCAATTCAAAATTCCCATCAGTGATCACCCAAGGAGAAACGTCAGTCAGAAAGCATGGAAAGAGCAGAGTTTAGAGGGAGGAGTTTGGGAAGGAGGAGCAGGCATCAGGGTGTCTATACCATGCTGCTTGACAACTACAGAGATTGGTCTTAATGAAAAAAATGGTGTTTCACAGCATGATCATGCTCAGCACGACAGAGGGAGCATCAAGCAGCTTTGTCTGAATCAGGGACTGGGACAGGTCAGCTTTTTGCTTCTGTTTGTATTCTGAGTTCTTCAGTGCAGCTCAGACAGCAGGAAGGTTACATTTCTATCATCAACATGGCATTACTATGTTGCTCAAAAATTATCTTCCAGGATGCTCATCACCTTCAGACAAAATCTTGCAAGACTGGTAGGTCCTCCCATGATTTCAGATAGAGAAAAACAAGGACAAATGAGGACAAACCCTTTGAAGACCTGGGTGGGATTCATTTAACTGAATGTAGACATCTGTACTATGGATGTTCACATGTGAGCCGGTTATCTCGACGCCCTTTGTAGTCTTTAGAGAGATCCTGACACTTCCAGGGCATGATTCATCTCACCCAAATGCGGAATTAAGATTAAGGCAGGTGCTTATTTTACTCCACTGCCTGTAAGAGGAGAGTTCAGCTCAACTGGAGGTAGTGACTCAAGTGACTTGCATGTAAGCATCTGTGAGTTGAGCCCCATGGTGGGACTCAACTCAACGTTTACCAGTTCAGATTGAGTGTTAACGGTAGTGTTTGGGAAGTTGTAATGGCACTGGCTTATTTAGTTTTAAATAGAAATGCTACTTTTAGTGATTAATCTTCAGTCAATTGTTGCAAAATTCAGGGGGGTGGACAAAATTAACATTTTGAAGGCAGAAAGTGCATTATGTTAATTAACTGCAATCATAAGGGAAGGAGAATGGTTCTGTTCTGACTTACAAGGATTTCAGCTGATTTTGCTGAAGGTGATTTTGGACTCGATGATCTTAAAGGTCCTTTCCAACCTAAATGTTTCTAAGTTTTAAGGATGAAATTACTATTAAAAGCTTGCATTCAAGTATAAGGTGATTGCATAATTGTATTATAACTGGTTATGAAAAGAATAATTGGAACTCATCTGGCAGCTAAAGCAATGTTTTTTCCCTAGATTTTATGATGGTTTTGAAGCTGAATGACACAGTCTTAGAACATTGACCTCTACAAGTTAACACAGAAGCAACTTCTTTTGACTATGCAACCTTGAAAGTCTGCAATCACATTAAGAGTTTTGAAACACAATACAAAGATTCAAAGAACCTGGAGGTTTTCTTTTTTTACCTCTCTGTCTGGACTGGTACTACTTTTAATGCTTTACCAGACACCAGAACAAAATTTCAGACTTTGCAATGGTGATTTTGAAATCAGGTGAGATTTTATTCTTCACAGGAAGCTCTTTACAGGGATACATACTCACCCCTTGTATTAAGTCAAGGCCAGAAAACATCTTTTGCATTGTTTAAGCCACCCAGCCCATAAGAAAGACCGTTAGCTTTGAATTTATGAGCCCCATTAACTTTTCCAGGATAAGTCCTCTCTCTTATTAAATCATTCCCTGGGAGGGCACAACTGCACAAAGCATCCTCGGAGGAGTGAGAATACAGCATTGCTTTATAGGGTTCCTGATAAAAATTAATTAGCAAAACTTACTGTGTAAATTCAAGAATATGCAAATGAAAGCAAATCTGAAGGCATGTGTGCAGACTGAGTTGATGCTGAATTAATGTTATATTATGCATAAAATGTATAACTAGTTTACCTGTTGAATGAAATATTAAAAGATTTGTAAGGTAATTGGGTATAATAATGATTCCATTAAATATACATACATAGATACAAAATATTTTGTATAATTTATAACATCTATGGATTCTACATTTAGATTTTATACATTTCAGAGAGAAATTATTTTTTCAATTTTAATTAAGGTTTAACAGGTTGTATGCTTCTGTGGTTCTTAATATTCTCAATAATGGTGAAATATATTGCTTGAAAATGAGTGAATTGGGGGGGTGAACTTTATTGAACATTGTTTCATGCTGTTGAACAAGAATTACCTACATGTGGGTCACAGGCAGTATTTTTCCCACAGTGTGCTCAAATACAGACACTTTTACACAGCTGTTGATTTGTGGATACCCCAGGGACAGCAGTTACAAGGTGTGTGTATATTTACTCTTGTTAAGCCACGACATGATTTGTTGCTCATAACATGGACCTCCATTTGTGTGTAAATGTGTTACGCTTAAGATAACAACTTTATCTATCACCAGGAAGAGAGAAAAGAGCAGCAAAATTGTTGAAAAGAGTCCTGGACAATTAGCCACAACCTGTCTGGCAAGGCTAGGCAGCAGCTCCAGTGCTGAGTGTGGCTGAGGCTGGATGTAGCCCAGTGTGGTTATTACAGATGGAATTCATTTTGTCTAACCTCAGACATCATCTGGCCACAAAGTAGAGCTTGTGACTGAACCAGTCACCCTCAGACCTTTTTCCAGTATGTAAGGCACAGTTCATCATTTTCCTTTGAGGCAGTCGCTGCAGGATGAGGTGAAAGGTGCCTGGAAGTGCTCCTTTCTCCCACTGCTTAAAAGGGAAGTCCAAGTAATTGGGAAAAGGTTGGCTTTGTAAAGAGTCACTTGTTAATTAAACCAGGACTGATGGGCAAATGGGAGCTCCCCAAGCAGTTCAGCAGCAGCCACGCTCAGGGCTTCCTTTCTCCTGGTGCTGAGCTCTAGTCCTATTGACTGCTGCTGGTGTTTGGGTGCTCAGCACCTGTTCAAACCAAGTATTTTGGGAAATCTACCCAGGGCTGGGTAGATTGGATAGCTAAGGAGTGAATTATAAGGGTTACAAAGCATATGGGCAAGGTGGTCTCATTGTCTGTGGCTGTATCCGTGGCACTCAGGTCTGTGCTCTTACCTGCTTGCAGACATGGCTGTCATGCTATTAGGCTGCAGTTCTCTTCACAGAGGTTATTTCTTTCCAGATTCATCAAACGAGCCCTAGTTTTCATCCCTACCCAGAGCAACCACCTTACACTGTAGTGGGAATAGTTATCTGCTATTTGTAGCCATACTCTGAGGGCAGTTTTCACTCCCTGTGGTTGTCTGGGTCTCACTGCATGTCAATACCACTTCAGCCAGCCCTGGATCAGTTTAACTGCCTCTCAGAGACGAGCTCTCCTTCCCCTTATGGCCCTGGGATCCTGCAGCATGTCAGGAGGAGACCAGCTCCAGATGGCCCAGAGACGTCAAGCTGCAATTCATCAGGATGTGGCTGGGCTCCGTACTCATTGCTGTCCCCCATCTGCACTGTCAGCCTCCCTTGCTGTCTTTCACCCCTTGCTGCTAACGGGAAGAATGTCATCCTGCCCCAACTATTTCATGTTTTGGCTGTGGATTTTAATTACTCTTTGTAAATTAGATCAAAAGAGACAAGGAAGGAAGGAACACTGCAGTGATGTAGGGAGACTTTAGCTAAGCAGAACTGCTTTCTTCAACGTTTTTAAGAGTATTGAGAGAAAAGCGGTACTTATCTCTTCAGTGATGAAGTCCCTAGCTGCTGTAGTGCTTGAAGGCTTTCAACGTCAGCGCTGGACAATGGTCCAGCCAGGTTGCTAATGCACTGTCCTGCAGAGGAACCGTAAATCCAGTGTAATCGTTATCCATAAACTTGATGTTTTGGTTGTATGTCAGCACGAATTTCATGGCTGCAGCCTGCAGGATTGGCTGTTTTGAACCTTCATGTGGCTGCTCTCACAAACATGCCACGTTTCACCCTCGAAGTGTTTCTCTGGTACTGGACCTGTACTGTTACTTGTCCATTTCTGGCTTTCTCTGCTCCCATGGCAGAGTAGGCATCAGCAAATTCGGTTCCTCATGTCGGGATATCTCACTGGAGGTATCTCACTGGTCTTGAAATAGGCACTTCTCATCAATGGTACAGATTAGATACTACATTATGAGCTGCCATAACTTACATCCTGCTCCCACCCCAACAGCTCACACGCTGGGCACAGATAAAGCCATTTCACCATATCTAGAGGCAGGAGGATAATAAGATGTCACTGCCTCGTAGCCAGGAAAATGGTCCCAGTGATTTTCCAGTTCTTTGTTTGTGTCATTTTCCTAATACAAGCTGTGCAGCAATTGCTTTGCATAAAAGACATGTATTTGAGCTGTGGATGCTTTCATTAGCCATCTGAAATAGGGGAGGATGAATCCCATCACTATTCCACTTGGGCAAGTGGGCAATTAACCTTTTTTCCCCCTTTCAACACTGAGTTATGGATTTACGTGGTAAAAGGGGTAACAAAGAAGTGCTTTCATGTGAATTATTGAATCCAAAGCATTACCATCTGCCTCTCCATCATTTGACTTATGACACAGATCTGGCTTACAAAATGTACCATGTCTCAGTCTTCCCTCAGGCACCTTCATGGGAGCAATGTGGGCCCCTTTCATGGAGACTGGGGATGAGAGAGCAAAGTCTAGGGTTATATTGTAGCAGGGGAGATTTAGCTCTCGAGGAAAGACTGGTTAAGGACAAGGGCATGAGGGTGTTGGAACAGGGTAAGGCCCCCTTAATCACCAGAGATTTAGCAAGAAGTTGGACAAACGATGGTTAAAAGCATGGCTCGAGCCCAGAGCGGTCTAGATGACCTTGTGGGTGCCTGCCCAACCCTATTCTCAATGATTCCTTGAATTTTGTGCATGTTGCCAATGACTATGTTTCATGAACAAGGTGCACCCTGCTGAAACTCAAGACCTATTGACTCTCTATCTATCTGAGCCAGTCACTGGCTCGGTTGCCAGGTCCAGGATGGATTTTCCCACCTGCCTGTCCATGCACTCTTCTTGGCAGTGGCTATGCTCC
The DNA here is from genome assembly GCA_013401275.1 of Pandion haliaetus. Classification (NCBI taxonomy): domain Eukaryota; kingdom Metazoa; phylum Chordata; class Aves; order Accipitriformes; family Pandionidae; genus Pandion; species Pandion haliaetus. The sequence goes on along the minus strand of VYZV01027269.1, from coordinate 374,600 downwards.
CTGCCAAAACAGTGACCAGGATTGCTGTAAGGATCAGAACAACTCTCTTCATTTCTCCTTACGCTTAGCAAGTCTTTCCTAATATCAAGGCTAATCTCTCTGCTGCTATTTAATCCCATGATTTTCTTGTCCTGCCTCCAAAGGCCATGCAGATTCCTATGTTTATAGCATAATAAAGGACTACAAGGTGGACATCACTGTCGGAGAAAGGAACCTAAGTTTGGGGTTATATGCATCCCAAAGGGATGTAACATTGCCATTGCCAGAGCAATAGGTAGGAACCAGCACAGATATGCATGAAGAGCAATGGAACAGAGAGAAAAACAGGTATCTTGTTTATTTACCTTTTTCAGATGGGAAAAAATGAAACTTATAAAAATTGCATGAGTTGGGTCACATAGGAATTCTGCAACAGAACCAGAAACTGCGACCAAATCTTCAGAGAGCCTAGAGGAGTTGTAATAGCTTAGCTGTAAAAACTTTCTTCCTTTCCAGCAGCTGCAAATTACAATCACACATCCAAATAAACAAGACCTTTGCAAAAAATGCAAAAAAATTCCCTTCCTTGGTCACTAAGGATGGCCACCTTTAACCTGCACAAAACCCAGGGACAGCAAATACAGACGTACAGGCAGAGATGTCTAGGACATGGTTTAGTGGTGGACTTGGCAGTGTTAGGTTTACAGGGGGACTCAATGATCTTAAAGGTCTTTTCCAACCTGAATGATTTTATGATTCTATGTCAGAGGCATGCTAGAGGTCTTGCATGGTAGGTGGTTACCTGGCTGGTTTTCACTTAGCCTGGGTTACTTTAATATAGTTGTGTGTTCCCTGGGTGCTGCTTCAGAGCCAGGGTTGAGTTACAGTTCCAGACTTGTCTTACCTGATGCTGGAAAATGAAGGATATAGTGGATTTCCCTTGCTTGTTGCCCACACCAGCACACCAGATTCTGATTCCTGTCCAAGACCAGAGACGACTACTGCTGCATTTATCACACACTCCACTAATGGGGCTACGTCTTGAGAGAGAGCACAAGTCTGGGCCTGGGAGAGCCAAGGCACAAGTTTTAGCATGGGAGGGACACATGTAAACCCACCAATTTCTCCTCTCCTAAGCCCAAGGAAGAACTGAACTCGCATTAGAGCATCACAGCCTGCATCCTCTTGCACCCAGGCATTGTCTTCTAGACACCCTGTCTGTGTTCACATCTACCTTCACAAGTCCTTACAGGAAAACCGAAAACAGTGGTTCCCCAGGAATGCAGAACTTGATTCAGGTCCTCTAGTTTCAGATAGGAAGCAGGGAAAAGCAAAAGTTAATATTGCCATCCCATGTTATTTTATCAAAGAAAAGGGAATTAGCAAGCAGGAGATGAAAAGTCTCCACTGCATGAGCCATCTGGCAATTCTAGTTAATGTAGACATAATCATGAAGCTCCTTCTGATCTGCCAGCCTGTGGGTTAGTGGGCTGGGAGATAAGATCAGCTAGGATGGGTGTTGCAACCCTGAGCCCGACAAAGAGCTACCCAAACCTTCAGTGCCTTTTCAAACCCCTCTCTCAAGAACAGAAACCGAGAAAAGAAAACAACCCAGCCCAAGCTGCTCCCCCGAGAGACTGATTTATTCTAAGCTGTCAGGAAAAAGAAGAGACAATATGAACTAGAGACAACAAATGCAATTAGAAGGAGAGGGGAGAGAGGCCTTCCTTGTAATCGCTGTTTCCGGAAGGCAATATGCTGTGGATTATAACATCTCAGGCCTGGAGTGGTACCATATGGTGAAACTCTGTTCATTCGACATTAAATCCTGGCATTTTGCAGCTGTCAAGATAAAGCTGTTTATATGAGTAACATTGTAGTTTGTTTATAGGGAAATAATATGTAGCAAGTTATGATTAATCAAGGTGTCCAAAACCTGCTGCAGGCACCTGAATTAGATTGGGTTTCATGGCAGAAGCTTTGTCTCTTAAATTATTGACATCTTTTTTCTTTTTTTTTTTTTGCCCCCTTTCTTCTTCTTCTGTGTGTGCTGCTGTTTCTCCCTCCTCCCCAGGGCACACGCGGAGTCAGAAAGTGGCAGATCTTGTCCTCAGGCAGCAGCCCAGTCCTCCCTGCTCTGCAGCCAGAACAAAACCAAGAGAGAGGTCTGGCACCATCTTTCAGCTGAGAGATGACGCCTTTGCTGCACTGACCCGAGTGGGCACAAGGCTATTCCTTCCAGAGCAGGATATGCCCCCTTTTCCCCCAAAAAAAACTGCCTTTGGAGGTCTGGAGGCTTTTCTCTGCACTGGTTCATGGTATTTTCATTGCTAGAGATGTTGGCCATCCTGTAATTAGCAGGGTGGCATGCATGCAAAGCCAGGATCTCTTGCCCCCACACATTACAAAGCCAGTTTGAGCTATCCTGTGGGATTCTGGAGTAGGAGAGAAGCCCAAACACCACGTTGCTGTGAAGTTTGTCCTAATGCTGCCGATCTGCCATATAACCTGATGCTGCACCTCATTGTCACAACACCCCTGCTAACAGCTCACTCTCGCTCAGCAGCTCCATGCTACAAAAAGACCATGCAATGCAAGTGAGTGAAGGCTTAGCACGGCAAGAACAGCAGTGGAAATTGTATTGCAAGACCTCAGGACTTCAGTCACCCTGCTAGCTAGTGTGCATTTATGACCAAACTGGAAATGTGGATAGCACCACAGAAAACCAGGTTGTTGGTATCCCCACATAACTGTGACTGTTATAGTCCTTTGGACAAGTGTCTGTGTGCCCTACCTGCTGGATTCTTCTTTTGGTTGGATGCTCTTGCTGTGTTGGGATCAAGCCTTTGCACAATTTTGTCTGAATCTTGTTCTTCAAAATGTACAGAGCAGGAGGTAGCTAGCAGTTACTCGTAGAAAGACAAAGAACAAGCTTTATTCCTGGCTACCCCTCTTCATAGGAGGGCTATAAAACTTGATTATTTAAGGGCAGAAAACAGGTGGTTTATAGCAGAATAGCTCCATAGAAATCAATGCAAAGTTACACTAGAAGATGATGCATATTGTTCTGAGATCTTCCTGGGAAATATTTTACAACCAGCCTATCCTCCCTCTACCAGTTTCTTCTGCTTCAGCCTCCCATTTGGATACTTTAATGACTCTGACCATTTCAACAGAGTGCCCAAATCTCACTCAGTTACTTTGGACAAGCTTTTTATCAAGCCTTCTACACAAACACGCAGGACAAGCTTTGGATCTGGCCTAATACACACACACACACGTTATACCCTTTCTCAATGGTAACGCAACAGCCTTTTAATCTGCAGATTCATCAGTGCTATCTACCCCCCACAAGCCCCCAAGGAGATTTATACCTCCTTCTCTGCACCTACCAACGCTTGTTGCTGATTAGTTGATATTTTCAGGTTCAACCTTTGGAATAAGATGCCTGGCAAATGCAGCCACCCCATCTTCCTGGATAAGACACTTACAGGAAACAACCCTATTCATAGGAGGCTGTTAATAGGGGCTGAAGAGAGAGTTATAGATAATCAATCCAGAAATCACATTTGTAAATGGCCCCTGTAGATGCTTAATTAAGCACGGCATTCTGGCATTAGACATTAAGGTGCTTTAAGGTCTATTTGCCTTCACAGAAAATATCCCAATAATATATTTGAAATTCTGTGCTAACCCATCCTGATCTCACCTGCCTTTGGTGGATTAACAGGATAAACTGATTTAAATGACAGTAACTAACCTCTGGAGAAGGTGTGGAATCAATAATAGTGGTGAAGGAAAATTTGGTTTTGATGCTCTGTTGAGAAAATTGTTTCTTTCTTTCAACTTTCTTCTTGCATCTGCCACCTTGGCTGTGCTCTGCGAACCATTGAGTCACTAGGAATCTTTCCCTTCCTTACAGAGAGCTCAGGATGTGGCAGGGAGCAGAGCATCAGCCAAGTTATTCCCGCCAGAGGGACAAGGGAGAAAAGGAGGGATTAAGAGCCAGGTAGGACATGGTAGGAGAGTCCAGTTTGCTGTTCCCATTGCTACTGGCAAGCAGGAGTGGTGGGGATGGTTGGTGATGCCTGCACTGCTCCCAGGGTCAGCAGCATGCCATCCCCCAGCTTGGCCAAGTAGGCAAGAGAGTCACAGCTGTTTGGTTGCTCTGGGCAGCTGCCTCCTTGCTTGGTGCTGAGGGAAGGGTTCACAATAAATACCCTCATCCCCATTATATTATTATTATTATTATTGTTGTTGTTATTATCATCATCATTGTCATCTTTTCCACACTCCCTCCTAGCAGATGGGCATTTTGGAAAGGTCTCTGATGGTTCTTGTTTTTCCTCCTCATCATCTAATTTCTCTTGCAATTCCTTATTCTTCAGTCCCTTTACTGCTTCCATCTCCAGTGAAAATTCAGTCTTGGAGTGTGTGATCAGCTGCTCCTGGGAGACTGGGCTGGGTCTCGGGAGCACCTCAGTCACCTCAGTGTCCTTTCCAAAATCCACCTGCTCCCCAAGTGCAAGACATCCAAATTTCTTCTCAGGTTTCCAGACAGCTGAGATGGAGATAATAAATTGCATATTTGCAAGGGAAAGTCACACATGCATCATTTTACCCAAACAAATCCCCAAAGTCAAGCTTTTCCCTGCTTTCTCTCCACTTCTCCACTAAGTTACAATACAGATTGATTTTTCTGCATAAATTTTGGTTGAGTCTAAAAATGCTGTGAAGAGGTGCAGGCAATACGACAGAACTGAGACTAGGGATCCTGAGCAATCATTGTGACTTCATCCCATATTATTGTACTGATTTGCATGTCAATAAGGACCTTAGTTATTTAGAATAACTTCTTGCTCTCTGACATTTTTATTTGCCCATTACCAGAAAGTCTTGAAGAGAGCCATGGTGGTGGCACTCTTTAAGTGAAGAAAGCTGTTATGACTTTCAGGGGTGACTTCAGATGTCCCTCCTGTGAGGGGCACTTCCAGGGAAATTTGAAGCAATATTGTGCAAATCAAATGGCAGGAGAGTTTCCAGCACAGGGAAGAATTTGCATGGCCCCTGCTGAGTGTGGGAGAAGCCAGGCCCTTGGGTTGTCTACAAATAGGTGCTGGGTACCATTTTAGACATCCCATTTCCTAGCTGGCCCCAGTACAATTTCTGATGGGTTTGGGAGTCTTATAGGCTGTGTCATATCTGCTAGCCTAGAGCATTTCAAATGGCACAAGATGCCTGTGTCCAAGGAAATGTATAATACTTGTCTTTCTAGAAATGAAGATGTATTTTCTAAGACTATGTCAAAGGGAGCTGCAAAACAATGCCAGGCTGTGCTAGCCTAAACAATTAGGTGTGGAAAGCCCAAATCATATCCAGTCTCCTCAGCACCACAACCCCATCATGGGGAAAAACCCCGGGACATGAGTCTACCTTATGGATACAGATTATGAAAGCCTCTTTTAATAAACAGGGTCCTTTTTATCACCAGTCCTCACCATTTGTTGAGCATCTTGACAGGATAAGAGATTGAGCCAGAAATCATCACTGTGTTGGAGGGGTGGGTGGTAGTGGGATCCGGTCATGGTTGAGTGTGCTGCGACCTCCCTCTGTCCTCCCAACTTTTATTAATCTGCTGGTGACAAGGGCACATAAAGCACTCAGTCCTACTCGCCCCCCCCCCCAGGGAAGGAGGTGGCAGTGATGTGGGAAGCTGTGCTGGAGGCAGACAACCCCTGAGGCAGGTAAATCCTTGTGTGAGACCAAGGCTGATGTGCCCTGCTGACTGTCAACATATCCTCTGGCAGAGTACACTTCATGGGACATGTAAGAGGGATAGGGAAAAAAGGGGATAGGGGCTAGAAAAAGATTGAATAAAACATAAAGTAATAAAAAGAAAGAAAAAAGAAAGAAAGAAAGAAAAAGAAAGAGAGTGAGAAAGAAAGGAAATTAATAAATTAAGCCAAGAAAGAAAAAGAAAGAAAAACTAAGAAATTAGGAAGGAAGGAAGGGAGAAAGAAAGAAAGAAAAAAAAAAAAAGAAAGAAAGAAAAAGAAGGAAAGAAAGAAAGAAAAGAAAGGAAAGAAAGAAAAGAAAGAGAAAAAAGAAACCTTTTTTTCCCAGTGCAATGGTTTGGGTTTTTTACACTGCTGGATGACTGCAGAAGGAAATGCATCTATTGGAAAGCTGTCTCCTTGTATAAATTGAGTTATAGCTGCTGGATATGTGGCAGAAATGTAGAAAAGCCCTGCCAGACTCCCTGAGGCCCAGATCGTTCCCATGGCGTTTGCTCCTCATCTAATAGTAACATCATCCCGAGGCCATGTGGGACACATACCTCCTCCCTGTCCCCTCCCAGACTTGCCTTCAGCAGCCAAACTCCTCGGGGCTGGAGCCGTACTTACGGGTGATGCTGCTGTATCAGCTGCCGTCAGCCTGGCGTTGCTGTGGGTAGACAGACAGACACCAGGCTGCAGACCTGGATGAAATGCAAGGTGGGTTCCCAGGTTGGGTTTCTTGAAGCTGCTCCAGTGGAAAGTGGAAAGAGATGGGTAATTACCTTAACAGGTTATGCACTGATTTCTGGTGGGTAGAGGACATATTGTACCCCTCTTCCCATGTAGTGTGGCAAGCCTGTCCTTGAGGATGAAGAAGGGATGTGTCCTGAGCTGAAGGGACAGCAAAGGGAGGTTTGGCCCTGATGACCAGAAAACCAGAAAATAGCATGGCTTTTCATCAGCACCATGCTCCTCACTCACTCCTTTCCTCTGCCAGCCCTTTGCTTACACCAGGCCTGGCCTGGGATACCTGAAGTTTTTGTGCCTTCAGCAGGGATCCATCCACTATGGGGCACAACTGGTCCCTGGAGAGATGGGAGCAGATGGGCACCACAGAGGGACATCTCCATCTCACACTCATCTCTTTCTGCTAGATTCCTCCTCTACAGGAGACCCAAGCAACCTCCAGCACTCCAGGGAAGTCTGGCACCAGATTGCTCTTCCCCAGGCTGGGGTGTCTGTCCCACAGGCTCTGTGGGTTTAAATTTCTCCAAAAAGAATGAATGTTTCCCTTTTCTAGATGTTCTTGGAAAGCAAAGTAAGACTGACTTACAAAAACCCCATTAAATATTCTTTGTTCATATTTGCCCCTGGGAATATCTGGACTCTTTCTTCCCCCCACCCCACACCCCACCCCACTTCTCCATTCTCTACCATCACCTTCTCTTCTTCCTGGTCCCCATCGCTGTTTTCAGTTGTTAACCTGTTTCTGAACTTCTCCCTGAAGCAATTATTATGAGCAACTGTTCTTAACAAGTAAGATAAGATAAATTAAAAACCAACAAGAACAATAAGAATAGCAATAATAATAATAGGAAGAAGGAGATGAAGAAGAAGTAAAAAGGACTCTCCCCATTTGCAGATGGCTAACTGGAACAAGAGGAGAAAAAGGACAGTATGCATTTTGATCTGAAAAGCAGTCTCAGATTCTTGGAAGTCCTGTGCTTGAGTGGTTTTTTTGTGACTGGCTCCCAAGACTGCAGCAGGGACTGATCCTGCCATAGCCAGGCCTTTTGTGGCCCAGCCCAGTCCAATGTGTGTCACATCCCTTCTCTAGTGCTTGGGCTGCCCAAAATGATAAATGTAACCATAAAAACATCCTTTCTGCTCCACTAGAGGAGATCTGAAACCTAGAAGCAGGTGTGAAACCAAGTGAAGAGATTTTTTTTGCCATGCTGTCTGGTCAAACTCCCTCTCACATCTAGAGCTGTAGCACAGAAGATCCCAGCCGGACATACCAAAGCCTCTGCAGATCTTCCCAACCACCTGCTGCTTGTCAGGCTGCAAAGGAGGAACTCTAAGGAGGTACAGCTCGGCTACCATGATTGCCCAACACAGGTGGACTCCATTTCATGAGAGAGCATGGGCTGATGATATGGATTCAGAACTGCACAGGCAAAGCTGATGATAAGGGAAACTGCTCTGAAGATGCACGGAGTGCTGGGAAGCAGTTTTGGTTTTATCAGTGCAACTTTGGAGAGTTGCACCTGCATTTAGTCCCTCAGTTCTTCCATGTCCCTGAACCATTCAAGACCAAAAGCCGCAAGGCCAAAACCACGTTGTTGAGTCTCCTGGCCAGGAGCAGGAATGACTCTGTGGTGTCAGAGAAGCCACAAAGGCATGGTCCCCCAGCGCTGGCCTAAACAATGGCTAGCAGATGAGGCTATGCAGCTTATTGCAGTTGAATATAGCCATGGCTTAGCCACCCCAAGTACCAGGGTAGAGATGGTGGTTGATGCTGCTTCCTATCCCTAGAGCATCCCAGACACTTACCCCTTTGAGGCATCATTTACCATCTGTGGTATTGGACAGCAACACCAGATGATGTTTAGGGACTTCCTTTGGCTTTTGTGCCAGAGGATGGTGTGAGTAGCAGTGTGGTGATGACACTTCTGGGTGATACCTACAGCCAGTGATAAGTATGGTGTCTCTTCTACTGCTCCATGTCTCCTCTTACAGCCTCAGGGTCTTCCGCCACCGGAGCCAGAAAAGTTGCCTTACAGTTACTAAACATTAGGGGTCACAAAGAGTTTGCAGCGAGGAGGGATTCAGTTCCTTCTGTGTAGTTTAGGCCTCATTTTTCATCCACAAAGAAATAGATGAACACAGCTGCTTCCTGCTGAGGTCCATTACCGGTCCCTAGCTGTGCTATACCATACTTGAGGACAGCAAATGGAAAAGTTTACCATATACACTTCAGAGGAGCAGGGAGGCTGAGTCAATTGGACAGTCGTACCCAGAATAACCTCTCAACAACCGCAAAATTCCCTGCAGGATCATTGGTGGTGAGAGCAGGACAGTTTTAGATCTCAACTATCTTGTTTTTTCCTTCAAGATTCAGCTTTGTATATGCCAAGGCTCATTTGTTCTGGGAGAGGTTTGCTCCCATTTGGTAAAAACAGCTGCTAAACTTGCAGTCAGGTTCCAATCCAGATGCTAAATGTCTCCCCCTGCTAATGCCTCTGCTTCCATGAAAATCCTCTCCTTCACCAGTGCCATGGAGAAGACTCTGAATAAAACACTAAGCTCCTTTTTGCTCTCCTGTATTTAAGGTTGAATGGGGAAATCTTTAAATTTGTCCCCATCACACACTCTATGACCATGCTTCTTGAACTAATGATTATTAATCTACCAGGAGACAGTGAACTCCTAAGGTCATAATGAGTATTAAGAGCTTAAGGTTGAGATTTTTAAAACTGTCTAAACACCTTGAAAATACCACTAGGTGATCATCTTTACTCTTAACTATTGAAATATGCTTAAAAGTAGGACTGAAAACACTTTGTGAAATGTGACTTTGGTAGTTTGTAACTTTTGTCTTTTCCACCTCTCATCTAAAAAGTGCAGTATCCAATCATCCCAAGTCAGGATACAGGGCTTGACTTGAAGGTAAAAGACCGCACTTGTTTTCTCTATGCACTCCTTATTCCAGTGTCAGCATGACTGCTGACTTCATGAAGGAATAGGGGACTCCCATGAGTATTCACAGGCTAGGGGCCAGTCTTCTTCTGCAACCTGGCATGCTAAGTACTGGGCTCAACAGGTAGCCCAAGAGATGGGAGGACACCTCAACATTGCTCTTCATTGCTGGGAAATTAATTACCTGCTGGCCTCTCATCTTTGGGCCTCGGTTGCTCTGGAGAAAGAAATTAATGTTACTCCTGTTTTCAAAGTCCTATGAGACCTACCATCCCTCTAGGATGGAAGCAGTTTATATTTCAGCAGTAATGTCAAAGATGGCTGTCCATTGTTGGTCATAGACATGTTGCTTCTTTCAGACCTAATACTGCAGAGGTCCAAGTTGCAGTTAATCCCAGGACTGATTTCTCCCAGGTTTGTCAAGGTTCAGCGTAACCCAGCGTAACAGTTTTTCTGGAGCTGCCAAGGGATCAATTAACAACATAGTTTGATTTTTTTTTTTTCTGAACACTTTAAAAAATCACTGAAAAATAAATTTAAAATATTTCAGCAGTATAACACAAATCCTTTTGAATCCCTCAGAATAAGAGCTGTGAGGTCCATAGATCTTACCTGGACTTCCTGCAGAAGTTGTTTTTGGAGGGACATTTGTAGAGTTTCTTAGCTGAGAGGTCATCAGAACTGTCATTTACCTTAGGAAGTTTAAGGTGCCAGGATGTTTATCAGCAGGACACCTTGGATGCTCACATATCTCTGTGAATTAATTTCCCACACCATCCATCATATTCCTATGACCAATGTTTAAACAGCCTGGGGTCTGCAGTTCACTGGACTCTAACCCTCCACTGTGCTCTGTCTTGCACATTGAGTCCTGGCTTCACCTCAGATGACTCTTTCTGTCTAAAACTTAAGCATCTCCTCCTATGGGTGGGCTTTGTCTTACTTTAAGGGTAGGAGTCAGCTTTGGAGTCTGTGAGGCATGGGTCTCCACATGATGTGGGTGTCCATTCTCCTGCCAAATCCAACCAAAACCCCAAACCACTAAAAAAGCATTTTTTCTCACCCTACAGTAGACTCCAGCATTTTGTGAGGTCTTGGTTTCATTGACTTTAGTGATGAGAGCTTCATGAACATATATGCGGGCCTGTTTGTGTATCCATCCTTGACTACAGCATTGCAAATGCCATAGAACGTCTTTATTTACACAGGTAAATTCCTGTCCCCTCCTTGTGTATTTTGAATGTACAAGTTTGCACCTGAGCTAGGTGTTCTTGCTCCCTTTGCAGACAACTGAGATTGAGCCGATATCATCAGTGGAATTCAAGCTGTCATTCAACTGATGAAAAGTGGATGTCATCTCTGGAAGAGATGAATCACGCTAAATTTCATTGCCCACACTGACTGTCTCTTCTGATAGAGAGGGGATTGATATGCTTAGAGACAGATTCTGCGTAGTTATTGTTGGATATCATCCCTAGATAATTGTCTAGACTCCTTCCACAATCACCGACAAGATTGGCACCTATGAGCGATGAGTCCGTTCCTCTGTCTTAGATACCTCACACGATGATGAAACCCATCTTCTCTCTACTGACTGCTGAAGGGATGTAGAAACTCTGCTCTTGGCACATCTCACACAGACATGTTAATTTGCTTCAAGCCATGGGACACCACCATCACCATGGTCAATTAGAGGTAGTCACCCAAAAAACCTGACCTTCTACCAGTGACTCCTGCAATTATGTGAGAAACCCTGGAGATGCCTTATGTGCATTGAGAAGTACCTGTCTATGGAGGTGGATTTCACTTACTCTGCATATTTTTGTTCAGAGACATTAGAGCCCAACTCTTGCTACAGTCTACGGAGGTCGATGAAGGTGTCGAGATGGGCATGATGCAGCTGGATCCTCTGCTGTGTATCTCAGCACCCTTTTGCCAAAAGAACCTCCATCCTGGAGGATGGGAGGTCCAGGCTGATTACCAATGACCTTCAACCTCACCACAGGAGAGAAAACTAAGAAGGATGTATTGAGGGAAGAACTATTTTGATTCCTGCCAGCTGCAGATTGGCCCCACCCCAGGCCCGCACATGCCCACAGAAGCAGAAGATGAAGCAATTCTTGCAAAAGATTCAGTAAAGGAATATAAATGCACATTTGTTTATTAAGAGTTCCCTTTGGCTTTGCCACCAAATCCCTTTACAAAAATACTCCTGTTGATCTCCTTAGAGGGATTTTTTTTTTATCCCCTTCTCCACTGAAAATTGAGAAATATGTTGTGTGAAATATCAAGACTAATTAGACCAAATGGTGCTCAGATCTGTTGCTGGTTTTCTGGAGGATTGCTGACAGCTTAGGAGACTTTATTTTTCTTTCTTGTTAACTAATTATGAACAATTCTTCACATAGTTGAAAATTCCTATGGAGACCTTAATGAATAAGGGATGGCTGTGGGAATGGAGAAAGTGCAAGAGCGTGTGTTTGTGTTGTGTGTGGAAGGGTGTGGGTTTGAGGAAGGGGCATGTTTTCATGGTGGGCATGCTTTTGAATGCACAGCACATGTGGGGAGGAAAACAAACTTGGAAGCAAAGGGCACACTGCCTGCAGCTTCAGCGTGGTCTTATGAGGGAGGAGTGCCTGTTTTTTAAGGGTGGGCCTATGTGGTATTTGTGGTTTTCTGAAGTGAGCAGTGGTTAGGGCAGCATTTTTGAGTGTGGGGCGGTTGATGTGTTGCTCTTGCAGTGGGAGGGAGGGTTTGCACGAGGAGCTGTTGGTCAGGGCGCAGGCGTTGCTGCAGATATGGAGGAGCATGAGGGGTTGGGATGCAAAGCTGGCAAGCTGCAAGGAGAGGAGCTGTGGGATGGCCAAGGCAGTGCAAGCCTGGAGAGTGCAGCCAGAGCTGGTTCACTTGGCTGAGGATGGCAACAAAAAGGCCAGGAGGGGCCGCAGAAGGGACCAAGCCTGAAATCATAGAAAGCACAGCTCGTGGGAGGGCTGCTGAGCTGAGAAAGCACCTCACGTTGGATGATGAATCCTCCCCTTCCATGGTTTGTGTCTTGTGAGTAAATGTCTATTCTGCACTGAACCCATAGAGGTGTCTCAATCCCATATTAGTGCCCAAAAGAGGGCTTTTAGACTGAGTGTCCCATAGCAGCCCTGTGTCGTGGTTTAACCCCGGCCAACAACTAAACACCACGCAGCCGTTCACCCACTCCCCCCACACCCAGTGGGATGGGGAGGAAATCGGGGAAAGAAGTAGAACTCGTGGGTTGAGATAAGAACGGTTTAATAGAACAGAAAAAAAACTAATAATGATAACACTAATGAGATTACAACAATAATAATAAAAGGATTGGAATATACAAGTGATGCACAATGCAACTGCTCACCACCCGCCGACCGACCAACCCGGAAATCCCTCCTCCACAACGCGCCCGCCGCAGTTCCTAAAACGTCATATGGTATGGAATACTCCGTTGGTCACTTTGGGTCAGCTGCCCTGACTGTGTTCCCTCCCAGCTTCTTGTGCCCCTGCAGCTTTCTTGCTGGCTGGGCATCAAAGGCTGAAAAGCCTTGACTTTAGACTAAACATTACTGAGCAATAACTGAAAACATCAGTGCGTTATCAACATTCCTCTCATACCTAGCTCAAAACTTAGCACTGTACCGGCTGCTAGGAAGACAATTAACTCTATCCCAGCTGAAACCAGGACACCCTGGTATGAAGGGGTGCTTCAAAATATTGCAAGCAAATGTGAAATGATGCTGCAGTGTCCCCTTTCCATTGAGCTGGACCTTGCGGAGTGTAAAACCCCACCATTTCTCTGAGCAGAGGTGGGTTTAAAGGAATCTGTGTTGTGAGATGTGAGAAACCAAACCTTGTGTCCAGCTCACAGAGGTCCCTCCACAGCAGGACATGAGCGGCACCCCAGGCAAGCCTGGACTTCACCACCTCCTACTCTCACCCCAAATTTGGCCCAGTCCTGGACCCTCTTTGCTAGTCTACCAGGCTTTCATTTGAGTGTTTCCTCTCCTATCCTTTCCTTTTTTTTTTTTTTTTTCAGCTGCTGTTATTTCCCTGCACACTGAGCTGACAGCTACATTCAGCTACATTAAGAGACCTGAAAATACCGTAGCAGAACTAAAGCAATTATTGTAATGTAGCTTTAACAGAGGCTGTAATGAGAAAGAATTAAAAATGTGCCAGTCTCATCACAATTTGATGTTCCTGTGACCTTCCAGGGGTACTGTCAGACAAGGAATAAAGCATCCCCTCTGCTGTTCCCTTTTTTCTCTTGTCACAGTAAGGAGGAAACAGGGGGGAAGGGAAAAAAAAAAAAACACACAGATCTACCAGTCCTTCCTCCAGGGCTGTCTGTAGTTCACAACTGCTCTGGTACTGAAGGATAGAGAAGTGTTAATCTATCACGGAAGAAAGCCCATCAGTCCCTAATCCATTCACATCAAATCTGCCTAGTAGATCCCACCACCGTTCAGACAAAATCTAGTATATAAAGAGACCGTTGGTGCAGGAAAGTGATATGAGTCTGGGAGGTGGCCTCTGAATGCAGCTCGTGAGAAGAGGGGCTACATGATGGGGCAGCCAGCACCATCAGCAGGAGGATAAGGCTGGGAGAGGTGCGTGAGACCAGACCAGAAGCAATACCCTGCAATTGCAAATCATAAAAGCTTTCTTAATGTCTTCAAGATGGGATAAAACAGGTGTTAAAAGAGGTGCTTTTGGTTCCTAAACCAATGTGTCACCAAGCTGCAGTCATGTCACATCTCCTCAGGTCTGAGAGAGGGAGCTGAGTCACACAACCCCCATCCCTCAGCACCACTTTGCTCCTAATTTTTACACTACAGGCTGTTTCTCTTCCCTGCAGCCTCCACTGACCTCCCAGCTGCTGGCCACCAAGCTGACATGGGAATCATTGAGGAAAGGTCTGACCAGGGTGTCACAACCCTCCAGGGTGTCACAACCCTCCCTGTGCACACCTGTGACCTCCTCTGCCTGGTGCAGACCAGATGTCTCAACATGTCCACACCTGAATTAGAGAGATCAGGAGCCCAGAGGGCCCATCTGCTAATAAGGGTCAGAGGCACTTTAACTCCGCTTCTCTCCCTTTCTCCACTTTTCCTCCACTGTGTATGCAAGTGCCCTGACCAGTAACACCACCATCTTATATCCTTCTCCAGGTGATGGGCTTTCAGAGGTCCCCAGTAGGTACAGGTAATTCTCATTACCTCAGAGCAGACGGATGGTGCAGCATGGCTAGGGGAACTCCATGGATGTACTATGACTTGTTGCTTCATCAACTCAAAGTAGGCTGAGAAGTTGCCAACAAGCAACAAGTCCTTGGCCTTGATGCTACTAGACACAGGTGTCCAGGAAGCCTTGTTGTCAACAGGTCTTGGTGTATGCCATGCTTCAGCTAGAAGAGCATGGCTATGACCACTGCAAATCATCAGGCCAATTGTCTAGGGCAAAACAAAGCTCGTTAGTGAAAGATGAGGTGATGCAACAGATTGCCTCTGTGTTTCTGGAGTCATTGAACTAAGCAGCACTTGTAAAACATGCTATAATTAGACCTTTCTAATCCAGTCAAAATAAAAGCCTTGTAAACATAGGAAGGGTTCCTCATCTCATGTAAATAGGCTGTTGTGGAGAAGCCAGGTGAGTGCTTCAGCAGCAGCCAGCCCAGCGCATGCCATCAGCATTAACAGATGCTGGGAGGCTCAGTCCCATGTACATTTACAAGGCACAGAAAGATCTGTGGACTCAGAAAAGCTGGATTTCACTCTGGGGACAGATAAAGGTCTGCTCAGGATTGCACTCTGGGGATGGCACATACTATGTTGTAGTTTTATTTTCAGCACAAAGCTTATCCCAGCCACTTAGAACAAGATGGACTTTCCCCTTGGCCTGCCATGCTGCTGGGGGAAGCTGGAACTGTCAGAGACGAGATCAGGACAGAAAGCAAACAGCTGAAAATGAGAACAGCCTTGCAACTATTTAGACAAGTCAAACTGCTTGAAAACACTAAGTAAAAGTGATACCAGTCCCCTGGGCGATCACCAAAGGGATGGCAGGGAAAGCATTTTACCATCCCGCAGCTCAAAAACGAGTGCTGGAGGCTTGCACCTCTATTAAGAGGTAGAGCCCCCACTGACAAATATCTGCAGGTTGTGTTTTGGTAGTAGACCTCAGCTATACATGCTAGTGTGACATCTCATTGACTATAGACCTCTACAGGGCATCCTCTGGGCTTTATAGCAGGAAAGCAAGTGCTGATCCTATATACTGTTCTTCTTCTATAAGATATCTGAAAGGGAAACGAGGCTTAAGAAATTGTTAAACTAAGGAAGAGAGTAGGAGAAGGCCGTTACCACGTGCCAAACTCTGATGTCTTATGTGCTACTCCATGCCTCCTTTCTTTAGGATCAGGACCAAAACCACAGGAAAAGATGTTCTTTGAAAACAGGCTTTTGTGCTCATCATTAAAAAGGGCTGTGGGGAGTTGTGGCAAAGGGGATGAGCCCAAACACAAAATGAAGTGAAAACCAGCATGGCTTTCAACTATGTTCACATAAAACCACAATGAACAGGCCTCTGGGCCCAGCAGTTTCCAAGAAATATTCTTTTTTTTTTAAATTCTGACTTTGGAACAGTTTAGAGACAACAGTCCCAGCAGAGTTCAGACATCTCCTCTGGTACCTGCCTATATTTAGAAAAGCTATGGGTGTCAGACAGCCCACATGGCCTGGAGGTCAGAGGAGTTGTGAAGCACTTTTCTAAACGTATCACCAAGTACCATCTGAGCTGCCCTGGGGTGCCTGAGGCTGGCAGGCGTGGCACAGGACCAACAGGAGAGCTGTGCCCTTCTCGGCTGGTAGTGAAAGCCAGGCAGGACACCCTGGGGCATTTCAAATGGCACTCAAGGTCTGTATAGGCAACTGGATGCCACCTACTGCATTACAGCCTTGCTAAAGTGCAGCTGGTTGTCTCAGTGGAAGCCTTCATCCATCTTCATCTATTTTCTGCTTTCTGCAGTCCCATCAGCGGGATAGCTGAACTTGCCTCTACCATGATGTGGGGAATGGAAGGAATGGTGATGCAGAACTTGAGGCCTGATGGAGACAAGAGTGGACTATGTGCAGACTTGGCTGTGCTGTCCTTCATCATTACAACCAAGCACATTGATTAGCATCTTGTGCATCTTGTGCATAGCCGTAAGGCAGAAAAAGCCCATATCTCTTTTCCAGACTTGCTGTGCTGGTAGCTGCAGGAGCCTGGATTACCCATCCTGAGCCCTCACTGTCCCCATGGGATTGGCTCAAGCAGAGCTGCTTCAGTCTGGGCAGCTGGTTGTGGACCTTGCCCGCCATGCTCTGGTGTCATCAATAACTTGTGATCATGCTAGAGACATGTGTACATGTTTGTTTCTAGATCCACTGGTCTTCCCTGTCAGATATGCATGTTTCAGTCCAGATCCTGGCACTTGCCCCTCCAGGGGTGACAGTTTTCCACTCACTACAGGCACGTGCATGCTCCTTTTTAGGTACTGGTTTCATCCATATAATAAGGCTTCATTCATAGAATGATAAAATAATTCAGGTTGGAAGGGAGTTTCAGAGGTCATCTAGTCCAAGCTGCTGCTCAAGGGGGGAGAAGATTTTTCCAGACAAATATATGTCATTTCTGAGAACCTTTTGTGTTCAGTTTTAGTGCCATGACTGGTCCAGCACAGACTCTTGCTTAGTTGTAAGGTAGAGACTTCTCTGTTCTGCTGGCAGAAATGGGAACAATATTGCGTAGCAGTGCATTCTCATGACGCCAGCAGCTATGGGAGAGTCTCCTGTAATGAAGTCTTTGATTGTTGCACAAGACAACCAAGGTCCTAATCATGCTTCCTCCCAGAAGCCATGAATGACTTGCAGCCCACTCAGTATGATTTTGGCCATCACTAGCAGAAGACCATGGATTTTGGACTGACCTGACACCACAAAGTCTCAGGATGTCTCTGGGCTTGCCGTGCTCTGAGCCGGGTGTCCCTGTGGTCACAAGTGTCCCATGGCCAAGGCCTCATGCCCAACCTGCCTGAGCTCAGCGCTGGGGACACCCGGCATGGCCAAGGGCTGCTGCCCTGGGCAGGCACTGCCCAGCAAACACCAGAGCTTTGTGTGCCTGGGCTGGGCGCTGGGCAGCTCTGCCACTGGTGCTGGGGACCAGGGAGAAGTGAGCAGGTGATGGGGAGACACAGGATGAAGATACCCGCAGGGGAACCCAAGAATGAGGAGGAAGAAACACAACCATGAGCATCACAGTCCTGCCAGGGAAGACCTCGGGGTGGTGAAGACTGCAGTGACAGCCCTCAAGTTTCTGCTGTAGGACACCAATGCCTTCAACTGTAGGGCCTGGAGGGGTGCTAGCCGGGTGAGCATCACACCAGAGAAAAGGGAAGTTATTTTGCATAATGATTTTGCCTTTATTATTAATGATGCTTTTCTGTGCTACTCTGGACTGTAAGTGTTAGTATTAGTGTAACTGGACTAATAGTAAGTATTATATTTTGATCCAACTGTTAATACTGTAATTAGGCTAACAATAAGAGTGGTTTTTTTTCTACAGATATAGTGTGTTCTTTTTGTTGGTAACAAGATTTTGAGGCCCACAAAATGGAGGGGCACTGAACCTGCAGAGCCTACTCTGTGTGATCAGGCACTTTCTGTTTTTCTAAATGACATGCAAATACAAATTAGAGGCCCAGTCTTATTGCCAATTACTCTTCAATCCCCTCCAAAACTGGCATATTATTTTCCAGAAGGCTCAAGCAGAGATGGGTACAATGTTTGCAGGTTTGTGTCCTTTAAAATAAAAATCCTATGAGTGGGGGACAAAAATGCAATGAAAAAGATTGGATCAAGATAACTGCTCATTAAAGTCAGGAAATAGTACTATCTGAAAGGTCTTAACTCTCAATCCAAAAATAAAATGCGCCTTTTCCTCTCCCTTTTATTTCTTTACAAGTCATTACATCAGTGCTTACATGCTGCAGGAGTGATCCTGACAAACCTTAAAAATGCTGCTGATACCCTAACTTTATCAGAATTCCCTGCTACAAAAGTACCTTAGCTGAGGACCAAGTGTGCTGGGCACTGAAACCACTCAGCTGTGTGCTGTAGCTCTCAAAGACAGCACAGATTTGCTCTCAGGTCTCATTTTTTGAAAACAGAAGGACTTTTTTTAAAGAGGAGCATTGCCACCTGGCTGAGGGGGGGTGATCCTTCCCCTCTGCCCAGGCCTGATGAGGTCACAGCTGGAGTGCTGTCTCCAGTCTGGGCTCCTTAGTACAAGGGAGACGTGGACATACTGGACAGAGTCCAGCAAAGTATTACAAAGATAATGAATGGATTGGAGCATCTGGTATATAAGGAGAAGACGAGAGAGGTGAGACTGTTCAGCCTGGAGCAGAGAAGGCTCATCTTAAGAAGGGGATATTATCAATGTGTATAAATACCTGATGGAAGGGCATAAAGAAGACAGAGCCAGAGTTTTCTCAGTGGTGCCCAGTGAACAGAGAGGAGGCAATGAGCATGAATTGAAATAGAAAAAATTCTGTTTAAAGTAATAAAAAACCATTTTTCTTGTGAGGGTGGTTGAACACAGGTTACTCTGAGAGGCTGTGGAGTCATGATCTCAGGAGATATTCAAAACCCAACCAGCCAAGGGCCTGATCAACTTGCTCTAGCTGACCCTGCTTTGAGTGGAGTGGTTGGACAAGCCAATCTCCAGAGGTGTCTCCAACCTCATCTGTTCTGTGGTTCTGTCCCCAGCTGATGCTGGAAGGTTCTGTGTGCCCCAGGATATGGGGTGGAAGAGTAGTGCTCACACTCTACTTAACCTGGAGCCTACAATTACCTGTGCAGACAGTGTAGTTTGTCTGCAACTGTCGATTTATTCATTTGAGACAAACACCAAGAAAAATCCAATCAGGAGGATGTGTTTGGTTTCCCAGCAGCCTTGGAGACTGTGGCACAAAGTCCCATTCAGTGTATATACCAAGGACTAGACGTTAAGTATGGAAATCACCCGTGTTTGGAGTTAGATTATCAGCCTTGTAAGGAAATTCCAGCATCTCTACATTAATTGGGGAATGCTTGAGTTGAAAAACTAGAGTTATGTCCCAAACGGTAGCCTAAAGGCTGAATAATCCATAGAGCCAGATGGGTGAGAGCAGGAAAGTAGCCACGCATGGCTAGCAGAAATTGTTAGACTGTTGGCATTTTTGTGATATCCAGAAATAAAAGATATCATACAGAATCTAACAAAGTAACATTTGGAAGAGGAGAGATCTCTCTGTGAGGGAGCTGCTTGGATGTTAACTAGTTCTTTGATACATTTCCATCTTCCTACCACCTGAGACCTGAACAGCCATACTTCAAACACCTACCCAGCTGGAAATCAGCTGAAAACAACAGATCTTTTCAATTTATAGAAGCAATTTTCTAAATACACCTGGGGTAATAAGTATGAGAGAGGTTGAAGAGTAAATATGAGTAAAATTCAGGATAAATATACCAGGAAATGTCTTAGGGTGGGAATTAGAAGAAAAGCTCTCACTATCTCTTGTAGATTAGCTTCCCTCTAGGACCAGTACGGACAAGAAACAGAAGCATTAGGATGTCTCCTAATCACTTGGTATGATGGAATGAATATGACACGGCAGAGAAGGGCCTGATGATGCAGTTTATCCTAGTCCAGATTACAAAGATTGTTTTTGAGAAGAACTACAGGAATGGTCTCATTTCTGCAAGAGAAATTCCAACTCTCCAGTTAACAAAAGCTGTGTCTTGAACTCCAAGTACTCCTGAAGCTGTAGATAGATTTGTCCTGGGAGGAGGTCACTTCATCTTGCAGAAGAAAGGCAGAATTGCTTTTACAGAGGCCACACAGCCAAGTTTCTGCAGGCTGCCCCCATGCTTTATTGTCCATGTGGCTGTGAAGGCTGATATGGTGGCTCAGACTTCATGGTCATGGAAATATGCCTTGCTTTTTCAAAAATCTATAACATCAGGAATTTAACACTCTCAAGAGCAAACAGATGGGAGGAACATCCCTTAAATGCCATCTGCAGCAACACTATAATTTCATAACTCTTCTTGTCATGAAAGATCATCCCTTTTCAAATCAAAAGAAGCCTGATCTGGGGGAGAAAAAAGGAATTCTGAGCTTGCATCCCTAGTTTCTCTATATTGACATATAAAGAGGAGCTAAATAGTGTGAATCCAATTTTAGAAGACTGGTGCGTGCCCTAAATAGGTACAGATATTTATCATGGCATGTAGGAGCATGATGGCTGGCAAGTCACTTTGGTTCCTTCCTTAATACCTACAGTGGCCACTTCATACTACCCGATTTGCACACCTAGTTCATGAAGGGCTAATTTTCTCCTTGGAAATTCCTTTCTCTCCTCATTGAAAATAGAAAGCCCCTAGAAGACCAGCTTTGACCATATGCCTGTTACTTGTCTAAAGCTGTATGCTGAATCTAAGCCTACGCAACTCACCCAAGACCACGCAGAAGTGGGGAACTGAGCTGCATCCCAACTGGCTGCTCCCATCTCAGACCCCCCCCAGCCACTGGGCTCAGCTTTCTCAATGATGCCCGTAGCTTGTCAGTCACCACAAATGAGAACACATGAGCTCATAACTGCCTCTTGAGGATAAACCCTGAGATTTTCAGGAAGTACTTAGCAGTCTTTAGCAGAGAGGTGCCCAAGCAGTGCTGTCGTATAGCACAGCGTGAATCCCTTTATCCTGTAGCTTCCTCCTGTGCCTGGCAGCAGCAATATGGCTGAGCTCATTTTGTCCTCCCCTAGGCATGAAGTTTCATGATCTGCTAGGAGACCCCACTGCGCCTTTAGCATCCAACTGGTTCCCACTGAGTCTGAGGGGTACTAGCCACACTGCTGTTACCACCTCACTGATTTACTGGGCCACACAGCTGGCCTCTGAGATAGCTATGGAAATGCCAGATCCTAAATAACTCCTGTTGGAGATGCAGACGCAAAATCTACCACCCTCCACCACAGGGAGACAAATGCTCATCGCCCAAGGCACTGCAAGGTTGTTCACTCTGTTCATCCTGGCTCACTAGGAAATGCACTCCAGCAATATTGCCACAACTGGAGGCTGCTGGTCCCTGCAGAGCTCACAATTACAGACTAGACAAAATGTATTTGTCTTAGAAGAAAAATGGCAGGAAGGGAAGCTGTGTGCGGGGTGATCCTACATCTAAATTTCAATCTCCTTCATCTAATATAAAGAAAACAAGTTTTAGAGCAAGGTGGAAGGGAGGAGGTGGGGAGGGGGAAGGTGTCAGCAGACCAGCTTCTCAGCAGAGAGTAGGCTTCTCTGCTTCTGCTTAATTGATTAATTCCTTCTTAGCAGAGTCATCTGTTTGATGTGCTTTTCCATAAAAGCAGTTCAGAAAGTTCATGGGAGTTAATCCGTGAAGATGGCTGGAGTTGCAAAGCCAAGCATCTGATTAAAGGACAAGGCGATCGCTTACAGCTTAGCTGCTTTCAAAGTTGTTCCCAAAGTCTTTGTTAACCTTCATATTTCAAAGTTCATTTCCTGGCATTGGGGAATTTCAAGAAGAAGGTTTCTTTTTAACACTAGTATTATTATTGCAATCAAAAAGCAAGTAAAATAAATTCAGAGGAAGGCCACACACAAAGTTACATGCGCACCAGGAAAAAGAAGCAGATGAAAAGATACACAGGCAAGTGCACACACAGAGGCTCCTGTTTCACAGCCTATTCAAAACAGCTTGCTCTGAATTCAGTACATGCACTCACCACTCACAGATAAAGGCAAAGCCATTACTTATGTCAGTGCTACCTGCCTGTACCCAAGAACTTAGAAAAACAAATAGCATAAGTGTGTTTTCTCTGTAGGGGTTTGCATTACTGCTACTTACAACAGAGCCTGGCCGTCAGGATGGAAAGGTGGGAAAATACCCCTAAGGGAGACATAACTCAGGTGTGTTGGTGCTGAGTGATGTAATGAGGTGACTTAAGTCCTCTGATGATGCTATACAAGGTAGTAATGATGAGGGATGATGTGGAAGACTTGCAGAGGGACGTCACACTGCTGAGTGATTTTATGATAAAATAGCAGCTGAAATTCAGTAGAAAATAAGTACAGGGTGGTACACATGGGGAAAAAAGCAATCCTAACTTTACATACAGTGATGAGCTTTGAATGGACCATTACTTACTCAGGAATGAGTTGGTGTTTATAATAAGCAGTTCTATGAATATGTCACCTCAGTGCTCAGTAGTAGTGACAAAAAGCAAATTGAATGTTAAGAATTAATAGAAAAGGAATAGAGATCAAAATAGAAAGCATTATTATGTCCCTGGGTAAATTCAATGTGTGCCTGCTTCTTGAATGTTTTGTGTAGCTCTGGTGTCCCCCCTCCCAGAAAGGATGCAGCAGAACTGGAAAAGATACATAGAAGTGCAATAGACTGATCAAAGGTATAGAACAGCGAAATACTCTAGGAATATTTCATCTGAATAAGAGATGACAGAAGCAGAGTATGATAATGGTCTATCAGATTATGAGTGGCATGAAGAGGATGAAAGAGAGCAACTATTTTTTGTTTCTTTGAAAAGACAAAAAATGGTGCTTGAGATGATAGCAGGTTGGAACAAAGAACCTGCTTCACACAATGTGCAGTTAATCTGCAGTTAATCCCCCCTTGCCAAGGGATGCTGCAAGTGCTAAAAGTTTACTCGATCTAAAAATTTTAAACAACTTAATGGGAAAAAGATTCATGGAATTCCTAGTAAATACAAAGATGCCTTAGGAATATTTATGATTTTGTCTTCTAGAGGCTGAAAAATATAGGCATTACTCTGTGCTTGATCTTACACTCTTCCCTGTACTGGGCTAGGTAGTCCTACAGCATGATCCACCATGGATGTTATCAGTACTTGCATTATGTTAATGACTGTCATGTTAATATCCTAGCTTCTCCAAAGGATGGAAACTTCATTCTATCCTGGGCACAGTCAGCCCCACTCTCCTAGCCATGCTCATCTTGGAGTCATTAGAATTAGCCTCCAGAGATGTTTATCCTCCTTCCAGCACAAATTTCATGGAATGCTCCATCACATCCAGTACTAGACTGTTACACAGGACAGCTTGCTTAGTACCCTTTTTTCAATACCTTGTAGCTCTGTCCTTTGTGTTCTTGACGGCACCTCAGTGCTTTTGTTTAAGGACTTGGCAATATGTAGTGGCCCTTCAGGAGGGCAGGACTCTGACATCTTTTCTGGATCATCTTCAAGCCTCCTGAAGAGGTTTTTGCACACTAATGCTTCATATTTACTGTGTGATGTTATGCAGGACTTGAACTCCTCGAAATTTTCTCAAGTTCTTGGAGGTATGACCATGGATCAAACCTCACTGCTTTGCAGTTGTGCTATGCAGCTGGCATTGCCTTCCAGTATTATGGTCAGATCAGGAGAGGAAAAGGATTTAACAGTACAAAAGAATATTGACTGTCCCAGAATTCAGCTTTACAAGGGACCATGTAAGGCTCCAGCAGATGTAGAGTCACAGTGGAAAGGGCATGAGATCTGCACTGCTGCCTTTTCTGTATGACCTTGTCCATGGCACACCACCTCCTTGTACTTCAGCTTCCTTATATATAGCAAAGCTTCCCTATTTATGGTGAAGCTGTCTCTCTTTCAGGAGAATTGAGTTAAAAGTTGGCCAGAACTGATAATGTCATTACCATTTTTGCTTGAGTATGGCTCACGGCCACACGTGTCGAATGCAATATTAATAATACCCACAAGGACGGTCATTATAGTTTCTCAGTTTCAGTCCAGACTAATTAAAAAACTTAGCAGCTTGGTCCTACCAGGAGATCAATGGAGATAAAAGTTTTTTGACAATTCGCAGCACCAGCATCTGGTGGATGATCAGTCTGAAAAGGGATTTGTTGGGTCTATGGGGGACAGGGTCACAAAGGGTGTGATCTGGATTACAGGAGGAGAAACCCAGAGGCAAACAGCAGAGCAGCACATATCACTGATGGCACTGAGTGGATGTGCGAAGTCTGGTTATGCAGCAGAAGCATGCTTCTGCTGACAGATCTTCAGCTTCTGGACCAGGCATTCATGTGAAAGTGAATACTCAGGAGTTGACCTTGTTTGTGCCTTGAGGCCTTATTTTTAAAGTCCATATGCTGTGGGATGACATGCCAGAGCTCTGATCTCCAGCTCCAGATGGGTATTCTTGGAGGGTGGGAAACAGCTGGAGACTATTTTTGTGCTAGTGGAAAGGGTATCAGGATCCCTTCTGAAATCTGGCAGTAGAGGAAGCTGTCTGGGCAGATGCAGACCAGGTTTGTTGAGGACTTGTAACTCCTCCAGAGTAAACACTCTACAAGAGGAGAGAGGTTTCAGAAGCAAAAAACACTTGGAATGGGACTGGTCAAGGAAAGTATAAGTTCTTAATTTATCCTAGCTAGCATTTTTCAGTTGATTGAAGCATCTAATTAAGGAGCACAGTCACCACTTCATCCAACATCTTACACCTCTACAGAGTGAATGAGTTATTGAGAAGGAGCAAACAGGCTCACCTCTGCTGGGACTGGGACATCTCACCACAGTTTGATCATCTGCAAGGTAGTTGCCAACACGTGAGCTAGTTACCCTGCACTCCCCTCATGGTCAGAGTGGACTAAAAGGGCATAGTACATCTGGCCTAAGGTATCTATCGCAGAAGAAAGAACCTGGAATACATATCCTAAAAGTATCAACATTTCTCTATTGGCTTCAAATAAAGCCAGGAATAACCTCTTTACATGGCCACTCTCATAAATAGGATAAACAGGAGGAAAGCATGTAAAATCATGGATGCAGCAGCTGTTGATGATGGGAGCTTACAAAAGAAATGAACTGAGAAGTAGCTAATCTTTTATGTGCTCCTAAGCGGCTTCTCATATGGCCACTGGGGTAGAGTCAAGCTAGCTAGATCATCAGTCTGACCTCATATTGCATTTCTTACGTTCTTGCAGAGAAGATGTCTGCATTTGCTCAGATTATTCCCATGAAAGATAAACAAGCTTCCAGTGGATGACGTTTTGTCAACCACTTGTTCCTACTCACTGAAGATGACTTTAAAATTCCAGTTGAACCAGGAGTGCTGGCTTAGCCCGAAGTTGCCAGACATCCTGAAACATCCTTTCTCTGGATGGTTTTCAAAACGCGCCAGCCCATTTTTTCCATACTGCAGTCCATAAGGAGAATTGTGGTTGGTTGGTTGGTTTTTTTTTTTTTTCTTTTCTTTTAATCTAGGAAAAAAAAGCACTCAGTTGTGGGATATTAGTGAGCTAGTCTAAGGAAATGTAGGCAGGCAGAAGATTCAGCTCTATTTCACTGGCATCCAGCAGCTGAAAGAATCAGGGGGAAGCTTGTCTGCTAAGGACCGAGCTGAACATTTTCATTGGTAAGGCAGAAGATTGCTTGAAGAAGGCAGAGCCCTTTTGAACAACTAGAAATGCCAGAGCTCAAGTCCCATAGTTCAACTGGGTCACGGAATGACTGTGGACAGGTCTTTGTCTTAGTGTCCTCCAAATTCCCTGTCTCATTCCACCTGTCTCCACCTCACATGAAGCATCGGCTGAGGTAGAGGCCAGTTGTTATGGATTCACGGTGTCCATTTACAAGCCAAGATGCTGTCATCATAACACTGGAAGCACTCTTCATTTTTAGCCCTGCAGTGGTGTTGAGGGGCCACATGCACTAGAGAGCCTGTACCAACCAGGCTTGTGCCAAAAGCATCTTAGAAACCTGTGGGTTGGGTGTGAAGGCAGAACAGAGGGTTATCAATGCTGTGTTTAAACACATGGGGCAAGGAGGTGCAGGGTGATTCAATAACTTGAAGGTCACTCACACAGTGGGAATTCAACCCATGTGTCCTGTGTGACAGTCCCTCAGACCTTCTTATAGCATGCCCCAGCCCTTGGCTGGAGAGCAGGACAAGCAACATGCAAGCTGGGGTTGGACACAGAAATTTGGAAGAGAGAACCTGTGGTTAACATAGTGGACAGGTGGACTAGTCAAACAGCGTTATCATCTGTGGGTAAAATAACTCTGCCCAAAGGGATCAGGACGAGTCAGACGAAGGATACTGTAACTCTGAATAAAAATACCTGTGCTCTCTTGCAGTTCAGCTAATCCACATTAACAGTTCAGTCGGATTTACTTCCCTATGATAACAAGTGCACAGGCTTCTGGGATTTTAGGACAAAAAGGCACTAGGTACATTTTTAACAAAAGACGATTTAAGTGAAATTTGTTGGCCACCTTCCTCCTTTCCTCCGCTCAGACTGACCTTCACCCACTTGAGCTTTAGTGAAGAGTTTACTTAGGGAGTGAATAAGCATAAGGTTGCTCTTCTCTGGACTGATACCTGTCTCCAAGCATGCAGCATGCAGACTGAGGTCAGCAGAGGTAGTTGAATTTTCGTTAGGAATGGATACTTTTATAGTGGTTTACAATTCTGGACACAGAAATCAGGAGGGATGTCAGACTGCCTGCTTTTACCTTTATCATGTCTTTCTTTCAGTATGTGACATCATCTTATTGATGAAGGTCAAGTTGATCTTAGCTCCTTTCTGAGTCATTGAATATTAGCAATGGCTGGAGGTGGGAGAAGCTAGTGATTTGATCTGACAGGCCATGAGGCAGCACACCAGTGGTGCAGCAGGACGTGGGATGCATAATGGGTGATGCCACGATCCATTGTGACAAGAGGAGAGTTTCGGATAGATGGACCAACGGCCTGAAATGACCCAGCAAGGGCAGGATAGATAGAGGTAAAAGCATTTGGTCTGTGTACATTCCCACTTCAATGTGCCAAATCCAAAGTAACCTTCCTTAGGTAATGATGTGATCACAGATTTACTCTGTGAGATCTTGTGACATCATGAACGAAGTCCATCCCTTTCCCATGTCCATGGATTCTGTGACCAGCAGATAATGCTTAACTGATGGACTAACTCCTTCCAGTTACTTCAATCTCTGCTCCAGCGAAGCACATTTCCTACAGCATGACTCCAGGCCTTGTGAATAACATGTCCCTGGTGCAGGGCAATGGAGCACAGCTGGTGAGATGACTAGGTCTGTGGATGAGCCAAGCCTTGGGAAGGAAACTCCCCAACAGGCACCATCTGCCCAATACTGCTCTGCTGCACTTCTGTTGCTCCATAATTCTCCATCTAAAGATGCAGGGTAGTTGTGGACTGCAGACCAGGCTGGATCTAGCATGTGGCCATCAAAGCAGCAGAGAAGCGATAGCAAGGACTCTGCTCTGCAGATCTGCGGCCACTGAAAAGAGAAACATGAGGCAGGAGCCTGTGGTACCTGCCACTCAATATGTGCCGCTTGGCTAACCTGTAACTTGCGTTTGGCAAAAATCAAGAATGCATTTGAAGACACCAGGTTTGCTCGCAGGTGATTTTTCCTGGCCCTTCTTCCAAAGGGCTGTTTCTCATGCGTTCAGCATCTGACTATTTTGAGAAAAGGAGTCTTTATTCCTCCAGGCTTGTGAAGGCAGGGACAGCTGGTAGCTGTTTCATTTCAGCCCTCTTGCCTTCTCATCCTGTGAAATTTCATGCCAGCTGTGGTCACTTGTTTGATTTCACTTTGAGTGGCTGCCTTCCTCCACAAATTAATTTTGATTATTTAAGCTTGTCTTGTCTGGCAGGGAGGGGTTCTCTTAGTGGTGTGAGTTTGAAGCACTGGCTCTCTTTTTATCTTTCTCCTTTTCCCCTGCACTGAGTCTAATTTTGTGGTTCTCTGCCTTCCCCAAAAATAACCTTCAGACCCCATTCTAAATTGTCATATTTATTACATCACAGCTGTCTGCAGACAGGGCTTATCACTTGCAATCCACTCAGTTACACTTGTGATTAAAACTGATTGCGAATGTGATCCTGGCTGCTCAGCCTGGAAATTGGGAACGTCTTTATAATTTCTGACAGCAGATCATGAGCCCTTAGATGAGCCTGGCAGGGCTGCAGAGGTAGGACAAGATCTTTGCAAGCCAGTGGGGGTGGAAGAGGAATATGCATCTGTGAGAAAGAAAGGGGAGCTGGTGATTTGGTAAAAAAAAAAAAAAAGTAGGACAGCCCAGGCTAAACCCCCCCATGTTAAAAGTTGGGAAAGATAGGGAGTGAAAACTAAGCTCTTTGCCAGGACAATCCCAAAGAACAGGTGAAGGAGGAGGTTGTGTAGCAGAGAAAACCAGACCATTGCCTATGCTGCCCAAGCCAAAGCTCTAGGAAGTCACGTCCTTTACTCAGTTTTCAGCACCAGTAACTCCTGGAATCAGTGTAGCTCTTCCTGGGAAAACAACTGTTGTGCTTCTTCCTGATAGCAGTAGCAGCACAGCTTCTTCTCCAGGACTCTCCTCCACTTTTGCATCTACTACTGCTCCATCCTATTCACTGTGCATGGAACCATTTATCCTTTGTTTTATCAGAGTAGGGCTGCAAAATTAAACTTTGCAGAGTGATGGAGCCTTAAATGTGCTCAGATAGTTTGTTTCTCGCTCCAAAACCTGGAAAGGGCTCCATCATCTTTCTGTTGGCCTGAACCCCAGCTTCATTTCCCAGATTTATATACTTAAAATTAACTAGAGACTTTAAGTTTATTTAATCTTATCTTTAGATCATAATCCACTTGTTTTTCCCCACCTGCTCTCATTGAGGGTCCAGTGCCTTGTGTTGAACTAAAGCCTAATTTCCAGAGTTTGTTCTGAAGAGACTGAAAATCCACCAATTTCCTTGGGAGTTTGTTCCAGCACATTAAATCCTCTCCCTGTTTAACCTTAATCTTTATTTCCTCCAGCCTCACTTGAGTTATGATTTTCTTCATTCCCTGCTCTGGAACTGGAACTCTCCCATCTCCATAAGGAGGTAACCTCTCAGACTTCATTCTTATAAACAGAACAGATTAAGTGTTTGAAATCTCTCCTGGTCAGAGATTTTCTTCCAGACTTTGAAATAATTTTTGTTGCTCTCTTCTGATGTCTCTGCAAGCATTGGATGTTCCCTTGCAGGCACAGAAATCAGAACTGGGTCTCCCTATTTCCTCCATACCCAGACAAAAAATGACTTGCCTCATCTAACTCAACATGCCCCAGCTTATGCATCCAAGGTCTGCATTAGCTCTTCTGGTGAATTTAGGGCATTGCTCTAAGACTTTTCTTCAAATCATTGGACTGGACTGGCTGTCTTGGGCTTGCTCATTTCCAGCCCATGCTCCAGGCTTTCTTTGTTCAGAAAAGCAAACTTTTGCAGAGAGCTATCTCTACGCCCCGGGACCATCTGCCTGACTAAAGGCATGGAGCTGATGTGCCTCTGGTAGGAGCCCAGTCACTAGGATTGTCCTGTAGTAAGCAGACACCCAAAACAGTCTGATTTTCTGCTGGATATTCCCTCTTTCTCTGTATCAGCAGTAGGCTCTCAAGATCTTGGTTAGAAATCAGAGCTTAGCTGAAATCAGCCTGTGTCTGTGTTGCCATTCATTGTTGTAATGCATTTTTTCTAATGTTCGGTGTAGAGCTCCTTTTCCCTTATTACATCTGTCTATTCTTATCTTTGAAGCAGACCCTGTTGCCAAGGGAAAGAAATAGCTCCTCCTAGAGGGCTGTTCAACCTCAATTATGGGTAGGGTTCACCAAGTTGAGGTTGCGTGTTCACAAAAGGGGCACCTATATCTTGAATGAAATATTTCCACTGTCTGGGACAATTTTCACCATAATTAATTTTTAACGTTAGAAAAGGAAGATTTTATACTGTTCACACCCCTCCCCTTCAAGAAACTAGTTTCCTGCCGTTATTTTTTTGCCTGCCTTCATTTCCTGCCTTCATTTCCTCTGCTTTTCAAAGAAGCAAAATTTTCTGTTTGTGCAACTGAGACCCAGGGTGATAAGTTTTCACTCCCAGAAAGAAACATCTCTGGGTGAAGTATGGCTTCTGTCTAACAGCACAGGGAAATGTTATTATTTGTTCAGAATAGCCTAGAGTCAGCCCCTGCTTCAGAGCAGGCTGCATTAATTGGGACACTAAGCAGAGCACTGTATTTATTTGGAATAATAAAGAAACAGAGGGAAGTGTCCCAAAAGGGACGTGTCCAGGGCATACTATAGACCCTCCCACAAGATGCCTGGCTTGCAAGGTCCTGGCTTGAAGTGTATGGCTGCCAACAAATCATTGCTGTCATCTTGGCAGTGATACAAATACCACAGACATCTGATATTTTCCTTTGGCTCCTGCCCTGGAAGTCCCTCCTTTCATCATGCCGCTATGAGTATAGTCACTCTGTAGCTCATTCTCCCCAGACACAATTTGGATGCATTTGCAGTTGTCTTTGCAGTGACCTTGCTGCTCTAGAGGCTATAAACCCACCTTGAAGACCTGCGTGGACTTCCTTGATAGGTGGAAAAGGAGGGAGGAAAGATGCTTGGGTTTACAGACTGTTAAAAATGAAAATAAACTCTGTTGCATTGAATCTGTGGGAGATGCATGATTGCTTCCTGCAAAGACAGAGTTTGGAGGAAGAGAACATTTTCACATCTTCTGTGGGACCTGCAAACAATCCCTCTATGGCAGACAGTCATACCATCCCTTATATGAATGGGCTGAGGTGGAATGAAAATGAGGGGAGTTTGCATCATCAGACCCACATGTTCCCTACAGCCTTCTATTATTTAGGCCTGCAAATCTAGCCTGGCTACCCAAAGCAGACCCCTGCTTTTAAACAGCATAGAAAATGAGAGGCACAGATTCCACCGCGGTATGCCTAGGACATTCAGTTTCAGTGTAAGCCAAAATTAACATGCAACTTGCAACCAAGAGGCTGCTAGTGACAAGCAGCAGCTTTGAAGGTCACCTCGCCTCCAAGTAAATAAATAAACAGCAAATAAGGAAGCAGGCAGCAATGAATAAACCAGGCAAAGCAAGAGACATTCCACTGGCCTGGACTTGATTTTTTTTATTTCTTCTCTGCTCTCTTCACTTTCATTTCCCGAAAGGTCGGTGCTCATGCATACTGCAGCACCCTCACCAGGCTGCCTATTTGAGAGACCGTGATACCAATTCAGAGCTTAAACCGAGAGCACAAATAATGTCATCTCCACAGCTGATTACTTTAATGAGACCTTCCAGCAGCACTGGGGCATGACAGGTGGGAGGATCTGTTGCGAATACTGTGTTTACCTCTAGACCAAAATCTATGTGCTTGTTGCTAAAGAGAAATCATGGTGCCAGGTATTTGTTTTCCATGCTCCTCTCTGCCATGCCTAATGAGATCCTGGCTCTGCAGGCTCAGAGTTGACTTTTTCCAACAGTTCTTCCAGCTTAGCCACATGGCCAGAGAAGGCACAGTCTGAAATCACTTAGGGAGCTGCGCCAAAGCTATTTCTGATTGGTTTTGTGCCATGCTGGACCCATCTGCTGTATCTGAAGAGATGCTCACAGGAGGAGGTACTGGAGATAAAGACCTGCTTCAGCTTGCTCTTCTTGAACAGAGCAAGCACACAACCAAGTGGGGACTCTGCCTCACTTCTCAAAGTGCCTGGTCTCTTGGGCATCCATCCTACACGTGCGCTCCTGGGCTCCCTTCCAGAGTGAACCAGTGGCTCACTGCAGGCAGAAATCTAGGCAGGACAATTTCACTGGGATGCTCTCCAGAAAGACACAATGTGCATGCTGCACTAACTGGGTCCAATGCTGTCCCAACAGGCCTTGCTCACATGGACAAGTTTCTGTCACACTCCAGGTCATAAAACACATACCCTGGCATCAAGCTTTGAAAATAACACATTGAGGGGCATGATATACTTTGCTGCCAAACAGCATAGCTTCATTGGGACCAAATATTTTGTTAGTGTCACTGGCTACTCTCACACGTAGTCCGGCAGAAGCCAGAGCTGGATCACTGGGAAGTTTTTTCCTCCTAAAAGAATGTGCCCTCTGAACATGCTCATATCCCCTGAACATACAGATCTTGTCCTCCTTGGTCTGCCTGCTCACTGCACTGTCACTTTTGAGATTAGACCCACCAATCCATCTACAGTAGAGGAGGCTGAGGACACTCAGCATCTCATCCCCCGTTATCCACCTCACCCATTTGTGCTGGATAGATTTAACATATATAGATATCTATATTTATAAATACATATTTGTCCTGGTTTCAGCTGGGATAGAGTTAATTGTCTTCCTAATAGCTGGTATAGTGCTATGTTTTTGAGCTAGGTATGAGAAGAATGTTGATAACGCACTGATGTTTTCAGTTGTTGCTCAGTAATGTTCAGTCTAAAGTCAAGGTTTTTCAGCCTTTGATGCCCAGCCAGCAAGAAAGCTGCAGGGGCACAAGAAGCTGGGAGGGAGCACAGTCAGGGCAGCTGACCCAAAGTGACCAACGGAGTATTCCATGCCATATGACATTTTAGGAACAGAGACGGCCATGTCGCCGCTCGGGGGCTTCCGGGTGCGTCGGTCGGTGGGTGGTGAGCGATTGTGTTGTGCATCACTTGTATTTTCCAACCCTTTTATTATTGCTGTTATCATTTCATTAGTGTCATCATTATCATTATTAGTTTCTTCTTTTCTGTTCTATTAAACCGTTCTTATCTCAACCCATGAATTTTAGTTCTTTTCCCGATTTTTCTCCCCCATCCCACTGGGTGTGGGGGGGAAGTGGGTGAGCGGCTGCGTGGTGCTTAGCTGCTGGCTGGGGTTAAACCACGACAATATTAATATGGGATCCCACATATTCTGGGATCCCAGAAGACCTAGAAGGGTTTTGCTTCTTCTGTGATGGGGGGGATGCTGGAATACATCTCAGTGCCATGTTCAAGCTTTCCTAAACACAGAGTGGATGCTGAATGGTCATGCTATGGCTGGGCTGGAACCAGCAATCTGCAGAAGGGCTCTCATACAACTCCATGTGTTCCTGTCTGCTTGCAAGCCTGGGGTTTGTCTTGCAGTGTAGAGAAAAATAGGATATCTGTGTTGCGAGAACTGGGGTAACACTGAACCCCATCGTAAGACCCTATAACTTCAAGAAGAAATGAATCCTCCGAGAAAAGTGCCCCTAAGGGAATGAGAGACAGTGGGGACAGGCAACAGAACTTGTAGACCCTCTAAGAATAACCAAAACTGGGATCTGATATTAAAGAAATACAATCTGATAGTGTTTTCGTCTTCACATTATAGCCCAATGCCACAGCTCCTTCATGTCATGACCAGACAAACTCTTACCCCATGACTTAATACGTATGATGTCAAATATTGGGAGAAAGCAAGCTGAAACATCTGTTAACACCTCACAGACCCAGAGTGACCCACGACCCCAGCTCCTTTCAAGCACTGCAGTGAGATGTTTTAACCAGGAGCATTGTCACTTCCAGCTTTTCCAACAGCCCAGGAGGGACAAGGTGGGCCCCAGCATAAAGCACAACCCACCAAAGCTCTCCATTCCCTCACTGCAAGTCTGGCTCTAGTCCTGACCCTCCCTACATGGCTGACATGTGGCTCTGTCCCCACAACTGACTAGCATCATCTCTACAGAAGGTGGAAACTGGCTGGCAGGAGACCAGGCTATCTTCTTCTTGTTTCCTCACTATTGAATCTTCCCCAATTAACATGATGATAATTGTTACCCCGTGGGCCAGACATGATTAATCAGCAATTTTCTTCTTCCTTCCTTCCTTCTTTTTTTTTTTTCTTTTTTAAGAACAGCTGGGAAATGTGATTGTCTCCTTCAGTAAAGTTTGAAAGCTCCTCCATCTGGACAATCTAATTCCTGATGTAAATACAGAGAAAAGATGGGAAGAGAAGAATGGTGTCCCAAGGGAGCCCCTGCACTCTCCACATCCCCCCATCTCTGCCTGAGGTGACTTTCTCCCCCTTCCTTCATTGTCCTGGCCTTTAGGAACAGAGCCAGCCACTCCACTGAAGGGGAACTGAATAGGTGATGGTAAATTGAAATTAACATCTAGCAGCAAGGAATACAAAGCAATGATTAATGGCTTTTTAATGTTCCACTGTTTTACACTCGGAGCATTTTGTTTTAATAGTGTATGCAGGGGATGGAGAATAAAAAGTGTGCTTATATGGGAATACAGCTTTGTACACACGTATCTTTCTCACTCTCTCTCTGTAATTTTCACCATTAAGCAGACAATCTAGCACTCTTTAGCTTAGAATTATGTAGGAAAGCCTTGTATCTAGCTCATCTCATCTAGTGCATCACAATTAAAAATGGAATGGAACAAAGTCATTAAAAGAAATGTCCTCTAACCAGCAGTTATGCAGGTAATTGTTTTCCTGCTTTTGGTTTAATTATAATGTGGACCACATGATTAATTAAATAAGTTTCTATAGCCTCCTCCACCCTTGCCCTAGGGAAGGTTCCAGTTAGGCTTACTGGATGATAATTATTTGTCTTTCAGCCTGCTTAAGAGATATGGCTTCTTCAGGACCATCTCCATGGGTATCAGTTTCAGCTGTTCATCATTTCATGTGTTGACATATGCCAATAGTTATCTACATCTTGGCTAGTTGAACACTTAGAAGAGGCATGCATTCATCAGTCATTCTTAAACAATGCTTTTTTCTTTTTTTTTTAGTTAAAAAAATTACCTCCTATAAGCATTTTCAAGTTTCCATCCAACAACATGATCATACCAGCTTGGAGACGAAGTTTATCTAGTGTGACTGCAGCCAACGTCTACTCAAATGTTGTGATTTGCAGCAGAGCTGATCAAGGTCAAATTGGATGAAAACTGTGATCAGGTGAGATACTTATTAAGTGAGATATTAATGATCATCTCTGCTCTTGGAATAGCTAGTCACTTCACCTGCTGTTGGATGTCTGCAGAGTAGACTCTTCTTTGTGATCTAGATTACTTTATAGTCTATGGAAAGAAACAGGTGCATCAGGCATGACATTGTCTTCTAAAGCAACTATCTAGAGTAAGTCAGATGAATGTTTCTATTGAAGTAGCTTTTCCCCCTGGGAAGAAAAAGAGTCACATTACAAGTTCAGGTGGTGATGTCCACCTCTAGACACCTGCAGTTAGCTGACATGAACTCCATCCTTCTGTTCAGGCTGATCACACAATCTTTGTTTTTAGGAACCTAGTTAAAAACACTTCTGCTCAATAGTGCACTGCAACAGGTCCCTAGTAGACTAAGTTCCTACATTTCCCTATGAATAAATTCCTACCAGAGTAATCATCTGCATCAAACAACACACTGTTAGAAAGAGAGCAATACAATGGCATCGAACTTGGCAAGTGGCTCCTTCGGGAAACCAAAGCATTTTGTATTTTACAGCTCAACACCACATTGACCCTACTGAGGTTTCTTTTTTATTCTGCAGGAACAAATGCAGAGAGATTTATACCTGGGAATATCACTTGACATAAATGGAATAGTGGGTATAATTATGTATAAAAGCTCCCCTGTTACAGAGAAAAAAAAAAAAAGACTTTAATAATCTGGTTTGCGGGTTAAAAAAGGAAAACAAAGACAGTATAGTCCTTAGACAGAGGAGATGTTTTTTAGTATTGCTATTGATTAGTAACTATGGCAAAGCCTTAAGAAGCACTAATATGAATTTGGTACAAAGAGTAACTGAATGATCTCATTGCAGTATGCATGATCCAGAGCAGGATTCATGCTGGTGATGTTCAAGTTTTTGATCCCTTCTGCTGTCCTTATAAAGAGCTACTGGCAAAATCTTTTTCCCAGACCCTTACTGCACCTGGTAACCTTGAAGTCACAGCTAGCTACCTTGGAGCAGTGTAGAGGTCCAGCTGGTCTGGAAGTGAGGTTCTTCTGGAGCATCCCATGTTATTCTGGATGGCAGAATATATGCAACACTGCTTCAATCTCAGCTGGGAAATTTGACAACACTGGGAACTCTACCAAGCGTGAGAATAATAAACATGACGCTGTGATGGCTAAGAAATGCAGGGGAAAAATCCAAAGAAGGTAAATCACCAGCCTATGTATCCCATAACACTGATGTTACCAGAATTTTTGAACCAACACATCATTACCACAGGCTATTCTATTTCCATAAAAAAGCAGAGGATATTTGGGATCTATCTGTGGCCTTGTCAGGGGTTAATGCCCTGGCAAATATTTTAAGAGATCTTGGGCTTCTCCTTGGGAAGACTCTGGCAAAGCAGTTAAGACACATTTCATGAGTGATGTTATTTTCATGGCTATCATGCTGATGATACCAAAAATGGTTTGTAAACAACAGGAAAAGTTGTTGCAGGATAAGTGGCTCATAATTGGTTTGATGAAGCCTGAAAACACATCCCATCTCCCAACACATCATGCTGTTGTGCCTGAGTGTGAGGTCAGGAATCACTGGCAACCATTAAGTACAACTTATTTCTGCCTGCGTTATTACCATAGCTTTGGGTCTTTGGTATAAGTATATATCTCTCCCACTTTCTAACTGGGAGGAGAGAGGGGGAAGGCATGTATATCATCAACTCACTGGTGCTTTCTCTCTGTATCGTCCCATATAAACAGATACCACTCATCCACACACACATATGTAGATGATCCTTACAACCAGGAAAGGTTTTCCCATACAGAAATTGAAAGTACTCCAAAGAGATCTGGGAGGCACAGGGTGGATTACAAGTCTACCACATCAGATTCTGATGACTACAAAATGCAGAAGACTCATAAATTTCAGACTTCTCATCCCTGAACCTTTTTCCCTGCCGTGTTGCTGCAGACCTCTGGACCCTTTTGGAAGAGGCACCATTTGTCAAGGTAGAATAGTTCGCACTTCCCTGTAAGGTGAATTCATCCTGAATGCTATTCTTTCTCTAATTTCCCTGTAAATGTAGGCTGTACTACCCACATTTTTTATGTACAGGTATGACCCCCATGACACCGTATCAGCATAGTTAGAGAGATGGAGAGTGTTCAGATATCCACCTGTCCTCTGTCTCTCTGTCTCTGTAGTAAGCACACAGTCCAACATGGCATAAACCTTTATTCTGCTGCTCAGAGACTGTTCGTTTATCATCCTTTGCTTCAACTTGCCTTTTTATTCAAGTCCTCCTCTGCTAACAAGGGGTCTTTGTGGCTGTCACTTGCAAAGGGATCTGCTCTTCCAGATATGATGTATTGCATGCTCAATTTATTATGGCCAATGAGCAGATCTGCAAATTACATGACCAGATCTGCAAACAGCATGACAAACTGCACTTCAGTGCAGGCTCCTTCCCTTCAGTATTAATCTTCTCCTTCTCAGTCCCTCAACTCTCCCCATTAGCTCTATCGCTATTACAATACTCACTCCCACTTTCACCTCCCCACTGCTTTCGCTTTTCGTTTTCTGTGGCTCTGGTATCAGACTTGCTCAGATGACAATCTGAGATTCATAGCTCACTCCCCTCCCTCTTAGCACAGGGATTCAGGACCTAACAGCAACAGGCAAATAGATCATCTAATGAAGGAGAGGTTTCTCTTAGCCACTCAGGACCAATGCACATTTGCCAGCAGTTCTTTATCCAGACAGCACTGGGCACACAGGCACACATCCCATCAAAGATATTACAGTAAAGGGTTATTTGAACATAAGTGGAAGCAATGATCAGTCTCTTGTACCAAAAATAATGCTAATATTACTACCACTAACAAAATAAATCTATTCACGTGATTGGCTGGTGAGTGGGCTGAGTTCCCATGGCAACTGTCAGCAGTGAAGCTTGTAGGAAGAAAGTAAGTATTCTGTTTGAAATGGTTCAGTTTTCTGCTACAAAGTTCATACAGCATAGAAACATGCATCAGATTCCTTCATTAGCTACACAAAGTGCCCTCCATCCCCCCAGCAGCCCCCCAGAACTACATTATCCATTTTTGGTCTGCATTTACCTTTGAGGTCAGAAATTTTTGTGAGATTGTAGTGAAAAGGTTCCCAGATGCTGGGTGATTTCACTGAAGCTGTCTACCTTCGTCCCCTCTTCAGTCCTCATTGTTGGCACTTTTTTTCCACCTGGGGTTCAGGCAAGAGCCGACCTCGGGATATCTGCTACCCGAGATAGGATGTGGCACAGACAGGCCTGGCTCTGCCTGACCATCCCTGCCCAGCCTGAGGAGCCCTTGCCTTTAGGCAATCCAGTGCTGCACACATCTGGATTTCAGAACTGGCTTGGACTTAAGTTTGGCCAACTGTGGAGATGGGTGATTTGTGCACAGCGTCAAACTTGCCTTTCCTCCAGCCCTGCTCCTCCATGAAAAACTCCAGATACCATACCGTTGAGCATGACTACAGGCTGTAAAAGGGAACGGGCATTGAAGCGTGCACTGTGCACCAACAGCTGAGGTGTTGCAGTAGGAAAGCCAGGAGAGCTTTGTCTGCTTATGTAGCTAAGCAAAATGCTCCCCTGGGGTTTAAATTGACCCCCCTATGAAGTCCTCAGGAAAAACCTGACCCAAATGTGAAGTGGATGAATGTTGGTTTACATCTGAGCTGGCAAGTCACCCAGAGTGCAATAAGGGTGTGGGGCAAGTACCAATACCTGGATGTGCACCCTTTGCCTTTCATACGGTTCCCTCCAAGAGACAGAGTAGTTCTTGGGCTGTTGGTATAGCTGAGTGAGAAAGAAATTCAGAGAACTGCAATATAAAGGACTGTGAGACAGTCTCACGCAGAAACAGATGCACTCAGTATACACTGTAAGGACAACAAAAAAAGGACTTTGCAGTGGGATTACCTTCCAACTGGAGCTCATGGTGCTTATCCCCAAAAGAAACTCAACACTGCAGCCTATAAATGAACCTGCCTCTGTGCAGATCCACCCAAGCTCTTCTGAAGTACTGGGGAGTTCTAATGATGGCAGCTCACGGGGTGGGACAAAGCCAGTTGCCTCCAGCAATTTTGATGGGAAAAAATAATAAAACAATCTTTCTGTAGTTCCTCGTTCCAACGTATCTTTCTCCAACCCACCTCCCTCCCTCTCCCCCTTTCATATCGTTTCCACAAGGCTGGTTCTGAAATAATCCTTGACACTCAGAATAAGGATTCATATATCGGGTTATTAAGCGATCTACATATGAATGGCAGCATCTACCACAACCCAAGAAACAGCAGCTGAAGTGAAATGCTAATGTGCTTGACTCTGGCAGAAGGGAGGGTGGGAAGATTCTTCTCTTGCTCTCCACAATGTGTAGGGTCAACGGCATGTGGTTGCCACATATGTCCAAACTGTATGTCCCCAATATGGTTAGGGGGAGACAGGTGGAAAGGAGCCTGACTTATTAAGGTGCGATGGTAATGAAGGATGGTCACAACTCTCCTAGACCCTTCAGACAGAATCACCAGGGAAAGGGAGCTAAAGGTCTTTTTGATGAATGCAGCCACCCACCAGTCTACCCATCACATCTACAGGAGGGAGGGTGTATTCACATGCAGATTGCTTAGAGGGATGGAGGACATCAGACAGTTTCCTTACACAGTGCTTGGGAGTGTGATTAGATCCCTGTGTCTGGGTATGAAGGTGTCTGGGCATGAAAAAAGGTTTAGCTTCACGCGGCTTGCAGGGTTGAGACAACTAGTCCATCTCTGTCTGTGATGTAATTTTGCTGTTTTGAGAAAAAAAGAGAAATGCCTCATTTCTCTGCTGAAGAACAGATAGATAGTCACTTGTCCAAGGTAACCAAGGAAAAGGAAGATTCACTCACTTCATTAAAAGCTGATACCTGCAACTACTTCTGTGCTGTACATCTGATACCCTACTGAAAAATAACCACTTCTAGGGAGAGCTTCTCTCGGAAGAGGTCAGATTAATCCGACCCTAACAGTACCTATCTCTTCCTTTACCATGAACAGAGCTACAGATGCCTGGCTCCGAGATAGACAAATAAGGCTAGATTAATCCTAGCCAAGTATTTGGACCTGGACCTGAACTTGTATCCACCAAACACAACCTGACTGCTCTGTGTTACCCTGCAGCTACTTTTACATGGAAAATCACCATTGCAGGAATGTTCCCAGGCACGGGAACATAGGTGCTTGCAGTGTTTTGATGTTAGGATGGCTCCTGAAATGGTTTTACTCCATGCCAGCTTGCACACTCTTGTGCAATTCCCAGGCATGATTTGAGGATAAGCATTGGCCATGGATATTCTCAACAGGCGGTTGGTATGCAGCCATCTCAGGCAGCATCTTAGCCAACAGTCCAAAGAACTGGGATTTGTTTGTTTGTTTGTTTGTTTGTTATCCTAGGCTCTTGCTGTTGCCAACGTTTCCCTGTAAACCCCAGGTAAGGTGACATCAGTCCCTTTTATTCTCAAACTTGCCTGGCAGGATCCACACTGCCAGATTTCACCTTCTTCCAGCCCACTCCTGGCAGGTGTCAGTGTGCCATTTATGAGTTATATGGAGAGTATCAGATGATCTCCTGCTCCAAAACAAGAAGGGTGCAGGCTAATGACTTTGAAACCAGCCTCTGTTGACACCTGGACTGCAGAAGGTTAGGGAAAAGAGGCTTCAAAAAGGAGACTTTTTTTTTTTTTTTTCCTAAAGTAGTGTATGGAGCTTGATTTGTGTTTGAACACGATGTCTCTGACTTGTCCATCTGAGATTCTGATGAAAGGAAAATGTGGTGGCTACTGTGTGATGCTAGGGAAGAAATCAGGCCAGGGAATGGGTGAGAAGGTGACCTGAAGATGTCTGGCAGCAGGGCCAACGTGGAGGCGATAGTATAAACATGGACGTCAGCAGAGAGGGACAGGAGTGAGAAACACTTCAGTCTGAGGATATCAAAGTTCCCACTTAGCTCCTCCAAACTTATTGAGAGCGACTAAAGGCAACATTAATATGTATGTAGCAGGACGCTGCTACTCCATGACCTCCTTACTGTCTCTGATATTTTTGGAAAAAGCTGGATTGCTGGAGAGAAAAATCTGTCTCTCAGGGTTTGTCTCTTGTTGATATTATTGCTCTATCTTCTAAAATCATGCCAGGATGAGAGGGAAGGGAGGACAGTGACCATTATGGAGAGAAACTGGAGGGATAAGCATTGATCTGGGAGGGAGCAAGGGGTACCTCCTTTTGGTAGGGGTTCTCATCCCAGCCATTGAGCTGTGTCTTTTTACCTCCTTGGCAGGGGTAAGAGGGCTCAGGGAGGTCTAAGCCAGACAAAATCAGTCTAAAAGCTGTGGAGACTACAGCTAAAGGTGTATGTGATGGGGCTTTTCTTGAGGGAGGGAGGGTGCCAAGTGAATCAATTACTGTCTTCTGGCTTACTCTGTCAGCATTGAAGGACTGCAGCCTTGGTCTGCAGACAAGTCAGGCTGAGAGAGAGAGGAGTGACAGCATTTTTTTTGGTTCCTAAGTGCTCAGGAGTCCATTTCACATCCGTTTGGGGGCAAGGGGTAAATCCAGAGGGCTCACCTTTGCTCCAGCCACTGCTTATGCATTTTGTATGAGTGAGTCATTGGACAAATCCAGAAGCATGGTTTGGAAAAGGAGCCAGGACTGAATCTCGCTTTACTGCTGTGTTAGAAAGACAAACCACTGTAGCCAATTTTGGATCCTGTGTCCCTCCCTGTGGAAAAGGGTCCCACACCAGCCTCCAGCCTGACGTCATCTTAGAAGAAAGGAACGATGGGACCTATAATCACCTCAGGCCAGGGAAGGACTGTGCACCTGGGGGTACTCTGCAAACCTTCTTTTACAGAGAGGGCAGGGTAGTACAAACCCTGGGTTGACAGACCTGCATGTGGGTCAGCAGTTAGTCAGGGTCCAGTTTCGAGTTTCACTCCAGCTGCCTTTGAGGCTTTGCAGGGCACCAGGAAGCAATGTAAATATGCCCAGTAGAAGGGATGAGCAATTAGCAAGTCCTGAATCACCAGGGAGCCTGGAGTGGCCAGAAAGTCACATACAAGAAAATCCTCTTGCCCCTTGCCCAGCTGCTGATACATACTGAATTAAGAGGACACCAGAATTCATAGGAGGCCTGCAGGACTTGCATGGAGAAGACAGAGGTTCTTACTGAACTTTTGCAAAATCCCTCTAAGACCCTAGCAGGGTATTTCTAAACCATGGGCTGAATGAAAGTGGGCAGCAGTTCGTCTTCGCTGTCACACAAATGGATCTCCCCAAGCGAGGCACTAGGCTGAGAGAAGTCTGCAGCTCTCCAAGGATGGCTGAGATGGAGGCAGCTGGCTGAGACTCAACTCCATGGTCTTCTGCAGAGGATGTCACATTCCCCATCTCTCACTTTTTCCCTTCCGTCCTCACTTTGGTTGCTGTGTTGGGTCCAGCTGAGATGGAGTTATTTCTCCCCATAGCAGCCCTTCTAGTGCTGTGCTCTGTATTGGTAGCTAGAAAGGTGTTGATAACACCCCAGTGTTTTGGCTACTGCTGAGCAGTGCTGGCACAGCATCAAGGCTCTCTCTCCAATATTCCCCTCTCACCAGTAGGCTGGGGGTGGGCAAGATCTTGGGAGGGGATACAGCCGGGACAGCTGACCCAAACTGACCAAAGGGATATTCCAGACCATATGACATCTGCTCAGCAATAAAAGCTAAGAGAAATGAAGAGGAATGGGGGGCGTTTGTTATTTACAACATTGTCTTCTGGAGCAACCGCTACGCGTATTGAAGCCCTGCTTCCCAGGAAGTGCCTGGACATCGCCTGCTGATGGGAAGTAGAGAATAAATCCATTTTCCTTTGCTTCCACATGTGACCCTTGCTTTTGCTTTTATTAAACTGCCTTTATCTTGATTCACAAGGGGTTTTTTTCCATTTTATTTTCTCCCACCCCATCCTGCTGAGGAGGGGAGTGATAGAGCGGCTTGGTGGGCACCTGGCTTTGAGCCAAGGCCAACCCACCACAGTTGCAAACACCAACAGCTAACCCAACAGGGACACTTTGGTTATGTCTTCTACATCCAAATAAAATACAGACAAGAACCCGTTATCAGTGTGGAGCCATGCATCTGCTTGCCTTACCCTGGGGAAGTTGCTGGATTTCCTTGGGTTCAGTTGAGACCAGAATCTGTCGCAGAGTATTTGCCCTGCTCCAACACCCAGGGTTTCTCTAATTAATAAATTGTCAGCAGTGATGTAATCATCATTTTGAGGAGGCATAATGTGTAATACTTACTTTGATAGGGTTCAAACACCAGCTCTGATTTTTGCCTCTCCTTATTATTATTTTTTTTTTTTAAGTGTGCTGTGGAAATGTGTCACCCCTTGTGATTATACTAGGGAAAAAAAAATTATAGAAGTGACACAAATTACTAATTACTTTATTATGCAGTGATTAAAA
Source organism: Pandion haliaetus (assembly GCA_013401275.1). NCBI lineage: Eukaryota > Metazoa > Chordata > Aves > Accipitriformes > Pandionidae > Pandion > Pandion haliaetus. The sequence goes on along the minus strand of VYZV01027269.1, from coordinate 330,730 downwards.
AAAAAAGGAAGAGAAAAGAATGAAAAGCTAGAAGTTGCTTCAGCAAATTCTATTTTTAAAGAAATAATTATGGGGTTTCAAATGTACTAAATTAAGTAATTCTCTGCCAGATTTCTTCCCCTCTTTTAATCTTCCTTCTTGGCTGTGTGGCTGGCTTTACAGTCAATGCTCTGCTAGGGTGATGTGCTTAGCCCCATATTATTATTAATTATTAGCAGTGTGGTAGCACTCCCCACCAAACACAGAACTGTGTTGCCTGTACCAGGTGCTACACAAGCACCAAGTGAGATGTGAGGCCAAGAGAGCTTCTGGGCTAAATAGACAAGGCAGCCAATGCTCATACATTTTGCAGAGATGCCTTATGGCTTGTCTCAACTGATGCATGCTGGAAACTCTACACATGGTCAGGGGACAGCAGAGGGGCCTGGGGGCAGATCACGTCACAGAGAAAAATCACTTTTGCAGCTGGGATGCGTGTCTCTGAAGGGTCTGCAGGAAAGAAGGCAGGAGGTGCCCTGATGTGCCATGGTGATTATCTGCTTTGGCTCTGGGGGCTGTGGCTCTCTGGGCTGCCAGGATTTCCCTGAGAAGGGTCTTTTCCTCCAGCTTCACCATGGTAGTCGTATCTTTCCCCCTGCAGGGATGTGGGAAAGCAAAATGGGATGTTCTCACCCTCCCTAAGGGAGGTACTCCAGGATCAGAGAAGCCAGAAGGGATGGCAGGGGTGTTGGCACAACTAAATTGTGCCCATGCAGGAGCTCCTAGGCCATCCCCAGGACTCTGGAGAGCTCTAGGTCACTGTGAGTACCCCAGGAGACATCTAAATGAAGCCTCCCAAGTGCGGTGATGAGTCCTGTGCTGGAATAGTATTTCGGATGAACACATGGGGATGGAGGAAGGCTGGAGGAGGTGGCGGGCACAGGGTCTGGGTCCTGCTGAGGAAAAGGGACAGCTTAAAAATCAATAGGAGGGATCCTCATTTGTGGCAGGGTGAGAAGGTAGGCGTGTGAAGTCTGCTTGGAGGTGCCATTCCCCAAGCCAGGTCCCTCTAGGATATTGCAGGGAATATAAGCCTGAGCCAGGACCCAGGCAGGGGCTGAACCAGAGTGAAAGAGACTCGAGTTTTTCTTTGTGATGTTGTCTCAAGTTCAGGGGGGACTGGCCACTTGGCAATACCACTGGCTGAAGATAATCACAGTGACTTTAGGCAACACAATGGATGGGAAACCTCTGATTTCTAAGGATCTGCTCAGCACTTCACATAGTCCTTTCTCTCCAATCCCAGGCTGCAAGGAAATGTTTCATATCATCCTGGATCACAGAATTGCATGCTGACAGTTTAACAGCCTGCTTCTTTACAATGTTTAGGCACACTCTGTGCCAGGATAACTATTGCCCAACTTTGTGCCAAGTTCAGTATGTCCTGTTTCTCTTATTCTTTCCTGTCATACAGATTTTGGTAAGCCTGTGTACCCCAAAATCTCCCAGGACCTCCCCTCTCCCCCTCCTTTGTAATTAAACAAGAACCGTTGACAGCTGTTGTCGAAGCCAGTTCCAACTCACCAGTATTTTCAGCAAATAATAAGAGAAGCTCTAAAATAAGAAGTCAGATTAATTCAATAGAGGAGAAGGCAAATTCTCAGCAGTCCTAAGGGATTTTATTTCAGAGAAGGGCCACTGACACTGCACAAGAGAAAGGGAAAGCAATCATTTTTCTGCTGTCTGGTGAGATACCGAGACCAGCTAACAGAGAAGAGGAGGGTTTAGCAGGGCTTTTTGTCACTTTTTACCTTCAGAGCTGTGTCACTTGTATTGCACAGAGTGTCTGATCTGGAGTATCAACTCTAACTCAAAGGATTCTGTTATGAGAGGGTGCACTCACCATTGCCCTCTGTAGGGCCTGAGCAAAGTCACCAGGGAGACAAATGGGGCTGGTTGAGGTATGGAAAAGGATAACTTTTGGAGTGAACTTTCTGACTGTTTTCCTTGCCAGGAGTTTGAAACACCATCATGTCAGAAAGGATTTGCAGTGGACATTTCTTTAAGCAAGGAATTAGATATTCTTGCTCTGCTGAACTTGCTTTGCTGACTGTTTGGTAAGTCCTTTAAACAATGGCATTGTGATAAAAAATGTCACATAACTGAAACCATTGTAATTGCTAAAAACATTCTCATTAACAAAAAAGTTGGTTTTCCAATTCCCCTATTCAAGCAGCTCTATAAGCTTTTAAGCTTTCAAGCAGCAGTAAATGACATCTTTGCTAAGAATGTATAGTTTACATCAGAGAAGAGATTGGAGAGGTAATCTGGGTTTACTGCAGATGGAGGGGGAAGTGTTTGATGTTAGCACAGACTGAGGTTCTCAGCTTCCAAAAGGAACTCGTCTTTGCTTAATCAAACTCATAGGTAAAAGTTGAGAGGTTTAAAAGCTCAAAGCCAAGATGCTGGGATGATGCTAAGAGGAAGTGACCTTTTTCAGGAGGATGTCACTTTTCACTTGTGCAAATGCATGGAGAGGTCACATCCCAGGGCTCAGAGTGAGTTAGCTGAGTAGGTCAGAAGGAGACATGAAAAATAAAGAGCTTCTGTGTTGCACAGGATTTGCCAATGAGATCCAGCTTTGACCTCAACCAAAATGAATCTAAATTTAGCCCAAATTCTCCCAAAACAAGGTCCACTTGGTACACAAGTTCCAGATAGGCCTACATGTTGTCCTCTGTAGGCATTCAGTAAACAACTTGACCTTTGACTGCTCCAAATCCAGAAGGCAACATAACACCCTTCTCACGATCCAGTGACGTGTCTGGGACCATCACCTCAAGGTTAGGTGGGATAGCCAAACCATGCCCACGCTACCATATCCGGTCTATATAGATGTGGTATTAGCAGAGTGCTCTAAGGCTCATCCCATCATAGTTGAATAGGATGTTCTACCATCTGTGTGCTGTGATCAGGCAGCTATTAAGGCCCTGAGCCTTTCCTGCTAATGAGGAATGCTGTTTTGCATCTCAGCATGGTGATCAAGGCTTAATTCATGCTTATCTCCAAAATATTTTCACCTGCAGGCTTCAAAACTGGTCCCATATCCTGACCCAGGAGACGTGCTGCTGTGCTAGTCTAGACTAATACTGCCTGGAGGACATGTCTATATTTCCTCTCCTCTACCCTAAAATGGTTAAAGAAAAAACTCTTAGCATCCCCTTTTTCTCTGGTGTGATGCATACACTGCCAGTGTCCTTCTGGGCCCTACAATCGAAGGTAGCAGTCACCTCCAACAGAAAAGTAGTGACATTGTGAGTTGTCACCACCTGATGTCTTTGCAAAGAAGGAAAGTGAAGTTCACGGTTGGGTTTCTTCCTCCTCATTCCTGGGTCCCACCAGGGGTGTCTTCATCCCACATCTCCCCATCACCTGCTCCCCAGCACCAGTGGCAGAGCTGCCCAGCACCCAGCTCGGGCACACAAAGCTCTGGTGTTTGCTGGGCAGTGCCTGCCCGGGGTGGCAGCTATGCCGGGTGTCCCCAGCACTGAGCTCAGGCGGGTCAGTCATGAGGCCTTGGCCATGGGACACTTGTGACCACAGGAACACCCGGCTCAGGGCACGGCAAGCCCAGAGATGTCCTGAGACCTTGTGGTGTCAGGTCTGCACAAAGCCAGTGCACTAATCTTCTGCTAGTGATGGCCAAAATCATATTGAGTGGGCTACAGGGCTGAACACACACCAGCACAGGTGATGGGTCAAACTGAATAGAGAAGTGGCTTACAGCCACAGATACCTGTCAGTGTAGATAGACCTAGAGAGCATGGTAATAGGCAGGAAATTATGAGAAAAAACTGAGACAATAAAGTATCTCTGTTGATGACTCTGGAGGTACACAAGAAATGGATTTACTTTACGTCAAAGCTGGAAAAAATCCCAAAATGGGAAGACAACCTGGTTCCTTTTGAACCAAAATAATTACTTTAAAAGGAAAATAAACATAGCAAATATGGAGAAGTTGTATTTGTGACTCACTGACCTGAAACTAAGCAGTTTTATTTGCATTTTGAGTTTAGAGCAAAATGTTTAATTCCACATGGAACAAATAATTTTCTTCCATTTTCATGTTTCCAGTTTTGTTTCTTGCCCTTTTAGAAATTTCATTTTTGGAATGAAAATGCTACATTGAAACAAAAAGTTGGAACAACTGAAACATTAATCTTGACATTGTCCAAGCATAAATTTTTTGTTTTTCTGAATTTTTCCTTTGTCTGTTCTTTCCTAGCCTAAATTATTCATTAAATTCAATGTGAATTTACAAGTAATCTCAGACTTTTTCCCAACCCTTGTCTTTTTTAAGGGAATTTACTACTCTCTGTATATACATATATGTGAGTGTGTATACATATCTATATATGGATTGTGATTAAATTCTCAGTTGTGCAGAAAGATTCATAGGGAGGCTGGGGCATAAGAGATTGCCTGTTCAGGAGGGGGTAGGGTAGGCTCATGATAAGTTATATCTTTGCAACTACAAGGACATCTAAGCTCAAGCAAGGAGAAGGCATTTCAGACGTCCTGTTGCCAGTTGCTGCCAGTCTGGCTCCCTGGAGAGACGAGGCAAAGCATCCCAAATAGCAAGTGTCTGAATACGGCCCTCCGTCCTCTCCGCAATCACCACATCCTGTTTGTCCCAGATGGCACAGGGGAATAGCCGTTTCTTTTCTGACTCAACCAACCAAGCCTACATGAGCTACACATTTCCCACTCCCCCGCTGCTGAAAAGCAAACAATCCATTAGGGCTTTGCTGACTGGATTTGACATTTCCCAGGTGCAGATTAACACCCCCTCGGGGCCTCAACACCGTGAAAATCAACTCATTGTTTGCGCATCACTTCCCATCACTGCTCCCAGTAACGAGGAGCCCCAGCACCTGCTAGCCCAGTGCTCAGTGCTCACCACTGTGGTTTTCCAAGGTGTTTCAGTTGGCATGGGAGGGATGAATGGGGGAACGGTGACATGTCATTCATGGCATGAAGTGTTCAGGGGTATTATTGGCTTAGGGTATGCCCACCTTCCCCTGGTTATTCCTTTAGGTTGTGGACGATGTGAAGTCTTTGGAGATGGAAGCAGCTTTAGGTATCCCTTCCTCTCGCTGGTTGTTCCTGCCTGGTCCTATCCTCTTAGATGGGCTGACTTCATGGTGTATGGGCCAAGCTGTGAACAACTGACCCACTGTGGTGGGTTGATCTTGGCTGGATGCTAGGTGCCCACCAAAGTCACTCCATCACTCCACCTTCTCAGCTGGATAGCGGGGAGAAAATACAATGAAAGGCTTGTGAGTTGAGATAAGGACAGGGAGATCACTCACCAATTACTGTCACAGGCAAAACAGACTTGACTGTTAATTTATTGCCAATCAAATCAGAGTAGGACAATGAGAAAACCAAATCTTAAAAACACCTTCCCTGCACCTCTCCTTTCTTCCCAGGCTCAACTCCACTCCCAATTTTCTCCACCTCCTCCCTCCCAGCAGCGCAGGGGGACAGGGAATGGGGGTTAGGGTCAGTTCATTACATGTTGTCTCTGCCGCTCCTTCCTCCTCACGGGCAGGACTCCTCACACTCTTCCCCTGCTCCACCGTGGGGTCCCTCCCATGGGAGACAGTCCTCCGTGAACTTCTCCAGCGTGGGTCCTTCCCACAGGCAGTAGTTCTCGAACTGCTCCAGTGTGGATCCTTTCCACGGGCTGCAGTTCTTCAGGCACAGACTGCTCCAGCGTGGGTCCCCTGCAGGGTCACAAGTCCTGCCAGAAAACCTGCTCCAGCCTGGGCTCCTCTCTCCACGGGGCCACAGGTCCTGCCAGGAGCCTGCTCCAGTGCGAGCTTCCCACGGGGTCACAGCCTCCTTTGGGCATCCCCCTGCTCTGGCGTGGGGTCCTCCCTGGGCTGCAGGTGGATATCTGCTCCACCGTGGACCTCCCTGGGCTGCAGGGGGACAGCCTGCCTCACCGTGGTCTTTCTTCCCCACAGGCTGCAGGCGAATCTCTGCTCCAGCGCCTGGAGCACCTCCTCCCCCTCCTTCTTCACTGACCTGGGGGTCTGCAGGGTTGTTGCTCCCTCATATTCTCACTCCTCTCTCTCCAGCTGCTGTTCCACAGGTTTTCCCCCCACACTTAAATACATTATTCCAGAGGCACTACCACCATCATTGGTGGGCTTGGCCTTGGCCAGCGGCGGGTCCGTCCTGGAGCTCGGTGGCATTGGCTCCGTCGGATATGGGGAAAGCTTCTAGCAGCTTCCCACAGAAGCTGCCCCCGCCGCTACCAAAACTGTGCCATGCAAACCCAATACACCCACCTCTAAAATATCATCCTTTTCTGCAGACTTTCTGAGTGTCCCTCTCCAAAACCAGCCCACTCTCTGCTCTTGTCCAAGCTGTGGACCCAGCCTGTTGTGCCAGCATAACTGCAAGATGGGAAAGCATGGCAGCAGAGGGGTGTAAAAGCAGGAACATCCAGAGCTCATGTCACTAAATGACACCGCATTGTACACCAGACAGGCCCAACAACCTGTGAGCTTGGAAGTATGTCACAGTTTAATATGCCAGAAAGGAAGAAAATAATAATTAATAATTAATAATAATAATAATAATATGACAGTTATAATAATATGACAATTAGAATATACAAAACAAGTGATGCACAATGCAATTGCTCACCACTCACTGCCTGACACACAGTTAGTTCGCAAGCAGTGATCTGCCCCTGCCTCTGGCCACCTCCCCCCCCAGTTTATATACTGAGCATGACACCATATGGTATGGAATATTCCTTTGGACAGTTTGGGTCAGCTGCCCTGGCTGTGTCCCCTCCCAAATTCTTGTGCCCCTCCAGCCTTCTTGCTGGCTGGGCATCAGAAGCTGAGAAATCCTTGACGTATTCTAAACACTACTTAGCAACAACTGAAAACATCAGTGTGTTATCAACATTCTTCTCATAATAAATCCTAAGCATAACACTATACCAACTACTAGAAAGAAAAATTAACTCTATCCCAGTCAAAACAAGGAGAATGTACCCTAGGGAACTTCATGCTTACCCATGAAGTGTTCAGTGAACACTGCTCAGACCATTTCAGTCCAAACAAGCTTGGCCAGCAGGGTCGTACTATTTAAATTGTTGTAGCTAATCTGTGAAGGAGGTTGAGGAGAAACTTGGGGAGGGACTAGGAGTGATACCTACCCTGGCACAGCTGGACTGAGACAAGGACATGTGCTCACATCTTGACTAAACCTCCATGGGGACTTGTTAAACATTATTCCTTGGGAAGCAGCACATCTATGACTGGAATTACCCTTTCTAATGTCACACTTATTCCAGAATGGGTCCATCTTGTTCCAGTTTTGTTTCACTCAACACTTCATCCAGATGAAACATGAAGTTGGGGTGGCTACAGTGAGCCAGCACCATGTCTGAATGTAAGCGTATTTGCAGCCCTGCCTGGCATGCTAAGTGTAAACACTTTTGTCCTCAGAATACAGAAGGGAAAGTTCTCTCGTGGATAGAATGAAGGTCCAAAACCCAGAGGACTGGGTTTTGCCCCCAGCCCTGGCACACATGTGCTGCATGGATAGAGGACCATGAATTCAGGTGCAACTTCCTTTCACCATCTCAAAAAGTAGCTCAATTTTGCAGCCTCACACAGTGCAGAGATGAAAACTACTTAACACAGGCAATGCCTGAATGAACATCCCCAATGAAGGGTCAAATAAATGCTGCAGCTGCTCTTTAAACTATGAAACTTTCCCCAATCTGCAAAAATATTTTCTCTCTTACCTTGGAGAAGGCCTTCACTCAAAGCAGAAAAGCAGTTCCTCAGGCTGAGGTGAGCCATGCAGCTTAGCTTTGTATCTACGGAGTATTCATGGTGCTCTTTAGATTCTGGGCTGTCCTGAATTATGAAAGCTTTCCTCGCTCTGTAACCCAGCATGTCCATAGCATGGATGAGCTTATACTGGAAAGCAATGGGGTACTCATAGGCCTGTAACCCCCAACATTACATGATAGAGGATGAGCACCTCTGCTCTCTGACACCCTTCACCCAGCCCTTCCAGATGCTCCCACCAGCGTTACTTACCTCTTTCATGCTCCTTGTGTTGTTCTGAAGGAGCAGAGCAAACCTCCTCTTACAACTCACCAACATGGCAATCAGGCCATGGGTTATTTTCCTCCGCCCCATCCCCTGCTAATACTGAGCATCACCACAATAGTTGTGCTCTGGACTCTTCCATTTTTGGTACCTCCACCATCTGCTTAGCCAGGCACACACTGCTCCATGCAAGCCTCACAAATACAGATCCATCCAATAGCTCTCCTTTTGCTGTTAGAGACTGGTATCAACCACAGGCCCTCGCACAGTCCCACGGGCAGGTGGGGAAGCTTGCAGATCCCATGCTTTGCTGTGTGGATGGGAGGTGTGGGTAGGAGGAAATTGTCAGAAGAGCCATTGCTTACATTAATGAGGGAGCAATTACAGAGATGATAGGACTTAAAGGCTAAGAACAGCCATAGCAGGTCAAGCAGAAGATCCAGCTCAGTGTCCTACTGGCAAGAGTGGCCAGCAGTATGTGTCAAGAGAGTACCTAAAAAAAATGGAAGTCTGCCCCCAGTGACCTAAAACTCATGGACTTTTTGAGAAAGTGCTTTTATATTTAACAGCCCTGGATGGATTTTTCTGCCCATAAATTTGCCCAATCATTTAACTATGCAACCCTTAATGGAATCACTGACATGGATTCAGGAGACGTATGCTCTTTGACGTGCCATGTTGCAGGGCGATCTCATGCAGGGTGTTCTGGGTTCCATCCAGCTTCTGAAACATTGGTGTTTAGTGCCACTGCAGACACTCAGGTTATCTGGGACATCTGCAAAGGGGTGGTAAAGGTAGCATCAGCCCTCATGGGCTGTAAATGTATCTGCATGCGGCTGGGCAGGCATGATGGGACCAGGTCAGAGAGGGGTATGCCTCGTGTCTCAGCCTCCTGCCCTACTCTCCTGTTTCTTCCCTTCCAGCCCCGAACATCTTGTTTACCACTCAAAGTGTCTGCTTCTCATTTGCAACCTGATCTCATCCTTCCATGTACGCATAAAACCTGCACCATCACACCAAGGAGCTTCACCCTCCCTGCCCTTCACTGGAGTCAGGCTCAGGCTAGAAGATGGGCGTGTTGGAACTCACACCATAGCTAGGGGCTATCTGACAGAGGTAAAAGCTCTTTGGAGGCCACATCCTTCTGCATTAACACAGATAAAGGTCTAATCCTTCCTCTCTCTCCTTGTGCTAGGACACTGTGGGGATTATCTCACCATTTCCAAACAGGCTGAACCTTTCTGTGAGGCTGACAGGCACTCGCCGCCACTGGAAATTAGCTCCTGTAGTCTACAGAAGATGCATTCATTACCTCATGCCTCTTGAGGCCCTCTGTGCTGGAAGCTGGCACGAGGCTGGCATGGCAGCTCCCTGGGCTGACAAACAAGNGGGGGGGCAGAGGTACATCCCCATCCCCTCCCCACCCAAGCTGTCCTTCCAAAGTCATCAGGTACTTTACAACCCTTTCAGCTGCTGCTATACACCCCACAGAGTTAACTCATTCTACCTGAACGCAAACAAGCTCTCCCCTGCACTCCCATTAGTGCTGTTTGAAAGCCATGATTTGCCACCTCAGCTTCCTGGCGTCCCGCTGCTCCTTCTCGTGCAGCACAGGCTTTGACAGGATAGCTTCTGTCATTTAAAACAATGGGGAGGCAAGGGCTTAAAAACCCAACAAACTCAAATTCAGGCACTTTATGATGGACATGAAGTTTTATTCCTCCCTTGCCTGCACCCCAAAAAGACTTTCCCCAAATCCTACAGGATTATGAACTTAATTGGGTATGTAGATGGTGCTTCCTCTGTTCTGATAAATCTCAGTGATGAAGTGTTTCATTTGGTTGGTTTTCAACGTATTTCTAGTCATTATTCTAATATGATGATCTAGCTAAGGGAATGTCTCTAAAATTCAGAGTATCTGGGTGCCCCTGCGGTGTTTAACAAGCTACACAGCCCTACAAAGGAGGAGGAGGCTGCTCTTAAACCTTTTTGCAGCTAGGAAAGCAAGGGGAAGATTTGTTCAGAGACATATGGTAAGTCAGTGACAGAGCCAGGGATTTGAACCGAGTGCCAAGCTGGTCTCTAACACTCTGTCCTAATAATTCAAGATGCTTCAATTCCCTTCTGCATCCAAAGAAAAAAGGGTTTGAAAACACCTGGAACCTGCTCTCTCCCCGTCTGCATGCAAACTGTGGCTGTGCCTTGGTATTGCTCCTTTAAAAGGACCAGTGTTTCCCTTGCTGCATCCCATGGACTTGCAAAGGCAGCGGCAGGGGTGAGAGCAAAGACTCTGAAACAGGATCCAAAGTGGGATGCAATGAGTGTTCAGCTGGAAGTGTAAGGGGATTGAAATAGAGTGAGCAAAACTGGATTCATTACCTGGCAATTAGCTCTAAATTAATGTACAATCATATGGTACAATTGAACCTGGAAGGGAGAGGTCGTTCTGGCAGCTGGAGTCAACAAGATCTGTGGAGATCAATCCCTGCTGTCTGGGGCAGGATATATGGGGCAGGGCAGCTAAGCTTGTGTGTTTCCTGGACACCTGAGAAAAATTATTGACTCCAGTACTGTCAAGTGAGGGCTTTGGGTAGGAAGAGCAGGACAGTGGTATTTTTTTTTCTTGAGTACACAAAAACAGAGAGGCAAGACCAAGCTGGACCATCCAGCTGCAATCCCAGCTTTTTAATAATTCCTACTGCTTGTCATTTCCCAATCCCAGTTTCACCAGAGGCCATCCCAGCCAACCTGCTGTCTCACCCCACCAGTGACCAAGAAAGATCACTGCTCTCAAAGCCTAGGTGCCTCCCAGCTCTGGTGGCACTACCATCTGTGGTGCTTGCCAATGCAGCCTGGACATCAGGAGTGGTTTCCTTCCTTATCACACCTGCCCCTTCTCCATCTCCCATCATCCTGGCTTTCCCTGACCCCCCTCAACCTAGCAAGGCTCCAAGTGTTTGTCTGAGCCTGGCACATGCTGGAGCATCCTGAGTGCAACCTGGTGCAGAGGGAGAGGAGAGGCAGCATCCTGTTGCCAGGTGATGCATCTCCAGCCTGCATCTCCTCCCCATCTTTAAAGGGCCAGAGAGGGGCTTTGTTCTGAGCTAGCGCACTATTTGAGTGGATCAGAGCAATTTCTGATGCCTAGAAACCCATTGCCAGGCAACCTGATGCTTAAGCCTTCTTTCCGAGCCTTGGAGGGAGAGACATTCTCCCTCCTGCCTGCTGCCAAACCTTCCCCTCTGCAACCCCTTCCTCCTCTCCCACAGCTGAGGATGAGTGCCCAAAACCCTGCTGCTATGTGCCAAAGTCTTGGGCTCCCTCCCACCCAAAGCATCTGTTGCTACAGAGCTCAGGTCCCACTTGTTCTCATGCTGGGGACAAACACGCCTTGGTGCCAGCTTGTAACAAATCTCTGGCCATCCAGGACATCTCTGGTGGTGTCAGGCTGCCACAAGCCACCAGTCCAAGTAGTTTTACAGGAATTCATGGGGCTGAAGATTTCCTTCCACCTCACAGCCCTGCTCAAAGACAGTCTTCACCTGCAGTCAGAGTTGTTCCCCTGAGCAATGCTTCCAGCCAGAACAACATTTTACCCCTGGCCATTCCCATTACGCAGTGTGTTTGCAGCGAGCCTGATCTGGAGTCCAAGGGAGTTTGCCAGCAAAAATTTTGCTAGCTGCCACTCCATGACAGCTGGTCTAAGACATGGGAACAGCCCCCACTGTGTTTCATTTACTGGAATAAAGGGAATTGCATCTTGATGACATCGTCACAGCAGCTCTAAGCTTGATATCCAGGGTGGTCCACCATGTGCTAGTTGGCTTCTGCCTCTTGCAGGCTGCCACACAAGATGTCCTTCAGTCTAACGCATGGGCCCTGTCAGCACCGTTAGCTAGAGGATGGCAAAGCAAGGCTGGTGAGAGGAGTCATGGTCCCTTAACAGAGGCTGTCCCCACCTTCCAACACCCTGAGGAGCTAAGGGAGGAGGGAGTGTAAGGACATGCAGGGCTGGTATGAAAAGACAGCGTGTACAAGAAAGGGTGCGCAAGAGAGTAGATACTGTGGGAAGAGGAAGGGCAGCAGTTAAACATGAATGATTCCCTTGCAGGTTAATGATATTCATTGCAGATGGACTCACCTGGGCTGAAAACCTCTTAAGCATAAGCATGAGGAGACCATGAGTTGGCAATAGATGCTGTAGTCATTATTTTGTAGCTCAAGCTAGGGCCATCCATCACTTAAACCACAGCCACTGCAGACTGAGCACCAGCCAGGTCCTATTTCCCTGGGGCCAGAGCAAAGAAAAAAGATGGTCTGTATAACAGCTACATGCCAGTGGTTACACTGGCACTTCCCAGGCCTGAGGGCAGAGCTGCACTTGGCTCCCATGGGACAGCGGTCCTTGGAGACACTCAGTCTCTGCTGGGGAAAACTGTGCCACCGGCTCTAGGGTCCTGTGTGAGCCCCTTAGAAATCCTATCCCTAAATGTCAGTCCTGCAAGCTAGGCTCACTGCCTCCTGCATACAGCCGAGATGAATGCTCCTGGTGGTCAATCCATCCCAATGCGTATTTCTCACTGTTTTCATCCCTCTAGGCCCCCGGTGACAAACTCTTGCCATTAGATATGATGGAGAGGGCTGTTGCCCCTAAACAGGCACACTCACATGCTATAGAGGCTCTGGGAGTAATGAAAGCAATGAAATAAATCACCAAAAGAGCAAGTGGCTGTGATGAATTAGTAGGTGTTAAATGAACAAAGCAGGCAAGCTGGCCAAGGCACTGCCAGTCTTTTTCCCTAGAAAAGACAAGAAGGCAACGGGCAGCGGGGCTTGCAGTGCCTCTAATTCCCCTTTCATACTTTGCCAGGAGTGCTTTCAGAGTCACTTTGTCGACTGAATTTGTCAGCCACCATTCTGGAGATAGCAAAGCTGCTTTAGCTGTCTTTATTGTGGTGCTCACACAAGGCAATTCCAAAGCATCTGTATTCATTCCAAGCAGCATTAGGTAGCTGATGATTCAGCCAGCTGCCGGCAGATAGCTGCTCTCTCCTTGAGATGACTGAGTAATACAGGAATAACCTAGGGATTTTGCTCCCCTTTGGTGTGCCTCTGAATGTATTTATTTATATTGGGTGGATCCCATTTATCACATGTGTGCAGGAGCTGAGTTTTAAACATGGCATCCCCTTGGGCATGGACAGCAGGACAAGTCTGCTTCTCATTTGCTTTGGACAGCTTTGTCTTACCAATTTAAGATGAAACCTCTCTGTAGCTAGGGCGCAGGACTGGGGGATTGGAAGTTGTGTGTTAGGAAAGCAAAATAGGGGTTTCTGGCTGTGGACACAAGTGTATGTGCAAGCAGGGAAGAGGCCGGAAAAGTCAGATGGGAAGAAGAGAGAGGGAGCTCTGTTCCTTTCTGAACGGGCTGGTGTAGTAGATGCTGAGGGTCCCTGGGTGCATCCTTGCTGGCATGAAGTCTTCTGGTGCAGGCAAAAGTGAATTGTAGCAGCCAGCAGCAAACCCCACGACCCTCAAGGGTGCAAAGTGGGGATCTTGCTTGCACTTGAAGAGCCAGGCTTTTATCTGTGTAGCTGGTTGGAAACCGGTGGGTCACAAAGCAGCTGACACTGCTTGAGAGCCTGCAAAAGTCTTGAGCAGAGCTCCCAGGCTTGGATGCATTTCTGCCAACTCTTCCTGCCTGCAAGTTCTGTTTCTTTTCTAAGCTGTTGGCCTCACCCCCATCTCCACACTGTGGAAGGAGATAGGGATATTTCAGCCCTCCTGAGAGAGGTGTCTGAGATAAGTGGACTTGAATCATCCTAAAGCAGCTCTGATTTCTCTCTGCTGATTGCAGAGGGAATTTGATGACATCCTTAGACCAGACACTAACCCACATTTTCTTAATATTCCCCTTGCTCCCTGAATAGGAGGCTGGTGGCTTTCCAAATATCTCCATGGCTGCATGAGTGTACCGGAGGGAAAGACACCTTTCTCTCAGAGCCTTAGCAAGGCCAGCCTTACACTGACAGTTTTCAAGAGTTAATTAACCTGCCAAGACTTGGACAGGGGCACAGAACAGCAGGAAATGGAGCATCCTATGATGATGGCCAGTACATTTTGCCAGAGGAGGTGCAGGTACCATATCCCCGGGTCTGTTGAGAGTGTTGTTCCTCCCATGCCGGTCCTAGGGGTGAAGTCCATTTCAGCCTCTCCACATGATCAGTGCTCATAGCTTGCTGATGGGAAGTAGATACACAAGACAGAAAGCAGTGCTTATCCAAAAGTAGCTGTTATCCTGTGTAGTGGAGTGGTCTCACCTTCTAAAAACACTTGTTCTACCTTGGAGGATACTGCCTGTTGCCTCACTGGTCCACAGCCCACTAGAGCAAGTTTTGCTTTGTGGAGCTTTGGGAGAGTAGATCCTTATCTTCATCACCACTTCAAGGCAGAAAAACTTGGCCTCCTGCCCTAAACCTCCTTTTCCCCCAGAGGTACTTCTGCATGGAGGCCTGGGGGTATTCCTACAGTTTGCAGGGGCAGAGCACAGGGTCTAGCAACTTCCTCCTGAGGCAACCTGCAGGTGAGCAGATAAGCATCTCCTTCCATGTCCATGTCCTTGTGCTGACTCTGCTCCTGACCTTTCCCCATCAACATATGTTTAATTTCCTTCCAGATGTACTCCAGAGGGGAGAAGTGAAGCTGTCCTTCAGGGTCAGGCAGTGATGCTGAGCTATCCTTGGAGATGGGTCACAGCACAGCTCATCTGTCCATCTCTAGCTTCACTGGGAGGAAAGCTCGTTCTCTCTGCAAGGCAGGGAACAGAAGGGAGAAGATGAAAAGGGGAGAAAGAGGGAGCATTTCAGGCTTGTAATTCAGTTACAGCGCAGCGAATCGATTTGCTGTGGCTCAGAGGCCTGTTTGTTTTCACAGTAACAGAGGAATGAGTCCGACGATCGTGACACGATGGAGCTTGAGCCTGGCTGTCCAATCCCAAATACAGCATGGGGCTGGGAAGGGAGGATGTCACACAAGCACTTTCCCAGGTGCTGGCTCAAATGCAGCCTGTTGCATCCTACACGCTGGTGAGGTTGTGTTAAGGAGAGGTGAAGATGGCATCCAGCCCCTACCAGGCAGCCTGCCACATTGGGAAAAAAATCTGATTTTGCCAAAGTGTTTTCTGGCTGCAATGGTAGGAACTGCCTCCTTGGGGATACAGCCCTGACCCTGGTCACCTGAAACAGCCTTTTTTGATGGCCCAGAAGAGGGAGAAGCTAATTTTGATGGCTAGTGTTTAAGCTGAAGGGACAGTGCATTCAGGGTGTGCTGGTTTGGGCTGGGATATTTAATTTTCTTCACAGTAGCTAGTGTGGGGCTGTTTTGGATTTGTGCTGGAAACAGTGCTGATAGCCCAGGAATGGTTTCGTTCCTGCTGAGCAGTGCTTACCCAGAGCCAAGGGCTTTTCTGCTTCTCACCCCACCAGCGAGGAGGCTGGGGGAGCACAAGGAGTTGGGAAGGGACACAGCCAGGACAGCTGACCCCAACTGACCCAAGGGATGTTCCAGACCATAGGATGTCATGCGCAGCATGTAAAGCTGGGGGAAGAAGAAGGAAGGGAGGACGTTGGGAGTGATGGCGTTTGTCTTCCCATGTCACTGTCGGGCGTGATGGTTCAGTGCTGTCCTGGAGATGGCTGAACACCTGCCTGCCCATGGGAAGTGGGGAATGAATTCATGAATTCCTTGGTTTGCTTTGCTTTTTTTTTTTACTCTTCTGATTCTTTCACTCATCATGCTGGGGGGAGTGAGTGACTGGCTCTGTGGTGCTTCGTTGCTGGCTGGGGTTAAACCACGACACAGGGCTAGTGATTTTGCTTTGGGCCACCTGAGAAAAACAAGTGAATCCAGGCTGAAAATTTACCCAGAAGTGCTACAACAAAAGCAGGGAGAGAGAAAAATGGAGGGGAAATGTGGAGCAGAGGGTAGGTTGTGGCTCCCAACAGATGGTGTCCTTCAAAGATGTAGGTGGGCACACATCAGTTCTCGTGTATGTGACACCAGCCCTGGACACCAAGCTCCATCAGAAACAAATGCAGTGGTCAGGACTGAGGACCCAGAATGACATCTCACCCAATTTCCATCAACTCTCAAAATCTGTCCAAAACCTTCCTAAGGGATCTCCATCTGAAACTGGTGATGTACCTGGCTTTGGGCAGACAACCATACATCTGTCTGGGCTGTGGTGCTGGGGTCATCTGTGTGCTGTGCACACTGCTCTTGGTAGTGGTCTCAAGAGTGATAAAGCCCAACAAGGATGGACAAGAAGAAAAAAAAAAATGCCAGAGTTGAGGCACTGAGGGCTAAAAGGTAACTGGCTGAAAACTCCTGCCTCCACTCACTGCTGTTACCCTTCCCATTGAACACCTCACTGGAAGGGGAGGCATGAAAACCAACCTCTTTCCGAGCTCTTCTTTAAGGCAGAGAGGAGATCCATCCTGGTGTCCTGATGGTCTTCAGCAGGGCATCACCTGGCTGGTGACCCTATGGGGTAACGCAGAGGACAGGGAGAAGATGTGGTGGGAGAGCTGCTGAAGAGCTCCTAAATGGCTCAGGACTGCAGGGCTCTGGAGGGACAGAGGTAAGAGCTGCCTATCTGTGAGAGGCTTGAACATGCCCAAGGTCTGGAGCTACCTGGCATTACTGGTCTATGAAGAGTGAGCAACATAGAGGATCAAGGCAAAACACTGGAAGAATGTGGGTGCTGCAGCTCCAGATGGGGTTTCACCAGCAAGGCAAAGCTAAGTTTCCTTCTCTTAATTGTGGGAAGGAGGGGGAAGATCCTTAGGAGCTTGGCCCAGCATCCCAGCATGCTACCTGCAACACAAAATCTTCATTTTGAATGTGTTTTTGTAAACAAGATAGTAATGCCAGAAGAGTACTAGAAGAGGAAGCAGAAATGAGCTTCTTCTGACTGAGCACTTTTTTTTCTTTTGGAGCCTTTATTATATTTCCAACATTGCAGTTAAGAACGGAAGCCTTTGCTTTGCAGGGGCATGCTGTTGACCACCCTGCTGTTTTCAGTTTTATATTTAACACAGCCCTGAGGGTACTGGAGTGACTTGCTGACACAAGGTGTTCAAGATGGAAAAATGCTCAGATACCCTATGGAGCTCTTAGAAACCAAGGATACAGGAGAGTGAGCTGTGTTTGCTGCCCATCAGATTCAGTCTGTAGCCTGATATCACCTAGTCCCAGGCAAAAAAAAAAAAAAAAAAAAGGAGAATTGTCTCCTGTGAGGCATTACACAAAACCTTTCTGATGCAGGGTCAATGGAGGGAAAGCAGCCTGCAACTCCAGGGTTGTCCCTTATTGTCACAGATGACAATCAGAGGGGAGACCTTCTGGGATTTTGGCTGGAGACTGTGGGGAAAGCTTTCACAGAACAGGACACTTTGAGAGTCTGAAGGTGAAAAACAAAGCTCTATCAAGCTTTCAGAGACGTCTCATTCCCCTGAGTGTAACTTGTAGCCTTTGCTTAGGTAACAGTCTTGATGAAAAACTTCTGAGACCTTCTTGTAGAGAGCTGGTGTTGCTTGGCCAAAGTCTGTCCTGTGCCTCAGACAAAGGACACAGGGCTGGAGAACTACACAGTGAAGGGGGAAAGGGTAATGCCCACACTAGCCTCTTGGAAAGTATATCTGACATGGTCATGCTGGATGTCACCTGTGGCATGCTCCTGACCCTGCAGAGACATGACTCTCTGCCATTTACTTCCAGTGCGACTCATTGCATTAGATTCCCTCAGCCACAGGCTCATGGCTGAAGAGAGGGCTTTGGCTGCCTGGTTCTGCTGCTGCTGGCCTTAGGGATGGTCCCTACCCCTCTCCAACCCATAGCTTCCCTCCAATGCAGGGGGGCTGTCAGTCATCCTGATGATGAGGTAAGGGCTGACCACTGCACTGCCACTCTCTAGCATTACCAAAGGGGACTTAGAATCATAGAATCATAGAATCATTTAGGTTGGAAAAGATCTTTAAGATCATCGAGTCCAACCGTCAACCATGCCCACTAAACCATGTCCTGAAGTGCCTTGTCTACATGCTTTTTGAATACCTCCAGGGATGGTGACTCCACCTCTTCCCTGGGCAGCCTGTTCCAATGCCTAACAACCCTTTCAGTAAATACATTTTTCCTAATATCCAATAAAAACCTCCCGTGGCACAACTTGAGGCCATTTCCTCTCGTCCTGTCACCAGCCACCTGACAGAAGAGACCAGCACTCATCTCACTACAACCTCCTTTCAGGTAGTTGTCGAGAGCGATAAAGTCTCCCCTCAGCCTCCTTTTCTCCAGGCTAAACAACCCCAGTTCCCTCAGCTGCTCCTCATCAGACTTGTGCTCCAGGCTCCGCACCAGCTTCGTTGCCCTTCTCTGGACATGCGCCAGCACCTCCATGTCTTTCCTGAAGCGAGGGGCCCAAAACTGAACACAGTACTCAAGGTGCAGCCTTACCAGTGCCAAGTACAGGGGGAATGTACAAATGCTGTCTACAAAGCATTTAAGAGATCTGTGGAGCTGCTCCCATTTACTGGGGAGGGGGGTGATTGCTTCGACCTGCCTTTGACAGCCTGGAGAGAAAGAGGAGGATCAATCACTTGGCTTTGCCATCCCGCAGGCAGGGAGCTTGCTGCAAATCCCCCCTCCCCGTCCCCGCCAATGCCCCCCAGCCCCGCTGT
>VYZV01027269.1:210405-311806 GCA_013401275.1 Pandion haliaetus | reverse complement strand
CCCCCCCCATTTCCCCCGCCCCGCATCAGCACCCCGACTCCTGCCCCTGTGTAGCTTCCTATTCGCCCAGCACTGAAGGTCCCTGTCCCCTTTCCAAAGGCTCTCCAGAGCCACCATTCCCAATAATTCAAGCACACTTCCCTCTGATTTAGAGATGCCACTCTCCTCCTCCCCACACAGGACAAATCCCACACGTGCAAGGAGGAGCCAGATAACAAAACACAACCCCCTCTCTGTGTGGCCACGATTCAGGTTTGGACCACATCCCTGGCAGCAGTTACAGACCCTACGTGATGGGCCCGAGAGCCACAGGCAGTGGCCATCTAGGACCTGAACAGCCTGCCTTGCAGGAGGGACACCTCCCTGCAGTCCTTTGTGCTGGGTTCCCTGGGTGGGTGTTATAGGAAAGGAAAACACAATGCAAAGGAGATCTGTTTCTGTCTCCAGGAAGCACGAATAAAGGAGAGCAGGAGTGAAAAAGAGAGAAAAGTGGGCATTTAACTTTATTGAAAGGCATTTAACCAGCCCAAGTAGAAGCACCAGGTCTTAGAGGTCAGAGCATGCAACAACCAACAGGAACAAAGGGGAAACTCCTCCCTTGTGATTGCTCCCCACGGTCTCTACTCCATCTTTCCTCCCACACACAAGCACAAATCTCTTTCCTTCCCTCCTCTCTCTCATTCCCTCTTTCCACCTCTGTCTCTATTACTATCAAAGTGAAATTTATGAAGAGCTTGAGGCATTGGCGATTTCCTGGATTTCAATATAACTTCTTGCAATCTTAAGTGAACAGCTTGGTTGCTTCTGCCTGTCAGAGAATTTAAATTACAAATTGAATAGCGAAATGCAGCAGCCAAGGGTCTGTATCAGTGACTTTGGAGAGCAGAGCTATCGCTTAGCAACTGGAGGGAGGGATGGAGGCTGCAGTAAACACAACACCCAAGTAGCCGGACTTTGGGACACTCCTTGACAGTGCGTGGTGGAGGGGTGGTGGCTCTGGGAAGGGAGCTTGCATGGAAGCTGATGCTGGTGTTTTGCCTCTGATGGTGGCACCAACAGAAGCTGCAAGAGCAGGTACTATCACCTCCCATCTATACGTAGTGGTGTATCACATGACTTTCTTGACCCCAGCTGAAGCCCAGCCTGGTGACGCCTGAGGACAAGGTGTTGCAGCATTAGGTCACTTCCCAAGGGAAATCACCAGCTTTGCTTTTACCAGGTCTCACCTTGGCACTCGAGAAGGTAGGCACTATCCCAACACAAGTCAGGGTGAGAACTGGGAGAGCTGGATGAAACTCCCTGACCCCTTTACATGGGGTGCCAGATGAAATAATCCATTAGTGAGCTGGAGGATGTGGCTTATCAAGGAAACACTGAGGGTCCTGGGTTTGCTCAGCCTCGAGAAGGATGGCAGCTTGCAAGGGGATCTATTTGCTTTCTAACCACCACCTACAGCAGGTGACAGAAAAGGCAGAGCTGGACTGTTCCCTGAGATGCAGAGCAAAAAGGCAAGAGGTGGCAGCCACAGGTTGTAATGAGGGAAGTTCCAGCTGGAAATAAGGACAAAATCTTCACAATTAGGCTAAACACCAGGACTGGGGCCCACACAAGTCGTGCAAAGTCCACATGGGAAATCTTCAAAAATTCATGTGCACAAGGTCTCGAGCTGCCTGGTCCAGCATTGAATTTGGCCCTGCTTTGAGCTGGAGGTTGAACTAGACACCTCTAGAGGTCCCTTTCAAACTATGCTATTCTACAATTCCATCCAGTGGCCCTTTTTTGTCTTAGAGATGCTGAAAACTGACTTCAATACTGCCAGAAATTAGAACAAAGAAGGGTCCTGAGCAATCACTTAAGCCTCCCCCTTCCTCTGGCAGGTTGAGGCATAGCCAAACCGGTGCTGTTGCTTGTTTGCTGGAGCTTTTCTTGCAGCCCTCCAGGGAGGGAGATGCCACATCTCCGCGGACAGTCTGTTGCAGCACTTCCTATCTTTGCTGTTAGAAAATGTTTTCTAACATTAGCCTTGCCTAAGTGAGCTCCAGTAAACTTTAAACCCTCAATAGTAACAGTTGGCTTGCACTTATTGCTTAATAACACAAACCTTCAATGCAACTACCATTTAAAGGTACAGTAAACTATAATATCCTGCAGCAGTGAGTTCTACCAGTCTGTTGTGCTCTGTATTAAAAATAGTAATAGCTCTAAATGAAGAATCAGAAAGGCCAAGAGGAAAGCAATTCTCCTTGTATGCTCTTCCTGATTACAACCCCTAAAATTCACACGGAAAAGTCATTACTCAAGTCCATCTCATATAGAAATCTCTAATATGCAGAAACAGAGCTCTGTGACTCAGTAAACTTTGTTCAATGCTCTGTGGTTATGTACATCTTTCCCTTAGAGATGCTAGGTGCAACAGGTGAGATTTATCAGAAGTATTTCCCCACAGGACCTATTAAAGGAGAGAAATAGGCATTGTCCAGGAGCTGTTCATCTCATCTTTTTCATATATCTATTTCTAGATGAGATGGATTGCTCCATAATAAAGTGTTTTCCTCCCTAAAAAGGGATGAAGAAAGTTTTCTCAGAGGAAGGTGCCTGCAGTGTTGATTTCCTAGCTTTAGCAAAATGAGCCCCAGCCCACGTATTCCACGTAGGTAACAAATAGGTGGTCATAAAGAAGTGACCACAGCAGTGTGGGCTGTGAGCCTGCAAGCTCTAGGAGCTCACAAGAAAAGGCCTAATAGACTACTTGGAGCAAAGTGAAAAATACTGTATTTTGAGAAATACTGCAATCAACAGGGAGGATTTGTTTCCCCTGAGGCTGTGCTGAAGCAATTATTTGGTGTGCTATTCAGGGGACTACTTACTGCAAGTGCAATGTGTTCCTGAGCAGAACTGGCCAAGGAAACCTTTGCAAGGAATTTTTGGGTGGAGGTCTAATACCAGCAGACAGTAAAGGCACCATTCAAGGCTATTCAGGGAGTCTGTGACAGAGTATTAAATGTATTTCTTCAGTGTTCCAGAATAGTGCTCTAACCCCAAATCTTCTCCCCCACCATTAAAAACCCACATAGGTTGTGACTTAGAAGGAACAGGGACATTTATGTGTCCATCTCTCATCTCCATGGGTACGGTAGTATTTGCTGCCTGACCTAAAATGCTGGCATTAGTTCAGCTGTTAGGAACCAGTGAGTCTCACCCCAGAATCAACTGCAATTTCCTAGTCAGTGCACAATTCACTTAAATCCCACACTTCTTTTTGAAGGGTGTTGACATTTACTCAGCTGCTTGTCAAATGTCTGGAGATGTTAACATCTCAAACAAGAACGGTTGTCATTAAAGGAACACAGACTATTGCAAAGACAGGTAGTTAACATGACTTTGGGAGAGGTGTCTGATGAGAGGATATTTTATGTGTGCCTGCATTTCCCTCCAGCTCAAAAGGAAACAGTTGGTGCCAGGGTAGCAAGTTGCTCATCAGATGGCAGAGGAGTTTTGTGGGATAAGCAGAGAACATTCAGATGGGGAAGACCAGCAGAGATGTGGAAAAAAACCTGTCTCTGTCATTCAAGAGACATTCCTTTTCTCAAAGAAGTCAATGACACTCAGATTTGCCTCACCTAGTCAGCATTCAGGTGCCTAATCAGAGTCCCTAAAATGGGAGAGAAACAGATGTTTCCAGGAACCAAGCATCTTTGCTTCTTCAGGATGAGCTGAGATGTCTTCTCATGGTATAACCCTTAGGACCTAATTAGTCTTTGTGCTCTTCAGTTCCCATCATGAGAATAACATTACTGTGATTTCTCCATTGAACCTGGGCCTTAGGCTCGTTTTTATCACCTATGAACATCTCCAGTTGAGAGAGCTCTTGACACCGTCCTCCACGAATTGCCTCCACAGAAATTATACCCTTGTCCCCAGGAAGTCCAGTCCCTAAGCCTGACCCTCCAAGCCCCACAGCAGCCTGAAAGCAGTGGAAAAACCTCTGGGGGATTTGCAGAGCCACTGGTATGGACCCCACCACCACAGGGGTTTTGAGAGCCGAACCAGATGCTGAGCATAGAGCCCCATCTCCACAGCTGTGACACCACTGTGGAGGTTTGCACAGGCATAGGCAGTGCTGTATGCTTGGGCTGGAGTTTCAGAGCTTTGCGATTTTAAATCCCCTATGTCTCATTTTCCAAGACCCAGTCGCTAACAGGGAGGTTCTTTCCCTGCAGGCTGAGGTTAATTGGCTTGTGCTTTTAAGAGGATAAAGCTGCGGAGACTTGGAGTCAGGGCTGTTCTCCAGATTTCCATTATAATCTACATTGCAGGAAAATAGCTTTCCTGATCAAATCATCTGTCCTCTCAGTACAGAGGATAAAGAACTGGTGATGTGGGAAATATGCAGAGTGTCTGTGCATGACCTTGCTGGACAGAGGAGGAAGAAGAGGCAAAGACTTTTCTTTGCTGTAAAGAAAAATGAGTGAGGTGCACAAAGAAACTCTGTCCTTGTCCCAGTGTCCTGGGAGGGAAAGGAGGACATGTTTGGAGTGGCTGATCCACAACAGCAGCAAACAGCATTAGGGCCGTTTCTGAACCTGGTGTTACGCATCTCTTGACAATCAAATCGGGAAGCAAGATGGTACATGGGACTAGAAACTCACTGGGAAATGGTGTGAGTCCTGGGACAAAGCCCAAAAAATGTGTATGACTTGCACTCCTGGCCCTTGAAAACTGGCTGAACCTTGTCCAAGTTAAATACCTTTGGGAGGGAGGGAGGGAGAGAAGGAGGGAGGAGAGGCTCCAGCAAGCAAGAGGTGGTGGTGGTGGTACCTCCCCAGAGCCAGAACTGCTTGTCTGAAGCTTGTAGCTCATTCTCCAGAAAGCCTGGAGGATCACCATTGCCTTCGGGACTGATGGGTATTTCACAAAAGCAGCAGCTCCCTGAAGACAAACCAAGAGTGAGGACAAGGACTGGGAAGAAGCTGGTTTGGGACACAGACAGTGTTTCACCTCTTCATTCCCCACTTGTGAAAACGGAACAGTGAGATTTATTTTCTAGATTTGTCTGTTTCAAACTCTTTATTTCACTCTTGGTCAGCTCCTAGTTCACTAGGCAACCTTCAACCCAGCAGAAACTGTAAGGAAAGTTTTTTTCCCAACCACACAAAACACTCCTGGTCCTTTTGGCTCCCATCTCTAGAAATGCTTACTAGTGTATTTGGCCTTGCACACTTGGCACCTGAATATCCATGTGGACTCCCATCCCAGACCCAGCTCTAACAAGCACACAGCTGCTCAGCCCTTATGGCACAGAAAGGAAGTGTGGGTAACACTCAAAGCAGTTCACCTAATCATTTTAGTTCTCCTAAAAATTCCTTTTTCTAAAGTTCTAGAAATGATACAAAGAAAATTTATTCAAAATCAGACAGGACCAAAACACCCTAAAACTCAAAGCTTGTGGTGAAGTTGCTCAACGGCTTGGTTATTTTCCAGGTCCATTTGTGATGGCTGCAACTTATTTCCCACAGAAAAATATGAGTGACTGGCAACCTTCAAGTCCCTGGCAACAAAATTGCATGTCTCCATCACCTGTGTTGAGATGGTTTCAGAAAACAGGAAGACTCCTTGCATTCATTGTGCTGAGGCCAGAAGTAGGGAGGAGCTGGCTTTCAGCTGCAAGGCTGAGCAAATTTGCCAGGAGCATCTTCCCCTGAATTTTCTTTTCTGGGGCCACTAGTTCAGACTAACTAGAAGAGGGACTCAGCTTTTCCTTTCTCCTCCAGCCCTTACCTGGTATGCTTCAAAAATCCATGCAAATCAGCACCAAGACTGACATAGCTTG
Source organism: Pandion haliaetus (assembly GCA_013401275.1). Lineage (NCBI taxonomy): Eukaryota > Metazoa > Chordata > Aves > Accipitriformes > Pandionidae > Pandion > Pandion haliaetus. The sequence goes on along the minus strand of VYZV01027269.1, from coordinate 305,976 downwards.
TGCTGTGTAGGATACAAATGCAGAGAAGAGCCTCCCCTCCTGAGCATCACCCCACTATCACCTGTTGACTCTCAAAACAGTCACTCACTTTACCTCTGCAGCTCAGGGAACTGAAATCCAAAGACCAGCTCTACCCTCCTCCCCATCCATCCTATAAACAGTGCTTAGAATTGCAAGGAAAAACAAATGTTGAGTTTTTTTGCTCTCACACAGCCATATATTCTTGCTGCTAGGCTTCTACCCACAAAGATTACAAGATGTGTGTCACAGGGGTGATTTGTAAGAGGAGAGAGGATGTTTACCTACGGTAAATTACAGTCTGCTTCTTTGTGTTGTCTTGAAATTTCAATTACTGAGCTAGTCTTTTATTTCTAGCTTTCCTATAGGTTTTTCTCATTTAGACAATGAGAACCACAGTTCAGGTTTGTTCCTGTGTGTGTCTTAAGGTTTTATACTACCTTCATTTTATCTCAGTGCTTTATACTCTGCATGTGTTTGTTTCTCTCTCGGTATTCACATTGTCTGCTTTAAGCTATTATATAGCATCTTGTTCTTGATCAAGTTGCTGCTGCAGCCTACAGGGTAGGCTCTTTGGGTTCAGGAACAGGACTGCAAGCTTTCTGAAATGTTGCAGCTCTTCCCCTCCATGATGCATCACTTTCTGACTTGAACTGCCAACATCCTCACTGGGAAAAGTCATCAGTGGCTGAAAAGGAGGATTTCGAGGGAGGACTCTGACGTGTAAGTTTAAGGCTGGTGTGTGTTGCACAGGCGAGGAGGAATGGTGTAACAGTCTTGGTTACGCTGTGGAGACTCGGCTGCAGAGACTGACAGAGAAGAGGACTGATGCAGACAAAATTCCCAACAGGGAAAACTCTTTGCCTGTTCACTAGGACTGAGGCAGAATCTACAGCAAACAGGACAGTCCCTTTATTAGTTTCCCAGCCTGTAAAATTGCCTCCTTCTTCTGGCTGAGCAAAATTAATAATCATCTCTGGACCCTAGGTCAACCATAAGATCAAGAGAGTCTAATATGCTTGACGTGTCCAAGCCCAGCCTGGTAGGTATTTAACTGCTAGTTTTCTCTTCCTTAGTCCCTTTAGCTTTCACAAGGGGCTATTCATCAGAGCTCTGCACTGTCATACCCAGTTTTGCATGGTTTCCATGCAGATTTTGCAAAAAAAGAATGCATCATTTTGGCCAAGAAATTGACTTGTTCTGATTATTGTGGTACCTAACAACCTCTACTCTGTGTTGGAGCATAACTCTGACCGTACCACATCTTGGCCAGTTTCCTAGCATTACTGTTGTTTGAGATAACGTTTATGATTGAGTTCAGCGAGTTGTACATTTCCTTATCTTTCCACATGTCTATGACTGCCAGGATTTGGAGTCAATCCAGCAGAATCCCGGGATGATTTGTCAGAGAGAGGCCAACAGGAGAATATGAAAAGGGAAAAGTTTATGGCAATGGCAAAACCGTGCAATTTCTGCCACAGTCCAGCATGGGTATACCATGTTCAATAACTTCCAGGCACTGCAAGCTCTGAACTGTGGAGTTCAGAAACTAAATGGGTGACATAAAGAATGACCTGCGCACACTGGGTTGTAGTGGGAAATCACTTTGCCTGCTGTGTTGCTGTTCATAGGACCTGTAGAAGCGCAGAAGACTAGAAATTAGCTCAGTAAAAGATACTTAATATTCATTAAACAATTTCTTCTAATGCAGTTGGCTTTCTCATTAACTATGGACTATTGAAGTCATTTTGGAGGCAGGAACACCAGTGCTGAAATCCTAACACATCTGGGACCTTCTTCATAATAACCTATTATCAGGAGTGGTGAACTGGTGTTCAGTCATAGCAAGATCAGGATTTCAGTGGCATGCAGTACAGTCATGATGGAAGGACTGGACAGCAGTTAAGAGTACAGGGTTCTCTGACCTGTTATGCAAATTTCAGGATATCAGTAAAAGATGTTCCATAATCTCCCTATCAGCAAAGCGGGAACGGCAGTACAGACTGATCAGAAATATTTGCAATTACCATTTGCAAAGTGCTTTGAGATCCTGGGGTGCAAGAAATGGGAGACGAGAGAAGCATCTTCCTTACTAAACTCCTTAGCCATGGTAATTCTACACGGTCATCATTCACAGGAAGAATGTTTTATTTAAGAGGGAATAATCACATCTTGCTGCCAAAACATGAAATCCAATTATACTGTGAACTAAAGGCTGTTTTAAAGGGTTTATCATTTCTCAGCTTTATCCTCATCAGCTGCGAAAGTGGGTTTTCTTCCCTTCTTCCCTTCACTTTTGAAAGGGCTTAGTCTCTTCTTTTCCCCTTTCCATCTTCTGTGAGTGCCAAATTTTCCTTCTCTATGACAGTTAACAGTTAGACTTTGCTTTGGATTTTGCCTCATACTTTCAACATTTCCCCACAAAGATCAAGGCAACCTTGTTAGCCCTGCTCTGGTTTTATTGTTTTCCATTGACTACAAAAGGCAAAACCATAGGAGTGTTGAAAATGTTTTTTCTGCCTACTTCCTCCTCTTGAACAGACTTTGTGGCTAGACTTTGAGTCTAGTCCTTGTAAAACATCTATCCATGGGGAAACACTTTCTTAAACCACTCATTTAAAGATGTGGTGCTTCCTTTTCTTTCCCCTACTTCCTGTCTCCTTTCCCTTTCCCCTTTCTTTTTTTCCTTCTCTCTTGAACAGTAAATAACACAGCTACCTAAGTATGGAAATAGATTGTTTATGGTGTCTCAAGCTCCTCTCTTTCCATGACATTAAAACAGAAGGACAAAACTAAAGGCTTAGCAAGATTGAGAATTTAAAGGCAGAAGAATTGGGTTTCTTCTTGTCTCTGTCACAGCTTTTTAATATGAGCAGAGGTTTGGGGAAAATGTCATTGGGGAGAGGCACTCCTAAAAATGAGACAAGAAGAGAGATGGGGTGAGAATGAGATTTGGTAAAAGTCTACTGCTCCAGAGAAGGCTGCTTCAGATTTGAAGGGAAAAAAAATCTCTCTCCCATGTCAGTAGTGGATAAAGCAAGAAACAGTTGTTTTAAAGAACAGCGAGGATAGTTCAGAATAAGAAACTGTCTTCTGGGGCATTGGTATGTTTACAGAGATTGCTAGGAGGTGGTGGCAGTTGGTAGAGCTGCCACCCTTAAAAGACTAAAGACATGCATCTGTCAGGAACTAACTAGGTGGAAATGGCCCTGCCTTGCTATCTCTCAACCTCTTTGCAGCCTTAATTTTCAATGACTGAAGAAGTCCCTTGCTGGGTTAAGTCTCTCTGTATTAGCCCTTCTCTATGCAGATTGTAAATCCTCCTATGCAAGTCCTACCCACCCTCTCCTTGCACAATGCTTCTATCCTGGAGTTGTAGGGTCTTTTTACTGGTTGGAGACCACGTCGTTGCCAAATACATAACAATTGAGTCTGTGTTGAATCAGTGATCCCTATTCTTTCTCTTCATGACTTCATCAACAGTGACACTCTCAACAAGGCTGAGACTCAGGTCAGGAGTGCAAATAAATGCCATAATGGCATCCAGTTATAGTCACAGTTATAGGCAGCAGTAGGAGACCCTGAGAAACAGCCATATCAATATGTACAGACATGCACTAGACTGGCCATTTGACAGCTTTTGCATGAACTCTGAGCCTTGTGGAGTTGGTCTTTCTTTTCCTATAGAATAAAATGGAGAGCTCCTAAAATCCAAACTGGATTCAGCACGCAGTGTTCAAAGATTCCAGGACTATTGAAGAGTCTTCTCTGTCTTCAGCAATAGAGACCTCTGGCTTCTCCTACTTCTGTAGTTACAGGAGCCCTCGTCTGAATCCCATGACAGTTGGAAAGCTCAAGACGGATGAGCTCCAAGCCTTTCCTCCCTGAATCCTTGATTCATTAGTTAATGTCTGAAAAGTACTTTGGAGCTCAAGAGTGCTAAGTGCTATTATTATTAGAGACCATTCATATGAATGTTGATTGAAAAAGATAATTGTTACCTTTCATTTCTTTTTTTTTCTTTTATTAAAGAGAATGGCAACTGGCTTCCCCCAGAAGTAGGAAGGAAGAGCTGGATGTGGTACTGAGACAGGAAGATGATGGTGTAGTCCTGATGGATAACACTAAGAATGGAAAGAAAAGGAAAAACAGGATGGGGGCCTCCATCTGCCTATGTCACAGGGATGCAACAGAATTAATGGAACAGGGCTTCTAGTGTACGCACCTATGGGCCATTTCAGTTCCTCTTAAATGAAAGTGAAGAAATTACTTGCTCACATTTTGGCAATCTATTCAGCTGCCCTCTCACAGGTATTGTGTCCCAGAGCCACTGGGTTATCCTGTCTGACACTCAGAAGCACATGGATGTCTTGTTTCCTACCAGCCAGCCCTGCATGGATGTCTCTCATACCCCGGGTCACCTCACATGGCACTAGATGCCTATCTGCAGACAACTCTATCAATCCCAGGATGCTTAGACAGCAGGGGTGGGATTCAGCTGGGTAAATGTAGGAGTCTTTTGTCATTTTAGATACTGAGACCTATCCCACCTGGCCTCCAGTTGTCATTGAAGAAGATAAAGACCTTAAAGTCCTGCTTCATATCTGCCAGCTCCATCCTAGTGTGCTGAAGATCTTTAGGCACTTCAAATGGTCAGAGGAGATCAGGGAACTATCCATCTTACTCTAGAGTAGATGCCTATTTTGGTCAGTGAACCTGCAATGATTGTGTTGGCTAAATCTCCACTGGCTATGAGGAGAATTCAGACACTCAGCTCACATGGGGCCATCTGAACTGTGGACACTCTTGGCATCTGAATCTGAACTGAATCCCACCTCCATAGCAGACATCTCCATCAAATCAAGTCTCCATAGGCTGATGTTACAACTACTTCAAAGACAAAGTCAACATTAAACACAATTTTTTTTGTCTTAAGGCTTACAGCTAAAATCAGGGCAGGTGCCCAAAGACTCTGCAGGCTCTACATCCATGGATGTATTCTGAACTTGGCTGGGTGAGACCTTAGGGATCCAGATCTAATTGACACTGCATTTGGGAGGGTGGACAGGGGTGGACTAGAGACCTCCCAAGGTCTTTTACATCCTTACTTATTCTGTGATTCTTAGGTTGGGAAGACAAATTGGACCTCTGGGATCCATCCCTTTCCATTGACTGTAAAAGGAGACAAGTGAGAGGCTAATTCAGACAGAGGCATCTACACCAGAGACATATGAGGTTAAGTGGGTTCAGTACCATGCCACTAGCTTGTATGTCCTTCACAGCTGTACAACAAGACAGGCTCATAACTGGGAGGGGAAACAGGGCTTGCTACTAGTGATAGATGAATCACCCTTGGGATTCTGTCTCCACCAAAAGTGGACAGGGACTGGATAGCTAGAATAAGCCCATATTTTTGCATGGAGAAAGGGAGGAAAAAGAATCCATCCACCATCTTTTGCCTCTAGTAAGTCTTGTCACAATGGATTTGGAGGATTTTCTGTGCTTGTGGCAGCTGAGATTTGACCTGAAGGTCTAGGTGTAAAATCCTGTACTTGTTTGAATTGTACCTCCAGTGCTCTCCTGACCTTCCCATAAGTACAACTAGCTGTTCTGAGCCACTTGAACCCACAGAAAATTGAACTTTAAGACTTGAAACACACTCAGACCTGGAAGAAAAGCATATACCCACTGGAGGGCTGCAGGGCAGATGTCAGCTGGGCATCAGCTAGTTGGAGATTGCCAGCCCATAAAAAATAAAGATAAAGAGTCCAATAGGGCACCACCCAATTCCCGTTTAGCACATTCGGGAACAAGTCTGACTGCTCTAGTTTAGTTGTGTCCAGGTCTCTTCTGACCCCACATGGTCTTCTCCATCCCACACAGGATTTCCATGGAAAGGAAGCAAAAGAAAGTGACCCAAACGGGAGCCACGACACTCTTTGCACTGATTCTTATTCAATGGGGACCAAGACTCTCAGCAATCCAACCTCCTGCAAGGTACATGTAGCTTGTCCTGGGACCACAGAAACAGCCATGCCTCAGCTGGGCCCTAAGACACAGTGGACCAAACAGCCATGCACCATGCAAAATTAATGTGAAAATGCAGAGGGAAAGAACAGGGCTCTTCCCCTGGAGCCCTGTAGTTGCTCTTGCCCTGTATCTGCAACAGTAGTATTGCACTCCCTCTCTCCAACTTTATTTCCCCTCTGATGTTTTCACCAAGATGACACTCAACTTTCAGTCTTCCCCGTGGAAGCAAGAGACAAAACCAAAAACCTTCGTCATCTCCCATTGGTCATCCTTGCCCAGATCCTTTTACTTGGAGTTAATGGGGCCTGGAGATGCTCATTTTGCACAGCTGTCCTCTCAGAATGAATATCCTTTACACAAATCAAAGATACTACTCTCACAAAATAAATTTGCTAAACTGCTATTGCCCTATCTTCCCATTTTTATTGAGCTGAGGTTGCATTAACATTAATGAGATGTTAAAGGAGAAGGAAAAAAAAAAAAAGAAAAGAAAAAAAGTCTTCCTAAGCAAATAATAACTATTCAGTCACAATTCAGAGGAAAATTATGGCTCTTTCACAAGTTTGAATTCTTCCACTGGATTTCACTCTTGGTTTTGCTAAATTATGTGCAAATGATGGAAGTCCATACATATATAAGAATGTGCATTGCAAAGCTGAAATGTTTTCTTAGCTTGAAAATGATTTCCTCTTTCAGTGAGTCTGTATCTTGGCTCTTTCTCCTATTCTCTTTCTCTCTGTTAAATGCCAGTGAGGGGATATTCCTCCTCCAAGGACCACCCTTTGTTGCCTAGGACAAAGAAGACATTTCATGGCTCACTGGACTGTCTGCAGGGACAACACAGAGATTCCAGGTCTATAGAATAATGCTCCCCCAAAATCGAGGTCCCATTGCATTGGGATTTTTATTGAGGTTGGAAAATAGTAACACAAGCCAAGATCTTCTTTACCAGACTGTGCACAAAAAACCTAGTTTCACACTTAAGGATTTAAACAAAAGGGAAAAGTTAAACAAATTAGGGAAGCTGAAGGCAAGGAGGAAAAGAAAAACAGACAACAGTTAAAGAGCAACAGCTTTTACAGGCTCAAGACATCCTCAGGGTTCCTTCAGTCATGCAGGGTCTTCTGTCTCATGGTTTTTTCCAGCAGTCTCCTTCCAGGGAAATTTAAGACACTGGCAACAGAAGGGTCCCCAGCCCTAACTATTAAGCACCCACAGCGCTGCAGCTTGCACGTGAGGTCCCACTCCTCAACGACCTCAGTTCCCTCTGCCACCACTGACCCACATGCTCAGCCCCACTGAGACAGTGGGAGAACTTCCAGCCCTCAGAGTCCCTCGCTGCCCTCCTGTGATGTAGTTGATACTGCACAGCATTCTTAGGAAATTGGAGGAAAAGCTGCAGGCAAAGTGCAAGTCCGAGCACGCAAGTCAGGAGGCCTGTACCTGGGGCCAAACCCCTTGTTTGGTCCTGGCTCCTTAGGGATAATGATGCACAGGGGAACTCTTCAACCATTCAGTGGAACCACATCAATTTTTGTTATCCTCATCGATGGGTTGCACAGGGCAACTGCTTAGCTGTGCCCATGGCCACTGCTGGCCCTGCTTGGCAGTCAGTGTGCAGGCTGTCATTCTGGTCTAGAAAAGCTTTGTTTTATTTTCAGTCTATGTGGCTATTTCCCTGCTGTCTTCCTCTCCTGTTCCTCCAGGTTTACAATCAACTGCAAAACACACAGCTCACGTGAAGCAGCAAAAAGTACAGGTGTAACAAGAAAATTGTAAGTTCCTTGGACTTTCTTGATAAACAACCTTAAGGGGAGTTATTCCTATGTTATGGATGGGCTCAGCTTGTGCATATCATGCTGGGGACCTGACAAGGTGTTGTGAGAGTGGGCAGCCAAACCACTCACCCTTCCCACTTCAGAAAAACAGGCTGATAGCACTTGATCTAAAGGAGAACTCTGCTGACACAGACACCTCAATGATATGTCTGTGTTTGTTTCTGTATAACACTATTATATGCCGGGTTGCTCAAAAACATACAGCCTTTTGTAGAAATAAAATAAGAAAGTCCAAGCTGGGATTTCCCCTTCTCCCAGGAAAAACAAAGCAAAGCAAAGCAAAACAAACCAAAACAAACACACACACCCCCCCGCACCCAAATCCCATGGCAAAGACTTTCTTAGGGTAATCAGATCACTCTTATTTTCTTGGAACAAGAAAGCATTTCCCTCAACACAACACCTCACTTGACTCTGGCTTGTTGTCTTTGGTTACTTTTTTCTGCCATGGTTTCCATATGTTTTTAGAGGCCAGATGATGTGGCAGTACCAAAGGAACACATGTTGTTTGCTGACAGAAAGACAGAACAGTCCAGTATGGGAGACGTGAACTGCATTTATCACCAGAAACTGAAGAAACACTGTCTCTTCTTCCCAGACTCACTTTCAGGCCATATGATCTTCCAAAGGGCCCCTCACTGTCCACTGCTCACCAGGAGGCCAACAAACAGCTTTGGTTAGGAAAGTCACACAGTGATCATGTTCCACAGTTATAGTTCCCTTATTTAGTCTCCTGCAAACTACAGGACCCATCTCTAAACATGCATAACCACTAACTAGGTGTGTTACATGGAACGTGTGATGCTCTGGACCATTTGAAACCCTGTCCAAGGCCTGAGAAAGCAATATTGGTTTCCTTGTGGAAGTTGGGCTCCTTTGAACTTTAACCCATAATGTCTTCCTTTATCATGACCACAGATTTGCCCTGGAGCCTCAGGACTCCTCAGACAGTCTAGAATTTGCCCCCATCCCTGCTGCAAATGAAGTCTACTGAAAACACTGTCCTATTCTACCTAGGTTTATACAAACTAGATTTTCTTTCCAATTTATCCAAAGCCTCCATTTGAAATCCCTGGCCAGATCCACCCCAGACCAGAGGCCACAGGTTCATTTTCAACTTCTTCATTTTTAATAAAGTTCTCAGTAAGCCTCACATCTGTTTCAAAGCTTGCTACAATATCCCTGCACCCTGGAGCTTTGCATAGTTTTGGGTTTCCAAATGAAAGCCTAGTGCTGGTTCATTGTTTCACAACCCCTGTTCGAGTCTGACCTAAGCCCCAAAGCCTAGGATGCAAGGCAGTGTCAGGATTACTCCTGCATGTGGCAGGAAAAATACATCTGAAAAGAAAAATTAACACTTTGTTAATGTGCCAAAGAACAGGCAGATCTGCATGTTGGCCAAAGACAACTAGCAACTGCTGTTTACCTTGATGTGTATGTGCTAATGTGGGGCAGTTCTCATAGCAGAGCGTATTCTTAGCCTTAAAGTGCAATGACAAATGAGAGGTCCTTCTCTAATTTCTCATCCTCTCTGTTAGCAGGGAACGCAGATAAAGCCAGCAGCAGAACCCTGCAGTCCAGCTCCTACCTGGCAGATAATAAGGCCAATTGCAGCAACAAAAGTGATAAAAATTTATGGCGGGAAAACAGATGAATGGGGTTGATCTCAGCTCCATGGGACAACACCAAATGCCACCCCCAAGGGAGACTCAGGTCCTGTTCAGATCTCTGCTGCTTTTACCACTCATTAACATGCATGTCCATCTGGGGTTGCAAACTGCCATTGGTGCCCTGTGATGTTGCTGTCACGAAGTGTGATACAATACCTCATCGAAGAATAAAAGGGTTTTTGCAAGTCTCTCAGAACTATTTCTCCCTGCATGTCTTGCATTCTATGTCCAGCTGGGAAAGTTCAAAGTCTGACACTTAGGACAGATCCCAGACTACTGTCCCCAGATGTCTCTACACCAGCATCCTGCTTCCCGCTCCCCTCCAAAAAAAGCCTTGATACATCTAGACCCTTTAACACCAAACAGTGTTGGTGGTTATTCAGCTCAGATCAGCCCAATTCCCCTGCTGCCTTCCTCTTACGCCAGGGCAGGTTGTTGCTCCCCTCACACTTCAGGATTGTTCCCTCCAAGGCATGTAGCCACCATGCCCCTGGCTAGATCAGCAATGCATAGAGTGAGAGGGGACAATCATCTCTTGATGACTCCATGGTGAGATTGTACTGCCCACAGCAGAAGATGCTGGCCTGCCTCATCTATCTTTTCATTTAGTCTCAGGCCTCCCTGAAAAACCTCAGAGTTGAAGAAAGGCAGTGATTTATAAAGCGAAATTTCACCAGCAAAGGTGCAGCTCTGCAATATCCATTCAGGATGGAATAGAAGTCACTACAATAATAAAGATGGATAGGTGGATAGACAGACAGACAGGTATGTAGATAGACAGATAGATAGATGATAGTCTGTATCCTGTATATTAAAGCTGTAGACAATCTATCATCCAGTCTCTCTCCCCTTTTTTGTCCCTCCCCTTTTTAAAATTACACCTATTGTTCCAGTGAAATTTATTACAATGTAAGAAATAATGAGTTTTAAAAGATATTTTTTACTTTTTAAGCAGAGGTGTGAGGGCTCCCTGAAAACAAATGGATGAAGATGTGAAAGCTTATTGGATTGTCACATTGGATACATTATCCCCAGGGCTCTGAATGAAGAATTAGACCATGGAGATCTTATTTGACATTAGATGTTTCAATTTCTCCAAGAACATTAGGCATGTTGGATTCAGCACTGAATTCAATAATAAACAACAGCGCTGACCCTCCCCCCTTCCCCTTTTACCCTTTAGCATTTTAAGTCAGAGACATGTTATTAAGATTTATTTTACATTTTTATTATTGCACTCACAAGAAAAGAGAGATCATATTTGCATAATTCATTTTTATACAAACCTTTATGTATTACTTACAGCTGCTGATTCTCCCCCCTTTAATATATGTGTTTATATGGCAGTAAAACAATGACATTTGAACAATACACAGAAAATGATTTACTTCAACCCTGCAGGTATTGCTGTATATTTATTAACCCCTGGGAATTATTTTGATTGAAATCCCTTTGGATAATGCTCATCAAGAGACTGAGGCTATGTACTTGCTAGTGGCTTTAAGAGTTCAGTATCAGACCCTCTTGGGGTGATCAGTGAATGGCCAGTTTGCCATGGTGGTAGTTGGGGAGTTCTTATTGCTAAATGCATCTAGTTGGGACTACAGTGCTGGGTGCAGGACGAATGCTGAGACACACTCCCATGGACGATGAAGATGGAGGATGAGCATCCAGACCACATGGCATGACGCAGAGTTAGGAACATTTCCTGAGAAGATCTCCATATCCTCTGGGCCAGACCAACACAGCTACATGCACATCTCCTCGCTGCCCTGCTGAGCCTGATGGACATATACCCCATGCCTTACCAGACCCAAGTCCACCTTCTCCACCTCACCTTGCGTGCCAAGAGCTGCTCAGAGCTGTCTGTGGCAGACTACTTTGTTCACTGGTAGCTCTCCTGGTCCTTTTCCTAGGTAGACACCCTCTCCCCTAGACACACACAGGGTCACGTACCCTGAACTCCTCCTTCTCTCTGCATTTTCACACACTGCAGTCAGTGGTAGTGCTGCTGGTGGTGGTGAAGGTGGTTGTCATGGTAACTCCCTTTTCCCCTTCTGCTAATTCTGCAGGATTTCTTTCTATGGAATTGGTTCATGAATGTGCTTCCTTTTCTTGCTCACCCTTTATTATAACAGCTATCAGGAATATTTCAGGAATGTAAAATTTGCCAGGTTAAGGGCTTTTCTGAGTGTCTGATACTGAAACAATACCTACTTCTGATTACTACACCCTCCAGGTGCTTTCAAAGGCAGCACAAGAAGTCTCAAGGCAGAAGAATTTCCCAACCAAAGAAGTTCCTTCCTCATCTCCAGCTGGAGTTGTGATGGGTTCTCTCCCTTATGCTTGTCCAATCTAAAGAAACTCCCACCTTTCTTCTCCTTCACAGTCTATGCCTCCTTTGAGACTTAAATTCATGGTCTTCTTGACACACTGGGGCAGCCTGTTTCACAAGTTAGCTATGGACTCGCCAAACTCAGCATTTAGTTTCTCACTTTACCATTGCTGTTTTCATTTGGGAAGAGGCTTAGACTTCTCTATAATACTCAGAATAAGATACATGCCCATTCTCTTTATTATCTGTTATTTCGGATACCTTCTTTTGCTCTCTAAAGACATATTTCCTAATAGTTTCCAGGGTCTTTGTCTGGTTGATTCAACATAGACTGTCTGCTGCGTTGGCTCTGTGGTGTCATTATCAACAAGCTCAGTCTTTTATCAATCACTCCCACACCAGTCATCTGTAATACAACATTGCTGGAAGCATGCTCTAGAGGACCGGGACTGAGCTGCAGTGGGGCATTCATCTAGTTAGCTAAAAATAAGGTATGTAGCTTAAGAAAGTCATCAAAATCCCCAATGCAGGACTTGTAGATAAACAGACACCCTCTCCCCAGGGCAATTTACCACTTTCTGTTGATGACCTCTCTTAGGATGGGAAAATGGCCTCTCTCTCTGTCTTCATTGACTAGGGGAAGGGCCTTGATATGGATCCAAGAGCAGAGGTTTGCCCCATACCACACAAGAGCACAGCAATGGAGCCAGGAATAATACCTCACCTTCTGGTTCCAAGCCATAAGCATCCTCTAAAAAAAATCCCAAAGAGGCTTCTCCCTTAGTAAAAGCATCCTTACATGCATTTTCTCTGCATGATCTGGCATTGTATCAAAGACTATGCCATCAGCTGAGCATGATGGCCTGGTGTGTCTGGTGAGAAGGGCTGGATTTTTTGACAAATGATACACTCATTTCACAGAAACTTCCAGGAAAATAAATTAAAAAAAAAAGATTTTAGACCTTTTCCACTTAAAAGACCCACGGATAAGGGATTCCCAAAGAAGCAGGCAAATGGTGTTATTAAAGTATTCCATCAGAGACATGGCAGATGGATCTGGATTTACTTCTCCACTCCAAGAAATTTAATCTCCAAATCTCTCTCCAGCTTGTTTGTCTTTGCTAGGAACATGGGTGGCCATTTTTAGGCTGCCAGTGGACGGTCCTAAGATAGACTTAGGTATTTTCTATGATACTTAAGGTCAAGGGAAGAATGAAGTATAGGGACTATCTGCACTCCAACATGCTGGATTTAGCAACATTTCCATCAGGAAAGGTTCCCCAGAGTGCTCTTCACATCTTTCCTGACGTCAAAGTGAAAATTCATTCACCCAGTGAGGGATTTATCTCACCTAACCTCTCCCACCTGAATGCAAACACCACCCTCTGAGCCACCTGTCTTGATGCTCTTTATAATCAGGGGAGAGAGATGGGTACTTCTACAATGAGATTTGTCTGCCCTGTTTCAGATGTCTTTCTCAAGACGAGATGTGCTGCACACCAACAAGGCGCATTTCGCTCCAGTAGTGAAAAAAGTGCTTAGCAATACTGTCAAAATCCTGTTACGGGACAAAGGGAAGACCATATATATGAGCTAAAAATTTATTCTTAGACCAGTAAGTGTTTTAACAGTCTAATAGTCCAAATTATCCAATTATTACAATAAAGTGTCATTCATGATGCAGTTAGAACTGCTATACAGAGACATTCCCACCTTCCTGGTATCCATCCCCTACCTCTGGTGTGCTGCTCAGCCCTGCCAGTGTACCTCTTCATCCCAGAGTTGACAGCTCATCTCCCTCCAGGAGGATGGAAAGGGCACGGGTGGGGATGTTACAAGTCATCACCACCCTGAGGTCTTCCCTGGCAGGAGTGTGATGTCCATGGTGGAATCTGTCCCTCCTCATTGTTGGGTCACCCCAGGGGTATCTTCATCCCCCTCTCCCCATCACCTGCTCCCTGGTCCCCAGCACCAGTGGCAGAGCTGCCCAGCACCCAGCCCAGGCACACAAAGCTCTGGTGTTTGCTGGGCAGTGCCTGCCCGGGGCGGCAGCCCTTGGCCATGCTGGGTGTCCCCGGCGCTGAGCTCAGGCAGGTCAGTCATGAGGCCTTGGCCATGGGACACTTGTGACCACAGGGACACCCGGCTCAGGGCACGGCAAGCCCAGAGACATCCTGAGACCTTGCGCTGTCAGGTCAGCCCAAAGCCTGTGGTCTTTCACTAGCAATGGCCAAAATCACATTAGTTGGGCTGCAAACACCAGCACAGAGAGATGTCCCCAGGATGTGTATCTAATGTTATTCCCAGTGACATTAACCATGGGGCACTGACCTCTTCTTGTTCACCCTCCCCACCCCAGGGGTGGCTGCTGTTCCATTCTCTCCAGCCTAAAGTTCTCTCTGATCTCCAGACTAAAAGGTGCCTCAGCTATTCCCTCTCAATTTTTTTCACTGAGTCATGGAATAATTCAGGTTGCAAGTGATCTATAGCACTTTTTGCTCCAACACACCATCAGTGTCAATAGAGAAAGTTCTCATGTCAAAGTTACACCAAGTTTCTCTGGAAGAAAAGCATTTTCCTTGAAAATCTCCGATTGATAATAATGTTGGAATAAGAGAATATCTACTCCATTTCTTAAGTTATTTCTTACCCCTCTAAGCTCAGCGCCTCTTAAGAGCAGAAGTTTCAGATGCCATAAGCATTTTTCTCCTGACACAAAAGAGAGGTCAGAATCCAGTGTTGGCTTCACTTACCTGTCATAAAAGTTGATGGGAAGCCTCCTATTCCCCCAGCACACAGAATTGCATTTCATGGACAAGGTATTTTAGAAAGTATTATGCTAGAGTTTGATCCTACCTTGTTTCAGACCATGTAGAGATGTGCCTTCAGCTTTGAAGGGAAAAGGAGAAGGCACTTAATCAATAGCCATGTGAATGATAAGCACATAAAACAAATGAGGTTGGCCAGCTTGTATAATCATCAGTAAGACCATATGGGTAATGTATTATTCAGGAAGAAAGATGACCATGGTGGGGATCGTTTTTACGAGGGTCAAGACTGCTTAAGGAGTATCTCCTTGTAATTAGTAACTTCATGTAGCCTCTTACCTGGAGCATTCACAATAAGTTATTAAGATGAGGGGGGAAATAGTAGTGAACATTGCTGGCTGTGCCCTGAAGAGGTCTGAAACAGGATATTTTGACTTCCAAAATCTCCTGTCCAGAGCATACACTCATGCAAAGTGTTTAAAGATTATGTACTAAGAAATTTTTTTTTTTTTTTCCCCACAATGAATACTTTTAGACCGAAGCAGTATCGTTGCTGTAGAACTTGGATCAAATGGGCTGAAATCTATAGCCAGAACCTACTCTCAAACAACTCCTGCTTCATCCACCACCAATCCCAACAGGTCCTTGTCAGGTTTAAGACTACCTGATTTTAGCCTTGTTATTACAGCTGTGCAATGCTGAATGGAGATGACTGCTCAGGATACACTTCTAGCTCCAGATGTGCTTCTTGAAGTGATTACTGCTCCCAAACGCACCTGCAACTGTTTATCACCTTTCTCGTGCTTCCTCCTCCCGTCGATCAGCTGAAGTGCTCATGCAAATGCTTCCTAGCCCACTGCACAGGATATGAACTGGATTACCAGAAATGTACTTTTGAAACTCTTTAAAGCAACCTGGCTCACTTTGGCTGTAGCACGTTAGGGAGCAAACTCACAAAGCAGCTCTTCACAGCATATGCTGCTAGCATACGTAAGAAGTGATGACAATCTCCAGCTGAGACCATGGCAGAGGTGGTACTCTCCTCAGATCACTCAGGGGGATGTTTGTTTCATACGGAGAGGATTAAACAGTGCAGATTTATTTAACCAACTCCCTTCTGCAGCAAATCCACGCTCTTTTTTGTAACTGATGGTGTTTAAAAAGGTAAAAGTACATAATCATCCCAATAATCATTGTAAGAGGCAGGGATACTGATTTTCCTTCGGCATTTATTGACTGTGATGACTCTGCTCTTACAAGACAAGAGTTCTTTTCCAGCACATGCATCACAGTTGGTACATCACAAGAAAAGATGATGTTCCAGAACTTAATCTGGACCAGGCTGAGCAAATCAGCCCATTTCAGACCATAGGCTTTACATCCTGTAATGGACAAAGGCTGTATGATAAAGCCACCAAAGTGCCCTCTCAAATCCAGGATGTTGTATGCTAGATGCCATTCAAGGTCCAGAAAAGCCGAAGAGAAGCTGCCACTTGAATTGCCATTCTCACAGTTACTCTCTCTCCCCATGCTGGAGTTTGTGGCAACAGAATTAATGTGGTTCTAAAGGTAATTTGAAAGCATCAAGAGAGGCGAATTATCACATGAAAATGCAAATCATGCCTTATCTGGGCTGTTCCACAGCTGTTATGATTCATCATCATTTCTTCACCTGCTTTTTTTCTTTTTCAGGTGAGACCTCAATAAAAAGGGGGGGTGGAGGAGTGGGGTGAGAGTGGTAGAGCAGAGCTTCATTTGCCAGAAGAGATTTATGGCTCCTTTTATCTGAATGTAAAATGTCCTTCAACAGGGAAGGAATTTTAAACATTTGAAGTCACCATCTATCATCCAGCCCTTATCTGATGATGACTGTAAATTCCTCACACGTATAGCACAGGTAGCTTTGCCTTGTCTCCCCTATTATCCCCTGGTTCAGGGGACCAGCATCTTCTAACCAGCTCTCCACAGCCATCTTTCCACGCCAGACATGCATGACACTCAGGGACAAGTCCGGTGGTGTAAAGCGGTATTACACTTCCAGCTTCACTGGAGATGCACAAACTCATCCCAGCAGAAGACCTACAATGCTGTTCTCCATGTCTCCTATATAAGCTCCTTCACTAATGGAAGTCATAGCGCATTGGCTTTGCACCAGTCCAGTAATCATACTTTCCTGTGTGGTGGAGTATGTGATCTACAGACCTGTTCACCTTTACATTGTTGTATGGTTGCTGATGAGTGTGAGGTACTGGGAAAGGGAAGCAGGGTCTGATTGCTCAAACTTCCAAAAGAAGGAAGCATCAGCAGAGTGTATCAGATGGTAGATTCAGAATAATTGGACAGAGGTACTTCTTCACGCAATGAAGTTCATCTGCAAAACTCCTTGTCTCAGGATATTGTGGTTGCTGAACATCTATATGGTTCAAAACTGAGCTTAAGAAACTTATGAAATAAAAACCTAGCAGGTGCTATTAAACATGAAAATACCATTTCTGGCAGAGTGAGTCCCAAGTCTCTTACTCCCGGAAGGCAAGAAGATGTAAAAATGCCACTACATACCAGCCTTACTTTTCTTCCATTGGCCACCATTCATATTCGGAGACAGGACATAACTCCATGGATTTCTGCTCTGATTGAGAACACCCTGTCTTCTCTCTAAGTTCTTGGATACTCTGTGGTGACCTCCCAGACCTGCATGTCTGTGAATGGGAATCAAGGCTACATCATTTCTAAATTATGTTCTGGGAGAAAAATGGGAAAATGTAGAAGCAGGTTCCACTGCTTGGGACATGCACAAAGCATGAACCTTACAGCCTTGTGGGGAACCCAGCACTCACACAAGGGTAAGCTGAGCCCTAAGATGTGCCTCTGTACCTGATGGGGAGTATTACTTGATGGGAGAGTGAAGATGGGAACCACAGAGAGGTGGAGTCCACCAGGTGAAAAGATGATGGGACCCATGTCTGCACAAAATCAACTGTAATTGCATGAGCTGGGAACCAGCTGCTATTGAAAGCATCAAGGAACGTGCCTGGAGTTACTCACTAGCAGCAGGAAAGGTGGCCTGTTGCATGCCCTGAGCCAAACTGGCCAAAAAAACTTACTCCAGATGTCCTCCATCTCAGCAGTCCAGACCAGGCACTGTCCAGGTGGAAAATTAACCCTGTGGATTCTGTGACATTTTCCCCCAAGTAATTTTGATGTATTTTTACATACATTTTCTAAGAGACAAAGACGGCAAATCAGACAGACTCCAGTGCTCCCAGCACTGTCCCTATGATCAGACACAGCAGTGATCCAGGAGGAAAGACACTTTGGAGAACAGCCTCCCAGGCACCACATCTCAGGGAGTCATGCAAATGTGAATGGTCAGCAGACTGAACAGTAGATTTCACCTAAAGCAGACAATACATTGACTTCATGCCCTGTCTGCCCTAGAATTGTGAATATGGGTTGTGCAAGTACAGTACTGAAGTAATTTTTGAGTGCTTCATTTACCTCCCTCCAGAGGCTATCCACAAAGCCTGTGAGAACATCGATTTTTTGGAGTCCAAAGTTTGATTATGGGCCACAGCCTCCACACTGGTTCTTCCCCCAAACATTAACAAGCCACTCCTTACAGCATGCAATGTGTCCCAAGCGGTGCCAAATATTACTTTTCTAAATTTTTTGGTCAAACCAGGAAAACTGGGATAAAAGAAAAAGAACAAGTCTCTCACAGACTTCTGATGAGTTGTCACTTAATATTTCTGCAAAGCACTTTGGGATCAGAAGACACCATGCAACATAAGTGCTTTCAGTTTTCAGTTGGAAGTGACAGGGCATAACAGAGACTAACTGGAGTAACTATACTTGCTGAGGATAATGGTCAGTTAGGTAGAGCCTCCAAATGCAAGGTCTACTGCTTTTAGGAAACAAAACAATGGTTCCATGCAGATTATGCAAAAAAATCCCCTCTAATTATATAAAAAGATATACCATAGCACTATAGAATCATCTTGTGTATTTCTGTGGGCATGTGTTTGTGCTACTTTAATGCCTATTGCATATCAGTTACCAACACAAAATGCAGACAAACTACATTATATCATGTAGGTGCATACTGGCAGTAAATACATCATTTATAGGCAGTTTATCTGTATTTTCCATTGGCAGTTGACATCGCAGATCATCTATGATATGGACAGATAAATGGCAATTAAGCATCAGTATCTTCTCATCACAGAGTTGGCCGGCTCCTGCATTGGGTACCCTTCCAGTGGCAGCGGTGAGAGCATGACCAGAAAGGAAAGCTTGGCCATTATCTGTCCTGCACTGTGTGCATATCCATATCCAGCACCACTTAGGAACCACTCCAACAAGTGATCATCTTAACAGGGTCAGCACCTTTCCTCCCCAGGACCCTGTAACAAACTTAGCATCAGCTCCTAACTAATTGAATTGGAGCATGATCAACAGTCTAATTGAAGACTATCTCGCATCCATTTCAAGATCATATTATTTCCCAATTTGCTTTCTGAGCTTCTGTTCACAGATTTAGGAAAAAGGCAAAGAATAAAAAAAAAAAAAAAAAGAAGAAGAAAAAAAAACAGAGGGGAAAAAGTGGCTTTACTTAACAGTTGCTATTTTGGTATCAAAAAGAGTCTGCATTGTTGATTAGAGCGAGAGATCATTATCCCTCTTAGGAGCCCAGTGAAGGTCGTTGTGTTAACCTTCAAATCACTCTGTAACTGGAGGCTGCTTTTTTCTCCTGCTGAGCCACACTGGGAGAAAAAAAAAGCAACTCAAAGGAAACAAGTCCAGCTCAGCTTCTGCAGACTGGAAAAGCAGAGGAATGGCGGGGTAGGATTAACTTTGGATGTTGTTGTGTGTTGTTAATGTGTCATTAAAGGAGGGAGGCAGGATGTGGGGAGATGGAAGTAAACAGATTTAAATGTTTCATCCACGGAATGCCCTGTCATGACCGGACAGCAACAGGCAGGCACCCTGAGTAACTCTATAGACAGTTCAAAACCAGCGTGTCAGATAACAATAGCTCATTAAGCACTAACGTATGGGGAGGCATTTGTATATTTACTCAAATCGAAAGACAGTTTACCCCCAACAAACTACCCATGACAAGATAATTCAAGTCAATATATAGGGAGATTCTTGTCTACTGCACACTGGATGATAATGCTGCTCCTTCTTTGTTGTTGGTCTTGTATCTTATTGGTATTCAAGGCTCTCAGACAGTTAGTTAAGAGTTAGACAAAGCTGCCTCTCTAGATACACAGTGCATGATGACCTTCCCACTGATATGTTTCTTTAACCCACAAACCACGATCCTGATGATCACAGGGTCCCAGGGAGAGACACTACAAACCAGAAGGGCCTCTTGGTTATGGAAGAAGCTAGATGTAATACCTCTTCCTTGGACCCTATGATCAGCTGAGGTGAGACCCACTATGGGAGAGAGATTCTGGCTTCCACACTGCTCAGGCTGGCCTAGAAAAGCTGTCAAAGCAGCCAGCCTTTGCAAGAAGGGTTAAAATCCAGGGAAAAAAAAGAAGAAACCCATGCCCAAGTGCTCTGCTAATGGCCTCTCCATCTGTAGCTTCTCTCTGCCCCAGATCTACCCTGGCTTCTCTGGCTTCTTGATTTTTATCATGTGGACAGAGATTCAGACCTTATGGTTTTCTTGTGTCTTACACATAAGCCATGCCTCTCTCTCCCCCCTGACCCCTTGTCACTTATTTCCCATGCAGATTCCCCCCATGCAAACCCCCAGTGCATGCATGTGATCCACCCTGTCCCCATGCTGACACTGGCTCACTCCATTCGCTATTAAAAGTAGCCTATTTCTGTGCAAGGCTGAAGCTCCTTTGCAAGACAGTGGATCTATTTGTTGCCATCCAGTTTCCTTCTCTGTGGTGCCGGTGCCCTTGCATAGCTAATCCTCCTCAGACAGCTTCTATTCTAAGTCAGCTATGTGTCAATTTAGCATTCACCTTTTGTTGCATCTTATATCCCTATAATCCCTGTCCTTGCTTCTACATGTTAAATAAACAAAGCTCACATTTTCTCCTGTCTCTCCCTGCTCTCTCTGCCTGGTGAGGAGCAGGCTCTGAGGTGACATCTCCTAGGCAAGACATACAGATGCAAATCACTGGGACAGGTAATGTGTGCAGGGGAGTCACCTCAGCCTGAAGACAAGATGAAAAAAATCCCTGCAAACAAGGAGAAGAGGCTGTCCCTGTCTCTACTCTCACCTCCTATGGCCACCCTGTTAAGAGCTGAAACATTGCAGAGAGAGAGAGTCTTTTCAGGGATAACACTGCATTTGCTGCCATTTCAGGTAAAGGTATTTGGAAAGGTCTGAAATGAGTGGAGCAAACTCGAGGACATCCTGCTAGGTCTTAATAAAAGGAGGTCTATTTCCAGTTTTATGTGAGTCCCACTTTTCTCTGTAGACTATTTCTCTCTCTGTGGTACTCCTAATCTGCAGGCTGTGAGGATGCTACACCAAAGAGGAATTCATCCAGGTTTTGGTGGTTTTTTTTTAATACAAGACATCCTAATACAAGACATCTTCCCCAGGCAGAGCTATAGACAAGGATAAATGCAGGGAGTTACACTTGCTCACTTCTAGTATGGGCAAGAAAAAGTTCATCCACAGGTGGATGAGAAAGGCACTCGTTTCTTTGCTATATGACTGCTGCTTTCTTGGCAATAGCAGCTAAAGGTGACAACACATTTTTGGCATGCCTCAATAATTTTCATTTTGCACCATTACCCCACATGAGCAAAATTTCCCCTTTCTGATGTTGTTAGGGACTGGGTGTGACCAGGGGTACATCTTGTTTTACACCTCCAGCAGTATCTGCTAGGACCAGCCATTTGGCATTATGAAAATGTCTGCCACATTAAAGAGAAGATGGGGCTGTGGAGAAGTTGACAGCTCAGCATGCTGGTATGACACCTGGACCCAGCTCACTTCACTGTTGGTCTTTTTTCTTACTCACTCTGGGTTTCTATTGTGTATAGGAGTTTGGTGCTCCCTGAATGACATCTGGCCCCCCACCAAATATCCCACAGGGAAACTGTTTCCCTCACCTGCCCATGACCACGTCTACACTGGACAGTCTCACTACCAGAACTTCTGCCCCCAACTCTGTGTCCCTGCTGCACAAAACCACTGCTGGTCTATTTGTTAGCCAAGGCTTTCACTTATAAGTTCTCCCTCATGTTGATGCTCTTTAATACTCAGAGATTTTTGGATGAGCCCTGAAATGAGAAGGTTTAGATGAGGAAAATGGTATTAAGTGGACCAGAGGAAATGCGTGGAAACTACTCCTTCACCAGTGATGCCTGAGATCCATTTCAGCCATGTGGGAAATACAACAATCTCCACTGGCTCTTGACTCTTGGAAGTACAAGGGTATGGCTCTGTCTCTAGCCAGGGGTTGATACTGGTGCATATACATCCTGGTCATTCATCAGAGGGTGCCAGGGCTTGAGGCTTACAGTAGAATACAGCAGGATGTTCTGGTCCAATAAAGGAGCATTAAAATAAAATAAAATAATATAAAATAAAATAAAGACAGAAGAATTTTCCAGACAATTGAACACAGCTCCACAGAATAATCAACTCTTCCATCAGATGCTGCACGTGGATGGGGATCATCTTATTTAGACTAACAGAGCACCTAGGATCATGGTGTCCTGCTTTCTGACTCCAGATCTTCAATATTACTGTGGCACAAATTAGAACTGGAGCAATTGAGTAAGCATACCTGAAGAAAGTGCTTGTAACTCCACCTCTTAAAACACCTTAGTCTGCTCGTCTGTGACTGATAACCATGCTCTCAGCATACCAGTGTCTGCAGAGCCTCTGTGTGTGTGTATATCTCCCATATGCTTCCAGCTCCTGTCCCAAAAGTACTGGAGTTACCCAGAGAGACTACTGCTCTGCATCCTCAGTTTCTCATTGAACCCCATGAAGAGGGGCCTCGATGCCATTTCAGCCAACGTCAAAAATGACATAAACCTTAAACCAACAGCTAAATAGCAGAGGAGGAGGATTTATCTTCCTTGTGGGGAACAGGTCTTCCCAAGACCATGGAGAGGGAATAGAAGAACTTCACTCTCCCTCTGGAAATGAGAATTAGAAGTGCTGAGATCAAAAAACTCTGACTTTGGGCTGGGCTGTCACCCTCCTCCTGACACTGCCCAACATCCATCCCTCACCCCAGACACTTCAAGCAGCCATGCTTCTCACACTGACTCGAGAACATGGGCTTTTCCAATTAACTTGTCAGGAAGAGAAATGTATTATTATCCAGCACTCGAGTCATTTAAAAATCAGCCCATTTCAGTGATCTGCTTGGCATGTTAAACTCTAAGTCAGTGTCAAGGAGGTACATGATGCTGGCTTCACCACAGCCTGCAGAGCACATGGAGTCATAGAGGGACTCAATGTTGGAAGGAGATGCTGCCTCTGTGAAAAAGGAGAAAACAACATAGCCAAGATGCTAAAGCCTCATTTGGGAACTTTGTTATATTATTATAAATCCATACCAATTCTGTCACTGGCAGAGACCCGGTTTGGACAGCCGTGCCCTAATTCACATGGTCAAGGGAATGCCAAATACTGAATGGTGCTAACTGCAGTGGGAGCTATACCCCTTTGATAACCCAGAGAAATCCATCTCTTGACTAAAGCTGCTGGCCCAAAGGGATGCCCTCCTATCTGGTCCTGATACCTTTTGACCATGTCCCAGAATATTGAGGACCTGGGCTGGAAGTTTTGGATGCATCCAAGGTGCTCATCACCTGCACTGCTGCCAGTCTGATGCCCTGGTCATGTTGATGGAGATAAGTCCCCCACTTCAACACATCGGTATTTTTCCTCCGGCATTTTTCCCTCCCCAACCCTGGTGCTGGTATCAGCCATCCTCTGGCCAGCGTATCATGTCCCAGCTAAGTATTTCTAGGCAGAAAGCATACACCTGAGGTCTGGCCTTTAAAACACATGTGAATGCCTGGGGACTTGAGGAGGGGTAAATGGGTTTCTTTGCAGGCTCCTCCTGTGCTCCTGGGGAGATGATGTGGTTTTTTGCCTGTCTTCAATCGCAGAACAAGAGCTAAGTGTTATTGATCTGAGTCCTAGAGGGAATATTTCTGAGCAGTTCACCCTGGCATTAGTCCATCACTTAGCTGGTATTTATTATTCAAGGCTGGCAAGGGATTCCTGGCAGCATGCCCTGGCCAGACAGCAAACTGGTGACGGAGGAGCTGAGTGAGTCAAGGGCAAATGAAGAGGGGAATGAAGGGAAGAAGGGAAGAAATTGCAAAGTAGATTTTCCCTTCTCAAATTAACTCTAGGTGATTCCCAAAGTCTCTCTGTGCAAAGTTGCCCCTGTGTGCATTAAAAACCCAAAGCAAGATGTACACATGGAGCTTGGCAGATGGTCAGCCTGAGCTGCTTTTTAACTAAGAGTTAAGGTAAAAATGCAGAAAAACAAGACAAGAACAGGACAAGGCTTCACCCACTGAGAAAACATGAAGGGTGCATGCGATGGAGCAAAGTGGCAGCTGTGTGGACACTTGCAGGGGCTGTGTGGAAGATCTAAGAGGAAGAGTCATGACAATACCTGTCCCACTCAGTAAAGAGTGTCATTTGGGTTATTCCAATCACTCCAGATAGGTTTAGCTTGCCTTATGATTAATAGGAAGATGTATAGCCATGTTGGTAGATCTATCCAGTCCCTTCTGAATGCTCCTGTCAAAACCATCCTTTATTCCTTGCTAGGCAGGGCCAAGCTGATTTGACATGACCTGATGCAGCAACTCCTCTTGAAAGCTCATTGGAACAACAGCACAGCAGATGCAAAGCAGTTACCTCTTTTTGCATAAAGGGCTAGGAAGTAACTCAGTCTGAAGCAGGACAGGAATCTTTAGTGATCATCACTGGTGTCCTTGCCAAGGAAAAAAATCGCAGTTCTGTGACAATTCCCTGTTTCTCTCTAATGGCCATCCAAGAGCACAGTGGTGATTCAGGGCAATATCAGGGCTCATTCCCCGGCCATTGGGGAATAGAGGCTGCAAACTTTCAAGGACAGATTAGATAAAAAAACCCCAAAACATCTACAGTGTCAGCTCCCAATCTACTATCCCCATGCCAGTTTGCACAGCTTCTGGCTTTGAGGAGTCAATGAAAAACAGCAGCACATCATGCAACATAGAGTAGACTGAATGATGGTATCCTAAGGGACTTGTAAGAAGGGTCAGAGGATCTCCTGGGAGGAAGAAGTTAAGTGTCTGCTTAGCCTAGCCGCAAACATTGCAGCAGGGTTATGGCAAAGCAGGGACAGATCAAACTCTCTGTGGGGTTGCAGGAAAATCCCTAAAAATCAGCTTCTGCAGAGACAGCAGGCTGGGCAGAGCCTTTGAGAAGTTGAGCGCATGGCACCTCTTTTTTCCTAGGCTATAAACTTGTCTGTGTCTTTCCAGGCAATAATTCTGCCAGTTTAAAAGTTCTTGTAACCTTTGCATTGAGATAACACTGGTAGGAAGTGGGGGTGGGGGTGGGGGAATTCCCTTGGGCTTGGTCAGATTAAACAGACCTGTCTGCTAGGGTGTAATGAATTCTCCTGTTATTGATCTCTGGGTTCATCACTGAGGCAGTGGACTAACGGACCAGTATATTTGCTTGGTTTTCCTCTAGCTAAAAATTACATTAAGTTCAAATGGGACATTAAAAAAATAAATAAAAAAAAAAATAATAATAATAATAATAGCAGCACATCATTCCATCTGTCTCAGAAAAACAGCTACAAGGCTATTCCAGCTCTCACTGATTTAACAAGAACCCCCAGGCACTAAGTTTTTCACATCTTGAGTCTTTGTGTTCCCTGCTTCTGAATGTTTCAGTCCTCCTCCAAATGTTTATAGCAAGACCTCGGCAAAAATCTCCCTGTTTGCCTTCCACCTTAGAAATAGTATTTGATTTCTTCAGCTCACTGGTCTGATATCTCATCTGAAAATGGGCTCATTACAAATGTTGTTCTGAAAATATCATATAAGTAGCTCTCTAATTGCTGCTAAAACAAACCAAGCCAAGCAAACAGAGAAAATGCAACAACAACAACAAACGCTCTATCCAGGCTCCTAAGCTGTTAGTCTGTTAGGTAAAGGTTACACCAGCAGAAGATCTGGCTGTTCTTCTCTTTGTGGTACAGCAAAGGGCTCCCTGATCTTTCATGTAAGTTATTCTTTGGATACAAGGTGTAGAGATCAAGGCTGGAAAAGTCAGAGAGAAAAACCATGTAGTGATGGATGCCTGTTCCCATGAGCTGCAAAGGCAAATTCATCCCATGAATTGTACATTGCCATGTTTGACACCCTCACTGCTGCCTTTCAGAAAGCAAGGACCATGGAAATGAAGCGATCAGCGTGGCTTGATAATTAAGATGGCAGCTAATTGTGAGCTCAGTAGGTTCGGGCTGAAAGAAGGTATATTTTAATTATTAGTGTCCAATTAAATATTGAATAAGTTTCATTATTGTAGGGGGATTTTGTGTCTCTCAGGAACCCTCAAAAGAGTTAATTAGAGAGTCTGCATACTTGTAGACACGATGTGTATATGCCTCCACCCCCTTCAGTGCTGCTACAGATCCCAATGATCTGCAAAAAAGCAGGTATTTTTCAGCTCACGAGCCTCAAACAGGATTTTTCTGTGTTCTTTAAATTATAAAGTGGCAGTCTGTCTTCAACAACATGAATCTTGGCATCAACTGCAAAACAGAAAGCTGATCCCATGTTGCTGTGGCTGGAGTAACTGGTTAATTCAAATCAAGCATGTGCATGTCCCTGCCAGCCTGTAGCCAGAGCAGTGACCACACTATGGACACATCCTCACATTGGAAAAACACGTCCAGCAGTGAACTCTTCCTTGGCTGGACATAGCTTCTGTTGCTGAGCCTAATTTCAGAAGCCTTCTTGTGAATTAACTCCCACCATGTCATTCATGAACTTTTCAACAGCTATGACAATGTGTCTGGCTCTATTTATTCAGGAATGGACCACAGCCCCACCCCTTGTTTGTCCACATAGTTTAATTGTTGGTATGCTCACGGATTTCTGGCTCGTGCCAAATAGCCCACTCCTAGACTTCGAATAGTTAGGTATTCAAGGAATAGTACAGTTGGGGACCATTCTCAGTAAATTGTTTAGACGCAGCTGTAGCTTTGTTATTAGGGATAAGAGAGCTCAATCCTGTCAGTGCAGTCATGCCATACCAGTAGCAAAGGTACAGGAGGACAGCATCTGGACATTGCATCTGCTAAAATAGTTGTAGTCTGCAAGTCAGGTTTTGGCAGCATGATGCAGAGGTGCAGAATTAGCCTAATAGAGGTACTGGCCACTCAGGACCTAGCACACCAGTCCAGACCCATGACCTGTCAAAATTTAAGAGTGGCCTAAATGTCCAACATTAGAGGGAAGAAAAGCAACCCAGCACGCCATCTGAAACATAGTGCAATCCTCTCATTCGGTGGGGAAGAGGATGACATGATCCCAGCTGGCAATCAATTTGCAAGTGGCATCCATCAGGCTGATGTGAAAGCGAGCTACAAATGGAGTGCTTGTCATTAAGAGAAGACACATGGAAGAGACAGAGATGGGGAAATAGTCCATGGGGGGCTATTCCTGAGGCAGCCCCATCTAGCAAATAGGGTTATTGGTAATGATGAGATAATTCACTAAGAAGTCATGTCAGATCTAAGTGACCCTCCTGGATGACAAGTGAATGTGAATGCTGAGGAAGAGCAGGGGGAGAGGTCTCAGCTGGGTCTTGGCCATCACTCACTGCCCAGCACAGTCTCTGCAATGGGAAACTGGGTGGGCTGGGGGTGGTGATTACAGTCTTTCAGAGTGAAATTATTAAGTTATTCTTGAGAGAACCCCTAAGTTTTACAAACAACATTTCAGACTGAAACTGAATTTACCCCCAAACAGATAGTTTGTCTGTATTTTTAAACCTTCTGTCATGCCACAGCCCATCTGTAATGCATTCATCCACAGAGAAAAATCCATCCCAAGGGAACCAACACAAAATACAGCCAAGTCCCGCAGACAGCATTAGTAGGAAAAGGATTTAAAACCGAATCTCTGGCTACCACAGCCACTATATGATCAGCCAGTCTCTCCAATATTCAGGACCCCTCACATGGAGATGAGCCAACAAAATCTGCCCTGTTCAAATCCCTGTCAGAAAAGTTTTGCTCATAGCAAGGCTGGCCTAAAATTAGAGTCACTCCAGTTTCTTCAGTAGTGTGTAAAGGACTTATATTTTAAGTCATTTAAAACTATAACAGTGGATAATTTTTTTTCTAACTTCTCCCATAAATGTTTTGGCAAATAAAAAGAGTCCTTTGACCTTGATGCTTTAAGAAGGAAAATGATCCTTGTTTTAGTGAGAAACAAAACTAAAAAACAGTCTGAACAGTGGAGTTATTACCGTAGTTCCCAACATTTAGAGTTGTTCTCATTACATGGATACACAACTAGAAATGACAAAGCAGTCATCTCTCAATTCACACCAGCAGAAGCCAGAACATGTTTTTGATGACAGCCTTTTCAAATGTTTTGGGACACCTGAAAGTAAGATTATAACTATTAGATTAATAACACTAATTTTTAATGACGGCTATTGCAGTGCAGTTTCTCTCAAACAGAAAAATGAAGTGACATATAAGCCTGTTACAATGCAATCTGATTCTGTTCTCAGCTCTGCCCTTGTTAGGGTACTCCACCACAGATAAAGTGCTGATGGTCAGAGACAGCTGATGTGAATCAGACTACCATCACCTTGTAAAAAAGTGTCATAATTAAGCAATCTCACTGTTTTCCCTCTATTTGCCGATAAAGCCATTTCTTGGCCCTTCATTATACTAGGATCTGTACAGGCCTAATGCAAAAAAGATGGTCCATGCCCCATAATAAAATAAAAAGATGCAAAAACTTGCACCTGAATCCAAATTCCCAAGCCCATCTCTTCCTCGGTATCTTATTCATAGGGAGAATTATCATGCTGAATTTATTTTTCTTCTCCATCAGACAAGTTGTTTTACGAACAGAGACTGTCTTTCAGAGGAAGACAACAAATTGATCCCATTTAAAATTCTTCTTTATCCATGACAAATCCAATTTAAAGTGCTATCAATCTGAGTGGTGGCTTCCCCAGTGGAAAAGGTGCAAACCAAACATTTGGCCTTTTTTTTGTTTGTGTTGGATTTCTTCACTGATGTTGATTGTGTTTTCTTTTGTTTTGTTTTTAATAATACACAGACATAACTGCATCTTCTGGGTGAGGGCAGCTCACCAGCTGCCACTGTTTATTGATTTGTTTATCTTCATTTACCTTTTGAGAAAAAAACAGGGAGCACAGTTTGTGTCCTTCCTGTGACCAGTCAAGCAGCAGGGACTCTAGGCATGTGCATCTTGATGGAGAAAAAGACCTTGAAGAACACGAGAGGGACAGCTTTTGAACACCTGGTGACCATATTATTTCAGTTTCAAAACTGTAACCAGAACAGAAATGCTGTGGATGCTTCACAGTGGTACAACCAACAGAGAAGTGGAAGAATTCAACTCATTGTCGTCACAAGGTGTGATGGGTCTGACCTTCACCCTGGTCCTACAGAGGGGTGACAGCAATGCCCCTGCAATATTTTTGCCAGTGCAGAGTGAATAAGGGACTCAATGCACATGCTTTTTAAAATTCTGTGGAAAAAAAAGGCTGCTGTTAGCCTTCAATGCAAAACCTGAGAGCAATGACTGTTAAGGAGGAAAAGAAAGTTTATTTAGGCTTCAGGAGCTATAATGGGATACTGGCTTGTAAACCACTTCAGGTGAGGGGCTGAAGAACAGGTGTGCCCTGTTCTTGTATTTACTTCTGCTAGTCATGACTGGAGACATGGTACTGGGGTAAAGAGTTCATCAGTTTGAGTCAATGTGGCCATTCTTGTGTTGTTCTGGAGAGTTCATATTACTTGATAAAAGCCACCTCTAAAGGACAGTGCCTATTCCTATCCTCTAAAGAAGGGGTAGGACTCACCTCACTAATTAAGGCACCTGAATTTAGCTGTCTACTTACAAGTTTCTCCCTGTGAGCCAAATGTCTTTGTCATTTGAGATGCCCAGAAATATCTCACTTGCCTTCAGCCTTTGTTTCTGAAGGGCTCAGATCATCAGTGGATCCAGTGTCATATCTGCCAGTCCCATGGGGATGAACATGAGTATGCCCTCCCCTAACTCTAAACAATTTCTTTTTTGATTCTCTCCAGTTCCTGCCACATGTGATGCAGAGTTAATAGCATTGGGAAGGTGGAGTACTAACAAGTTTGGAAGTGACTGGCAGCCAAGTAAAGGACACAAGTCTACCTTTGCTCTGATAGAAAGCTTGCAAAATGAGTTTATCCCTTAAAAGCCACCTGAGAATCCACATGGTGTTGCGTGCATACCAGTGGTCCCACCACTGGAAAAGATTTGGCTGGAGTTTTCAGCTTCTGAGATGCTGGCATCGCTCAAACTGAGGGTGCCAGTCCATGGGGAAATGAGGCTTCCTGAGTGCAGCAGTGTGGTGGAACTCATTAAAAATAGGCAGATTTTCCCTCCGTCCCCTGGATTCTTCTGTCTGTCTGATGTTTTCCTGCCCTCCTCAGAAAGATGTACACCTGATGCGGTGACAAAGGAAGCCATGTACAGGGGTAAATGGTCTGTCAGCTGTCAGCAGCATCAAAAAGCTGCTGTGCAGGGGGAATGGACTGTCTTCCTGCTCTTCTTTTGAGATTTCTCTTTTCTGCTATAATGCTATGCAAATCAGCACAGATATCTCACCTTTTCCAGATAATCTGCTTTCTGTTTACAGTTTCATGCTGATCATATCAACCACAAGAACAAGCTGGAGCAGCCAACTGCCTCCCTGGGCTGGCTTTCTCATGCCACTCTGCCCTCCAGACTGAGTGCCCTGAGTACCTCAGTGCAACCCTTGAAGACAGAAAACCTGAGCACTGAAGTGCCTAATCCCCAGCAAACGCTTCTGCTGGTTTCAGCCATGAGTTTCTGTTGAAACTGCAGCAAGAGGACCCTGCTGGAGGGAGAAATCCCCTGGAAGTCAAGAGGAAACCTGTCAATACTAGGAAACCACAGCCATTTAGCATCAATCATAATGATTGATACTGTCAGGGAAGAGGGGGAGGGAGCAGTCAGCAATGGCTTGGGGACCTGAAACAAATCAGCATGTCACTGGGATGGTGGTAGTTCCCGCACTTTAACACCAGCTGGAGCAAAGCTAGGAGCCATTAATTGACTTTTAGCTCTAACTGTAGTCCTCATGTCTTTTAGATGTCAATTAATGACCAGTAATAGGTGGCTAATTGTGTAAGATGGCCTTTCAAATGAGATGTAAGAGAGACCCAACCACTCTGTGGTCATTAAGGGTCCTTCTGCATTTTGCACAAGGGTGGGGAATGCAGAGGCAGTTTTCTCTGGCCCTTTTCCAGTGTCCTTCATTATGTTACACCCCATGTCTGCATTGGATAATTTTTTACTGTAGCTATACCTTCATTATAGCTTTTATCTTGTGCTTTTATCTGTCCAGGGGGGGTACAGAGTTGTTTTATTGTAATTACATTTAAAGGTCAAGGCAGAAGTATCTCACAGGTGCACATTATGGGGTCTAACGCAAGCTCTGTCTTGCAATATAGGATAGAGTGAGAAACACAGCTGACAGGTCCTTCCATGAATTGCAAAGTCAGTGCAACCAGCTTTTGCAGAGAACAGTTTCTCCTGCTTGGATGTCCCAAGATCTAAACAAGTCCAGGTATCCAACCTGGGCTGAAGCTTTCCCAGAAGGAAGGGTATGGTTGCATCTACACTGTCAATGTAAATTGTCAAGCATTAATTACACAGATGCACCCACTGTTTTGGGGTTACAGGGACCCCTACGTGAGTTATCTGCTGCCTAATAGTAACTAAGGTCATACTACTGCCTTTCCATTAGGAAGACACTGAAAGGTGTATCTGTTGCCTACCTGGCTGTTTCATGCCACTAAATTTGTAGGAATATTATATCTTTGAGACATTTGCATCCTGTTGAACATAGCTGACAGAAATGGGGACAGAAACAAATCAGAAATACGTAACCCTGGACTGCATGGGCTTTTTTTTCACTTAAGCAACAAAAAACAGGCTACGAAGAAACCTAAGAGCCTCAGAAGCGTCACGCTGCTGTAGGGTCTCAGAAGTCATGTCCTGTCCCTAGCAAAGCCATAAACAGTTATTACTTTTCCAGAAGCCATTTGAGATCTCTGATCACCCTTGTTTACTCTACCCTGACCTATTTCCCATTCAGTTCTTGCCTGTTGGGGATGAGACCAAAACATCACACAGTATCCAGAACCTGGAGATACCCTGAGACAAAGATCTTACATCTTTCCTTCTCTGTTCCTGCCACAATAATACCCAACATTTGACTTGCTTGATTTGACCCGTATGAACATTAAGCAGTTGTTTGGATGGGATTCTCTCTCACATGAGTCTCTAAACCCAAGAGCACAGGTATCTGTCACTGGGCACTTTTCTGCTCCAGCCTTACTGGTGACTGCTGTTACACTTCCCTTCAGGTATCTCTTCCTCTGCACTAAATACATTCAGTTCATGTATTCTGGACTCTGCTGTCATCGTGGTGCAACTCAGTCCATGGCTCCCATGTGCTGGTGGAGAACCAGTTTTGATAGGACCTAATTTAATGACTCTTTCCCATCACAGAGTAAAGCTTCAAAAGAGGAGGAGCAGCTATGAGGATGCAATCAAAGGAAACCCATCACCACCCATGGTTGCCTAGGGTACACACAGGTGGACACGAAAACAGGGGTTCCTCAGGAGCCCTTGCATCCCACAGTGGCCATCTCAAATGACAATGGTGATTCCAGCATCTGTTTCTCTACAAATTCCTCTTGCTTTCTCCTCTTTCATCTGCTGTATGAATTAACCTCCTGTGCACTGTCATTCCCCCAGCTTGCAAGCTGAATGGCACAGAGCACATTGTGTCTTTTACATGTCTGTGTCGAATCCTTTCTCTGTGGAAAATCAAAATATCATCTGAAATACAGAGCAGTTGAAATGGGACAGTATTTGACAGCATCCCCTATGACTGCAGGCTCCTGGGAGGAAGGACAGCCCCCCTTCGACTCTTCTCAGTCCTTTTCCCTTCAAACCCAGGGGGAAAAGGTAGATCTTCTCTCTAGCTCATTGCATAATACAGTGAAAACTTCAACCTATTCACTAGGAAATGACCTTTCTGAGTAGCGTAAGATGACAGACTCATCCAGTCCAAACCATCAATTACAGGTTGGTAGAGAAGAGAGCTATTTGCAGAGAACTAAGATCTCATCTTTTGCTTTCTCTCCATGTGACCATTTCCTTCTTGCATGGTTGACATCATCCATTGCTGACTATTTATTGAGGATTTTGCCTCCACTGCCTTCTCTGACAACCAATGCACTTATTGGAGAAAGACCCATAGTCATGGTGTAAGCCCAGCCGGCAACAAAGCACCACAAAGCTGCTCGCTCACTCCCCGCCCCGGCCCTGGTGGGATGGAGAGGAGAAAATAAAAGAAATTCTCGTGGGTCGAGACAAGGACAGGGAGGGATCACTCACTGATTATGGTCACAGGCAAAAAACTGACTCAACTTGGGGAAAAAAAATAATCAATATAATTTACTACCAATCAAATCAAAGCAAGGATAATGGGAAGTAAGCCCAAATCTTAAAAAACCTTCAACCCACCCCTCCCTCTTTCCCAGTTCAACTCCACTCCCAATTTTCTCCACCTCCTCCCTCCCAGCAGTGCAGGGGGATGCGGAATGGGGATGGGGGTCAGTTCATCACGTTGTCTCTGCTGCTCCTTCCTCCTCAGGGGGAGGACTCCTCACTCGTCCCCTGCTCTAGCGCGGGGTCCCTCTCATAGGAGACAGTCCTTCACCAACTTCCCTGGCATGGTCCTTTCCATGGGCCACAGTCCTTCAGGCACAGACTGCTCCAGCACAGGCTTTCCCATGGAGTTACGGCCATCTTCAGGGCATCCCCCTGCTCCAGCATGGGCTCCTCCCCAGGCTGCAGGTGGGCATCTGCTCCCCCGCTCACCTCCATGGGCTGGATGGGGACAGCCTGCCCTCTCACCATGGGCTGCAGGGGCATCCCCTCCTCTGGCATACCTCCTCCCCCTCCTTCTTCACTGACATTGGTATCTGCACAGGGGTTTCTCTCACATTCCACTCACCTCTCTGCTGCAGGTTTCCCATTCTTAAATACATTGTCCCAGAGGCGCTACCACTTTCTAGCAGCTTTTCACAGGAGCCACCCCTGCATCCCCATCACCTGCTACCAAAACCCAGCCACAGAAACCCAAACCGCCTGTTTACAGTTCCCTCTTGCCACCCTCAAGGACTTATGCTGCCAAGGAGATCAGGTGGTGGGATGCTTGAGCCAGACGCTTCTGTGTTCTTGTATCTCCTCAGATGGGCAGAGCAAGGGCAGGCACAGGTTAAAATACCAGCACCTATTCCAGCAGACAGGGAGAGAGAAGAGAAATCCTGCAGTACCTGCCTAGTAGATCTGGGGGTTGTTAATAGGAACCAGTGGCTGGAGAAGGATATCAGGGTCTGAGCTTCTGTTTGCCCACATCCGTGGCAAGTACAAACCACAGACTGAACAAGAGGGTTCTTGGTAGGACTGCTGGACATCTGTGGAGTCCTGCTGACAAACCCAGTGGGCAGGCTGGCTCAGAGGTTGAAATAGGGCCATCCTGAAGATGGGAAAGAGCAAGCAGGGATTGTCTCATTTGGGATTGTCCCTAATCATCCTGCCACAGAGCTTTAACAAAGATCTTTGCTTGCATTTGGAAAGTCAAAGAAGGAACCATGGTCCAAAAGTCCATTATTTTTTGCACAAATAGATTAATAGGTACTTGCTATCCCTATAGGTGAGGAAGGTGTCTCAGGAATGGAGGTGAGCTACCCGTGTCCATCTCTCCCAAACCACACACACTACTCATTAGCTCCCTCCACACCCTGCCTGTGAGGGACTGAGATATTCAGCATCACCATTTACCTGTAGAATAACACTTTTGCAAGAGTTGGAAGAATATCTGCCAACATGTCAATGCGCATTTTTTCAATCTGTATGTTCCCTTTTTTTTTATCTATATGTTCTCCAAAAGCCTCTAAAAGTCAACCAATCCACCTAATTTTTGTCACTACAACTTCTGAGACTCTATTCTATGCCCAAGTAGAGCACAGATTTTTCTCTTCTGCTGCTGTTGTAAATTGAGGTGGATTAAACTTTCCTCCCCACAAGCAGATAAACTTCAAAGGTAGGGGTTCAAAGGTTGCTAAGCCCTGCAGAAGGAAAGATGTGTTATCATTGTACAGCTGGATTTCTATGGTCATGAGATGCAACTCTGATGTAGTCATTAGAAAGGAGCAACACTGCAGCTCACAGTGTTACGCAGTTGCATCAAGACCAAAGATGTACTCACAAAACTTCCAGACATTGCATCTACCACAGCAGACATATTGAAAAACCCATCATAACAACATTTAATGTATTCTCCCAGCTCAAGAAGATAACCACACAGTAAGGCTACAGCCATGATCAAGGTTTATGATTGCATGGCATCCAACTCAGTTCACCTAACAATTACAGCAATCCAGAGTCTTGCATCTTCTGCTTCGGTGCCTCCTTATGTTTTGATAGCAGATTGGAGACAGAGCAGCACAGATCAGGACAAGTGACACCAACATTCAAGTGCTCGACTGATAAGAAAATCACTCAGGATGTCAGTACAGGAAAAATGACTCCTGTGTTTAAGAAGCAATTCCCCAGTGTGGGGCGGGTATATTGCTCTGCAGAAGGGGAGAGGAAAAAGTTAAAACTGCTTGCTGAGTGGAGGTTATTGTCTCAGTAATTTCTGTTCTTCACAGTTACCCGGAACTTTGCACCTGCAGGGTGCTGGTCCCAGCAGTCTTGAACATATGGGAATTTCTGCTAAATTCTGTTTTGAGGTCATGCAGAGAGCTTGTTTTACCATGTTCAAAGGTAGAGGTGAAGCAGCAGGAGCCCAAAGACCTGAATTTTCCTTCGATCTTTGACAGGGCCTTGCTGTGATACCTTAAGCAAAGCACATGATTGCACAGTGCCTCAGTTTCCTTTCTGAAGAACAGAAATAAGAGACAAGATTGTCATTTGCAGGAATACAGCAATGTGTTTGCAAAGAACCATGGATAACAAGTTCCCTTCTTTTACGACTTTCAGCTCAGCAGTCTAAGTATACAATGTGCTACTTCAGACATCACAGCAGCATTCCCTCCCTTTTTATCTTGGAGACTGGATTCAGGATCATCTTTTAGTGCAACCTGCAGGTTCCATCCAGAGGCAGTATCTGAATAAAGGAAACACTGTTGGGAGAGTTTTCTGTTTGAGTACAGTCCCTTAATGCAATTTTTGATTCAACTATTACAAAAAGATCAATGTGGAAAAAGAGTATGTTGGAAAAAGAAGGTAGACACAATAAGCCAAGAATACCCTTCACTGCAGCTGATGGAAGACCAGCCTGAGGTGGTTAGACTGCAAAGCTGATGTTGTGGGTGCTGTCTCTGGTGCTCCAACACACACAACTCCCCAGAAGGCAATACTTTGTACTTCTGTTGAAAGTACTTAGTACTTTTGTTGAAATTCGTATGATCATGTCTCCCTCTAGAGATTGTCTCTACAACCTCCAACAGTTAGGATTTGCCTTCTCCTAATGCTCAAACAGTTCAAAGAGCAGGGATTGGGCTTTGTATCCAGCAGGCTGGAGGTCATGTCTCTGCAGCTAGGCTCCTGTGAACCATGTTAGCACTGCTCTGCCTGGTGCTGCAGCAGTGATAGACACCACTGGAGGTATATCACAAGCACATAAACAGCATGTGCATCTCGCTGACAGGCAGAAGACTAGCAATTTGGAGCTCTCCAGAGGAAGGAGAAACAATCATTGCCAGGAGAGTAAGTAGGAGGCTGAATTGCATGGCTAGTTCACCCAGCTATGCTTGCTAGACTGCTTTCAGTGTGGATTAGAGAAATATGTATCTGTACTTAAAATCACAGTGAATCTGGAGTTGGATATAGCTTACAGAATTTGGTTTCCCTCTGTTCAAGTGACTGAACACTTTGTTGGAAGGTATCCATGCCTGGGAGGAGCTCAGAGCCTGAGCAGATGAGGCAGACAAAGGGGGAAAGCTAGAAGCACAGAGGTTCATTGAGGGGAAACTGAGGTACCAGTGGGAACCAAGTCCAAGTCTGCAAAGCTTTACGGGAATCTAACACCACCTGACTGCCCTGAGATACACATACCAGACTAGTCTACGACACTAGACATATTGGATATCCATGCTTTTCTGGAGAGGCATCTGGGGATGCTCTTTGTCAACTCAAATAAATGTCTGTGTTTGGCCAGTTGAACTGTGCCCTCTCCTCCTGCTGATTTACAGGAGACTGGGTAGAGGCAGCCAGACTGACTGGGGTAAGAGGACATTTAGGTTGTCCTTCATGCCTTGAATGGAGACGCTATACAATTATCTGATGCCGACATCCATATCCAGAATGCAACTTGTCTCACCTACCTTTAGACATGCAATATCTGTATCGAGTCTTAGAGGGCATCCCCTGTATTCAATAAAGAGAGAGAGTTTAGCCTCACTCCATTGACTAGTTTAGATAATTCATCCTCTAGATGGCTTCTACTAGTTAGTCAAAGGAACCCCCGAGGGTTTGAGCCTCATGGAGGAGCACCAATGTGCTCATTGCTCATGACTGCTCAAAGATGAAGGTGATGTACTATCAGAAGTTGTCAATGCATTTCCCCACAATGTGGTTTTTCATCAGCAAACATCAATTCACAGGAGCCAAAAAGTTCACCTGACACCAGAGGGATTCTAATGAACATGATATTAAAATGGTTTCTCAGGTCCTGTCTGGGTCAGAGGGGCGCAAGAGATGAGACTAATTTGTAGATTAAGACATTTAAATTTAGGTGTTGATGTCCACAGATGCTAGAGGATGATTCAGTTGCCTAAACATGTGTCTGATGCCATTTGATGTGGCCTGAGATATTTGATGTGTACTCGGCATATCAAGGCCTTGGAAAGATGTCTCCTTCTATTGCAACTTTTGGAGACCAGTTGAAGGCCTTAGGGCACCGCCAATGTTTCTGGATACTTATGTTTAGCCAAGTGAGTTCTGTCTAAGACATCTGCATTTAGACTTGAGTCCATCCAGGATGTCAGGATAGCTGATTCCGCTGTGGGATCCCACTGATACTCCTATGGTTGTGACAAGTCTAAGTTCGAGGCTGGAACCTAATGGTAAACCTACCACTGCTCGAAGGATGCTGACTTAAGTCCTCTGAGTGAGTATTCACTTGTTCACAAAAAACAAGACTTTTCCACAACCAAGAGGAGACAATAATTGGAGGTAGGAGGCTGCTCTGATGCTATGAAGGATCCACATTCAAGTCCTTCTTGGGCCAAGACAGCCTTGACTGCAGCTATGTATCTCACATCCCAGGTGAGTTCTTTGATGTCTAGGGTAGAAAATATTTCCTTTCTCTTGCATACCTCTCTGGGAGATGAATTCTTTATTTCTGTTATGCTTGATGCTCAATAACTTTCCTAGTACCTGTGTTTGTAGCAACAGCATTAATCTTTCATGGACCAGGAGGACTAAAGGAGGAGAACAAGCTGTGTCAGAGCATTGGGAAACTGAGAAGAAAACTGGAAGACTCCCCAAATTTTACAAGGGGCAAGTGACATCCCAGGCTGGGGAGACAGGGTACAAAGTGAGGGTCTTTCTGAGATCCTCCAAGCTGCACTTAGCTTCTAGTTTAATTAGAGGATTAAACGCAGCAGCAGGGTAATGTTGATCTCCCCACATCCTGCCCGACGCACCTCTGCAAATGAGCTCAGGGACAATAAACCAGGCACTTTACCCGCTCCTTCCCTCTCTTTGCTGAGGCCAGAAGAGCTGGATACATGACCCTGCAGCTATGGGAAATCTCTGCCATTGACTCCATGAAACATCTTAGGCCAGCTGTTTCCTCATCCCAGATCTCATCTGAACTGCCTGCAGAGTGTCCTTGCCATTGAGGGCTGGCTATGCTGTTAGACACTTTGAGATGAAGTCACTTCCAGCATTCAAAGTAACATTCCCAGCATGATCCAGACAGAAAGGGAGACAGTGAGGGCAGCGCAGGTCAGAAAGGGCATGCTACCTTGTACCACGGAGACCTCTGAAGCATCGATACCCAAAGAACGGGGCCAGCCACAGCTGCAGATGAAACCAGAGAGGAAAGTTTCACAGAGAAGCGCTCCTGCTTTCAACAATTCTAAAGTTTCTCCCCAAACAAGGATTAAAACAATAAAAATAACAATGCAGAAAGAAGGGGGGGGGGGGGGGGGAGGGAGGAACTGTAGCAAGAAGCACAAAAAAATACACTATAAAGCAGCAGGCAGCAGCATTGCCCAGGTATAGCTGTCTAGCTGTCTGAGCTGGCGTTAGTGCTTTGGGGTGCTTGGAATACCTTGCTCACACACCACACACCAGCACGCATATATATAAACACACAACCCTATAAGCAGTGATAGTATTTTGTAATTAAAGGTGCCCCACAGCAAGTCTGTGCTCAACAGAATAATACTATAATCTTTACAAATCCCTTTGCTTCCTTGAAAAGATGCAGCTAAGTCAAAGACAGAAGCATAGGAAAAAATAAGAGCACCAAAGGCACTCAGGATGCAATAAAACAGAGGATTAGATCTACATTACTTTCATTACATTATATTGTATTTTTATTATTAGGTCCACAGTTATCATTTAATCTTATAGCTGCTGTGTCTGATAGAGTGGAACAAAAACAAATGGAATTCATCCCACACACACACACCAAGGAACTGGAGATTACGGAAAGATTAACATCACGTGTAAATGAATGAAAAATGTAAATTGCACAAAAAAAAAAAAGGAAAGGAGGTGTGTTGGGGCTGGGGAACACTGGGAAAGCCGCTGTGGTGTGAGGCTAACTCTCCTTTATCTCTGCCCACTTTCATAGAGCAGGAAGGGAGAATCAGGGACCTCATCTTCCCCTGTGCATTTAGGACCAATGCTCTGAACTGAAGGTATGAATCTCACTTGCACTGAGGATCCCCTTGTGATGGAACCAGCCTGCTGGGCAGAGCAGTTTCCCAGGATATACAAAGCAGGACTCAAAGTACCACACAGCTCTCGGCACCTGGGGCTGATGCTGATACTGGTGGTGTGGGGAAACCAGGGTTCATCTCTCCTCTCCCTTGACTGGCTTGGGAGGCTTAAATCTCCTCTTTTCCTACCTTGTCCCTGCCTCAGTGCAGAAGAGGCACAGCAGCCAGCAAGGTCTTTAAAAGACGAGACTCAGCACCCACACACTAGCCAATATTCATGCCTTTGCAGGATTAATTTCTGGAGGAGAGAAATGGCTGACACAAGCCAGGTATTTCTTGGCTGCAATCCTATTTACCGAGAGCATTCACAAAGGATTTACAAACCTAAAGGGGGATTTATAGGGAATTTAGGCACCTAACTCTAAAACAGCAATCCTGAAAATCCTCACTCATCCATCACCTAATCCCAGAGGTTCCTGAGCTACACAGGTACCATTTTTTTCCCCCTTAAAGCTCTGCCTATAGGCATGTACAGAAGATCCTTGGTCATGGCAAAGCTGAGCAGCTCCTAACCAAAAATCCTCATGCTCTTTAGATTACCTACCCTGAGCATCCTTTTATCCATTAGCAGTCCCAAGAGATCCTGAGGCACTCGGCATTCACAGAGACAGAGCTGCTGCTGGTTTATTTTAAAATACAGCAGCTCCTTCTTCCCTCCATCTATACAATAGCTTGGGATAGTCTCTTGGGCTGAGGCAGCCCAAAGTGTGGTTCCTCCTCCACCCGAAACAAACTCTTGTCTCTTGGTGCACATACAGAGCATAAATGAAGATGACTTGCTGGAGTGGAGGCTTTTTTACATTAGCTCCATGGCAATAAGAGGCAGCCTCCTCCATCAGCCTGAGTACCCTCAAGCTGATGTTTGTGATGATAGTTTGAAGTATCATTTTAGGACATGACAGGGGTGGACATGAATGATTTCAAGCAAAAGTAGAACATGAACCCTCTCTTTGAGTATCAGAGGAAAATTACCTGAGTACTGAAGGAGAGAGAGAGGAGTCCTGCAGCCGATGCCAGGCTCAGTGCTGGGCAGCTCCGCCACTGCTGCTGGGGACCAGGGAGAAGGGAGAAGGTGGTGAGGACAGGAGAGATGAAGATACCCCTGGGACAACCCAAGAGCGAGGAGGAAGAAACCTCGCCATGGACATCACAGTCCTGCCAAGGAAGACCTCGGGGTGGTGGTGACTCATTGTAACCATCTCCCTGATTGTGCCCGAAAAGACCAAACCTGTCAGCCCTGATATGCAGAAGGACACTGGCAGTGTGAGCAACACAACAGAGAAAGTGGGACGTATCAGGTATATTGTGTTATTAATTATACTTTTCTTTACAAATTAGATAATTTGGATGATTAGAGTGTTCAGTTATTAATTAAGTTGACAATAAACACTTTTTTTTCCTCCATTTATGTAGTTTGTTCCCTTCAGGCCTTCACAAGTGTTATTATAATTGTGCTTCTGCTGAAGTTATGACCTCTGTTCAAGTGTTTCAGATTTGGGAAGATCTGACATGCAGTCACCCAGGGCATCTGAGCTCCAGATAGATGGGGTTTTAGGGGGGCCTCTGTCCTCAGCATTTCCTTTTGATAACTACCTGTGGACGGCATTGCAAGGTGCTCACCTTCCTATCTGTGCGAGGGCTATGGCTGGGGTTCATCTAATACACACATTTGGAAAGGAGACACCTCCATCTCAGCCAGTCACTTTCAGATGCCTTCACAGTCTTGGAGGAAAAAAAAAAAAAGTTTTCAGGGTGCAGTTTTTCTGTCTCAAAGACAGATGTACCAAATCGTAGATGGTTTTTTTTTTTTCTCTTTGTGCTACAGAAGAACCAAGGGTGACTTACTCAGACACAGACCTACAGTGCAAACATCTGAATTCAAGTGTTCCTTCTGCCTTCTGTATTCCACTCCTGCATCCTACCAGCAGGGTCCTGCAAGAGTCAGCACCTCTGGCTCTTGACTCCCTTTTGCAGGAATCCTGCATACAGAGTAGGTAGAAGAACCAGGAACTTTTTGCTCACAGATGATTTCCCATCATGCACTTGCTACATGTCTCATGGCCAGTCACCTCCACCCCTCTGTTCAACCCCAGATCAGCACCTGATTGTTTCACCTGCTCACTCCTAGATTTTGCCTGCTCTCCCTGGCTTGTGCCACACAGGCCTCTGAAGACAGGACTTCTTGCGAGCGGCAGAGGAACACGCTGAGTCGATTCAATGTGAGTGATAAATCATAGTTCACTTTATTGGCCCGAATAGCGCTTATTTATACAGTTTAGGTTAATTATGCACACGTGTTAAATTCTGATTGGTTTAAGCAACTAGATGCACACACACGGGTTAACTTCTGATTGGTTTAAGCAACTCTTCAAGGTCGCAGTGTCCTTGCTGTTTTACTGTTGTCAGCATGACTTGCAGTTTTAGCTCGGACTCACGGCCTAGTCTTGCTACTTATGCTAAGTTCAGAACAAGCTCTGCTCGTACAACTGTTCTGTGGATTCATGTCCTTGCTCTCTGAGCCATTCTCCAACAACTTTTCTCACCTTCCATTATCCAAAAGTTAATATAAACTAACCTTACAGGACAAAGTCAATGGAGAAAAAAACTTCCAGATTCATGCTACTTTAAGGTCCGAGGAGTAAACTACCGTACATGTCTGCTTTGACTGCAGAAGGAGCTGAGAAATACAGATATTTAATTCCTAGATAGCTAAATTGAGGGTATGGCATGTGTTCTCTGCCTGGGTCACAGTCCACAGAGCCTACCTGCTGGTTGGGCCATTGCTTTGGGTAGTGGATTCTGTTGCTTCCAGTTATCACTCTATAAAATGGTTTCATTGCTCTTTTCACCTCGTTTAAAATTAGGGTGATGATCATTCTTTATATGTGCCTACAAATGTCTCTCTCACAGACCTACTTGGTGTTGGCCACCAACTCTTTTCAGAGTAGCAGTGGTATAGCAGACTCCGACTGTTCATGCCTGGAAGCACAACCTGATTGAGTTTTCTAATTTTATTGAGGTTTCTCTGTACACGATTGCTCCGTGGCCAAGGA
Source organism: Pandion haliaetus (assembly GCA_013401275.1). Taxonomy (NCBI): domain Eukaryota; kingdom Metazoa; phylum Chordata; class Aves; order Accipitriformes; family Pandionidae; genus Pandion; species Pandion haliaetus. Next base: position 262,924 of record VYZV01027269.1, on the reverse strand, counting down.
GTTGATTCCCCTCCACCCTTCTCACCTTAAGTTGCCTTTCAGCACATTGAAATCTATGCTTCCCAGAGCAATACACTCACTGCATGCTTCTGTTTTCTTTCTAGTTAATGCATCTGAACTACATCTGGAGTCACCTTGACAGCAAGGTCCTGATTTATCTTTAAATGGCACCTTTTCTTTTCCCCTTTCATTAGTTGTGCAATGCTTTATATTACCCACATACATGGGGCAACTGTCCTGTGCACAGTGTTGTGATCAGCAAGGACAGCGCAAGGAAAATAAATTTGCAAAGAAGTAGGGGGTTAATGCCACTGCTATTCCCGCAGCTGACTTATTCTGGTGGGTCATAGGATTATCACAGGGTAAAGGGGAGAGTGTCAGAAGATCCTAAATGTTCATACCAGGCACAGGTCTGTCCCTTCGTTGTGATTTATCATTTTTTTATTAAATAGAAAAACCCCAACCCTCAAGCCTTCAGATATCCAGTGAGGAAGCTAAAACCAATTTCAGCCAGTTTGTATGGCCAGCTACATTTCATGAATAGGAGAAAGCTTTAAGTGACCAGACAGAGAGCAGCTTACAACTGGAAAATCAGTCATGTCTCCTATTTTTTGCTGTGATTATTTATTATCTGTCTTTCAGCAGTGCCCAAGGTTGCATGCAGGATCAGAATTCCATCAGGCTCACTGGAGCACACCCAAACACTAAGATGTGTTCACTAACATGGCAAATATTGTCATCTAACTTATAAAATAACTAGCAGGGAACTAAGAGCGTGAGGGAAGGACAACATTCAGTCAGGCAAGGTGACATAGTTTCTTCAATTCTTCAGCAAGCTGAGAACTAGAAAACTTTGGAGCAATCAGCCACTGCATGAGGTAAAGAAGAATGTGTGAAGTTTTAGCTCACTTAGAATCATTTAAAAGTTCACTGAGGGTCTGGTCAAAACCCCACTGAAATCAGCACGAGCCTTTCAACTGGTTTCTTTCCCCTGAAGAACAGTGCTGCAAAGAAGAGACTGCAGGTTTCAACTACAGAGAGTTGCAAATCACAGGGCATCAAAGTTTGAAAACCCTCTGAACATACCTCCCTCCAGCAATTACTTATCTGCTAGCTTTTGTACTGGAGGGAAGTATTAGTTACCTGAAGTGCTGTTTGCAAACACATTTCTCTGTGTGACATTATGGAGACATGCATGAATAGAAAAGCAGCAGCCCAGAACTGCACTGATGGGCATTGCTTACTGGTGAATGCAAACACCCGCAGAGCAGGAGGAGGTCTGCAGTGCTTCCCTGAGGCCTGAAGGAGCTGGGAGCTGCTATGGGTGCGGTGGGATGGGGCAGCTTGCTGTTACTAAAGCAGGCAGCCACCATCCAGCTTCCCCAGCTTCCCTCTCCTCTACCTCATCCTCCCAGCCTTGCAGTCCCACTCACATCCTTCAATCAACCCTCGCTTTTGCTCGGGCTGAGCTGATACAGCTCGCTAAGCCAGGCAGAAGTGATTCATAAGTGTGAACCTCTGTGGGTCTTGCTTAGACTTCTGCCATTGTAAGGAACTACACCTACATGGCAACAGTCAGATGAGGTCAAGATTCAGCAGCAGTATTTCTCACCCAGCGGCACCCCCCACTATTTTGGGATGCTGGCACATCACCTTCAATGAGTGCAGCCCAGCAAATATGATTTTTTGCTGTCAGTAGCAGAAGGCCCCCAACCTTGCACTGCCCCCACACTGCAGGGTGTCAGGATGTCTCTGGGCTTGCCGTGCCCTGAGCCGTGTGTCCCTGTGGTCACAAGTGTCCCATGGCCAAGGCCTCATGCCCAACCTGCCTGAGCTCAGCGCTGGGGACACCCGGCATGGCCAAGGGCTGCCAGTGCGGGCAGGCACTGCCCAGCAAACACCAGAGCTTTGTGTGCCTGGGCTGGGCACTGGGCAGCTCTGCCACTGGTGCTGGGGACCAGGGAGAAGGGAGCAGGTGATGGGGAGACACAGGATGAAGATACCCGCAGGGGAACTCAAGAATGAGGAGGAAGAAACCCAACCATGAGCATCACAGTCCTGCCAGGGAAGACCTCGGGGTGGTGACAACTCATCAAAAGCCTCTCCCTGATTGTGCTCAAGGGAGACTGAATCTGTCAATCCTGGGATGCAGAGGGATGTTGGCAGGGTGAGCATCACAGCAGAGAAAATGGGCAGAGTTTTCTTGTATAACAATTCTAATGTTATTATTGTTATTGAGTCTCACCTGTATCAGTTTGGTTTATCAGTGTTAATTAACTTTCACGTTGTAGTTAGATTGCCTAATAATAATTTATCATTTCCTTTGCACATGGTCTGCTCCATTTTGCACACAACAAAATTCTGAGTGTAGCATGAGGACCATTTCAGACCACTTTTGAAGGAGTGTGGTGGCAAGTGAGCTGAAAAATAACAGCAACTGAATCCCACAGGGCAGTTCTGGCGTAGGGGAAAGTGCCACGCTCTCTGGGTAGCTGAAGTAGGCATCCAGAGAACAAGACCAAGTAAGACCCAGGGGATTTGAACGGCCTGAATACTTACTGGAGAAGGAATGCAGAAGCATGTGACCTAGAGATAAATGAAATTTTTTAGGCATTTTTTTATTTCAGAAGGGGGACAAAAGCAATATGGGAAAAAAATGCTGAAAATCTAAAGGTGAAAGGTAACTTCTTCTCAGTGGCAGTAACTGTCACTTTTTTAAAGGAGTGAAGAAGTAAGAACAGCAAAATAGAAACAGAATTGACAAAGCGGGCTACAAATGTAAAATAACACTGCTTCCTTGGTAGACAGTCTCAGTAGCAATGAAATAAATATTGGCTCTTGCTGAAAAAGTCTGTCAAATACATATCAGCAAGCCACAGCATCAAAGGAAAAAAAACAAGGGAAGAGACCTAGATGGTTGTACCAGGAATGCTTTAAAAGCCTGAATATTTGCGCAGAAAAAAAAAAAAAAAAAAATTACACATGAAGTGGAAAAGAAGGCTGCAAGTTTAATACAAAAATAAAGGAAAAGCCCAATTGTGGAGGAATAAAACCAAGAAGATTAATATACATAGTGAATAAAAATTAGTCAACAGCAACAAAAGAAAGGTCTGGAAATCACTCAAAATAAGGGGAAGACAAAGGGAAGAACAAGCCCATTGTTTCATTGGGAAGGAAAACATACAGCCTGTGATGCAGAGACAGCAAAAAGTGCACTATATTTTCAGAAAGATAGTAGGAAATTTCTACCTTCTTGTTAAAAAAAAAAAAGGTTAATTGTGATCAGATAGATAATACAATTAATTATAAAATTGATGTAGAAGAAAGAGCCCAAGAGAGAAGACCAGATTAAGCAGTGTGGAGGTAACATGGATGCATCTGACCTATCAGGACCCCACAGAATCAACTCGAATGCTTAAGGAAGTAGCTCTGAGTAGCTAAGTCATTTTGTTCAATAATTCAGGGATGGCAGGTGAGGTCCCAGAGGACAGGAGAGCAGTGAGCATGACACCTGTCTTAGAAAGAAGGAAGAAAAACAAAAGACCAGTCAGCCTAAGTTCAATGCCCAGGAAGAGCTTGGAGGAAATTTCTAACTTACTATTGTAGGTTACACAGAAACTATGCCCTGCATATCTATATGATTTATACTGTGATATAAATGATGTTTACCATGTAACCATGGTTATACCATGAAGAATGCAGATTATGCACTTTCCTGCTTTATAGCATATCTTTCCCCTGCATCAGAAAAAGCAGGAGACATGATAGACAACACTTTGAATCCCATCCTGTAGGACTTTCTGGTACATTCACTAGAGTGAGGTCTAGATTAAATCACGGTACAACAGGTGACAAATGTGAGTCAAATACAAGACTCAACGAGGAAACAACAATTGTTCATTGTATATCAGAAGGTAATCCTATAAGTAGTGGGATCCTACCAGGCCCTGTGTGGGACTCATCTCTTTAATATTTCCTGATGAATTCCACAAAGATGTTGACACCTCAGAAAACATTCAGAGCAGAGCAGTGAAAATTCTAACAGTTCAGAAAACACAACCTAAGAGGAAAGGAAAGAAAAACTTTGTTTGCTTCATCTAGAGGGAAAATAAGGGGGATGCAGAAGTCCTCCAAGCTGTAAAAGACAGTTGGGGAGAGAATAATAGTTGACTATTTTCCCTCTTTGTCAGGGAAGGGTAAAAAGTGTCAGCTTAATTTATAGCAATGAATAGTTAGATTTGACTTTTGGAAATATCCCTCATTGGAAGGATAGATAGTGAAGCTCTCAACTGAGTCACCTATAGAGCCCATAAAGACTTCCTGGAGGGTTCTTGCAATATTCGGGACATCTAAGTTTCTGGCTATCACCAGTCAGAAATGACCAAAAATCTTACAGTCACTGGTGCAGCATAACCATCTATAACCCTTGGTGGAAAAGTGCAGAAGAAGGTCAGAATGGTGAAGGAGACAACACAAATTGTTGCAAAGGCAAAAGCATAACACAAAGAGGGAAAAAGAAAATTAAAGAGAAGAGAAGAGCAAGAGGCCTGAGAGGAAATAGTGCTGGCTATTATTCAGACTTAATTCTAAAATAGTGACCTTCGAGTAAGGGCCATGTAAGGCTTCAAACTCCTAGACTCTCCTCTGAAGTGAATCTCCACAGCTGCACAAATGCTCTCTGAGTCTGCAAGCCAAAGGTCCAGTCATGATGCCCAATCTGCTTCAAAGAACTGTTAAAAAATAGTACAAATCCAACTTGCCGTCATTTACCTAGAGGTGACAGAGAACAGTTGCTGAGGCAGCGGTCCCACCCATGCAGTGAAGTGTCCTCCTACAGCTGTGCCCATCCCTGCTGCAAAGCCAGCAGTCGCCACTGCCAATAGCTGTATAGATCTGGAAGCAGACACTTTCCTCATCACACAGGTAACCCTCTTCACACAGGCAACCCAATACCAAGACAAAACTTGCTGCCACTCCCAACATTGTCAAGGACTTGGGTATCTTCTACATTAATAAGGGCAATATCATAACAAATCCTTGATGTGACTTCAGAGAAGCCATTCTACAGTGCTTGCCCCCATCCTAGGAAGCTTTGGCAGGAGGGCATTATAGGGGAATCTCATCTATTTCCAAGACATGCACATGCCAACAAGACTTGCTGCTTTAAAGTATGACAAGAGGCAAGAACAGATTCATTTGATTAATGTCTTTAAATGTTTGGTCACTCCTTTTAGTAGCAAAGGCCCTGAATGGAGAAGGCACATGAAAAATTCACACACTTGTCTCAAGTACCTGGTAGTTAGTGGAGTGCTGGTGGAGACTGTCAGGCCAATATGCTTTGTTCTGTGGTTGGTTTATCTTTTTTCCATGCAAGGGTTTCACCACATAGTCAAAGATGTTCCCAAACCACCAGCTGTGGCCAAGCTTGCACTGTCCTTCTCCTCAGAGAGCATTTCCCACTCCAGGGCCTTACATAGAGAGCAAGGCAATATGAGTTATAGTAATAAGTAACTAAGATCAAGGAATCCCACAGGCAGGAGACAGAGCTGGAAACAAAATCACTCAAAAAACTTATGTTTGCATGACTGATCTGGTGATGATGAGAAGGAACAGAGTTCAGTTTGTCTGATAAAAAAACTGCATCAAGAGCTCTTTAAAGGACTCCCAGTAAGGACAGATTGAGTGCTGCCTAGAGAGAGAGAACTGGCTTCCTTCCATATATACACAGAGATCTTCCATATCAACAAGTCTTTGGATCCTTCAATGATATCCACAAAACTCAGCCATGCTCATCCACAGCAAAGGATACACTCACCTACAAAAATAAATCTTTTCCCTTCAAAATGTTTTCCCGTCTCACAAATCTGCATCAGCACCCACACGTTATGATACTTTGACCTCCCACACTACAAGCAGTAAACCCATCTGTATATGAGGGGGAGTAACAAATTCCAAGGGGGCCATGCACATTCTGTCTGAGACCCTATAACTGAGGTCTCTCAAGATGCTATCAGGTGTAGGCTTCTATTTTTACAGCAATATAGGCTGCCACAGCCATTGGTTTCCCCTGCTCTCATGTCCCACAAGAGATCTCAAGAGGAAAAGGGGGGGGTGGGGAGAAGAGAGAGGTTTGGAATTATAATGTAAAAAGTCATGTGGTCCTTTTTTTAGGTCATCTTGCCAAGTGGATAGATTTATCCTATCTCTAAGGCCCATTGGTGGGATTAGAGAAGGCACAGAATACCTCCCCTCTTGTTTCAGCAGAGATTCAATCCGCCCCCTCCTTTCCCTTTTCCCCCTTACACCAGGAGCTCCAAGCAGCAGGAAATAATTGCAACAGATCAGCGCAATGCTTCCTTTAACAGATCAAGTTCTGGAAGCCTTCTTTGCTTGATTGATTTAACACATTCCTGCTACAGCTTTGGCCCTGGGGATCGTTGCAGTGTAAAGAATGACAACATGATTGCCCACTGCAGCATCACACCGAAGCAAGCAACTTGCCTCTCTGTGACTGCTTCCAAGAGATACAGCAGTTTTATGATGTGGCTGCTTGCAAGAGTTTGGGACTTGTGTGGTGTGGTGACCCACGAGGTGTCTTCTGGTTCTTTGTCTTCTTTTCCCTTGTCATGAGTCCAGAAAGGAGGAGATGGATTTACCATCTAATACTTACATACATGGACATAGATCAGCTTTGATCCTGAGGCTAGGAAGAAACAAAATTAATCCAGGGCTCTTGCTTGCTTGACCCTGCTTGCTGGATTTTTTTCTCTTGAATATTCAAAGGACATTTTTTTAAAACAGAGAAGGAAGCAACTGAACAACCTTTGTGACTTAATCCTGGCCTACCACTGGTTTACAGGATGAAAACAGGCAATTTCTGAGGTGAAGATCTACCTATTTCACTGAGGCAACAGTAGTCAACAGAGAACAACTTCAGCCTGCTCACAAACCTACCCATGCAGCAAGGTAAAGCAGGGACCCTTCAAGGGACAGGAGACTCTCTTGCAATCCCACCACAAGAGCAGATGGGATTGATGGCACCTGCTAGGCCAGACGTAGACTGCTATGGGGAACCTAAGTGCTGGAAGCACACTGGGTTCCCCAGCAGGTCACCCTAGGGTGACTCCAGCATGTAAATCATGTCAACAAGGAGCAAAAGCAGCCTTATAGCCAACCTTGAGCAGCTCCTGTACAGCCATATCAACACAGCCAGTGAGGATAAGAATCATTCTCTTGGCTTGAGATACCCCCAGTAAAGCTAACCACCCCTGCTTAGTCACCAGAAAGACAGTCCTGTCATCCTAAAGTAGATGCTTGCCCAAAAGAACCAGGATTTACTGTCTCCACTGTCTATAAAAGGATCCAAGGGCAACCAGCTCAGTTGTCTCTGGCTACTCTTAATCATCCAAATCCCATCTGGAGTGACAGTATAGTTCTGCTTCTCTCACAGTTTAAAAGGTCCATGTCATCTCTGAGAATACTAGCAATAGTTGTTAGCATTTGCTGATAACCCACACTTGTATTATTTTCTCCAAACACCAATAAGGTTTGTTTGTTTTTCCTTGTACAGGACTCTTTTTAATCTTTGTTTTGACCTTAAAAGACCTGCCAGTGTTAGTCCATGAAATCAGCTTAACAACTTCCCCATCCTTTCACTTCTGGTTTATGAAAATAATTTCCCCATTGGTTCCACTTTCCTCCTTCATCCCCTCAATTTCGTATTTGTTGTTGTTGTTATTGGTTATGTCTGTCTCTCACCCTGGTCCCTAGCAGTTCCCGTTCCCTGCAGAGAAATTACAGATTGCGGTAATAATTAGTTTGTAGTGTTATCTGCCTCTGTCCCTCTAATAGCTCTCAAAAGAAAGCTGTCACCCAGTACTGACCGCCTCATGTAATCATAATAATATAAAAATAACCTTCCGCAGTGCTGGCAGTGTTTTTCTTGCTTTGTTTCCTTAATTGTGTTTGTTAATCAGAAAACACGATTAATTTTCCCATTTCTACATCTGCAGCTTCATTTTTTCCCTCCAAGATGAGTTTAGGATTGTGTTCCTGTTTATTGGGTTGTTTCCTACCACCCTCCTGCTAAAGAAACCTGCATCAATCCTGCGAGCAGGGAACTCCATAGTTTTGTTTGAGTGTAGTTATTTGCTTGATTTTACTGGTTATCCTGGTTTCATTCTGACTGATTTCAATCTGTTTTGAAAACTGTATGGGATTGCACTGTTTTTAAACTCATCCCAAGCCAGTACAAGAGACCCTGGGTCCTTGGAGGCTGTTCTCACTCTATCACTCACTTCCCCACATCATCTGGCTCAGTGCTCAGTGCTTTGGTTTCCTGGTGCTTCACTGACACTGACTGGTTGCATGGTGCTATCTCCTGAGTGCTTCAAACCAGGCTCCTGCTATGATAGGAGCCTGATTTTCGGAGCCTTGATCAGGATTTTCAAGTACACGCCAATTTCACTAGGAAGTAATCTGAGGAAATTCTGGGTCTTTTGAGTGCAAAATGTGTTCCTATGAGGACAAAATGGGCTTCGTGTGGATGCTGGGTGATACAAGGTTTTCTGAGCATCAGTCCTCCCAGAAGAGGTTACCTGAAAGGCCCCACAAAATGGCTCACATGCATATGGTGTTCTGATCAAAGCGGTGCCTACAGAGGAAAAGCTGTCTTCCCTTGGAGGCGGTTGTGCTGGTCTCTAGTTCCCTCAGGATAAGCCTAGCCAGCATTAAAAGCCTCATCTGGCCTCCACACAAGGCAGTACAAGTCACACATGAAAGAAGGCATTTGGATTTGCCATTACATTAAGATGCATTTCCTTTTTATTGCACAAGTAATAGTAATTAACTTACTGAGTGATTAACAATGAGGTTTCCCTTGCCATGGAATCAAGGACACCAATTGCTCCACAAGTCGACCCCCTGAAAGAGCTTCTGCAAATACTGTTGTCACCAATTGCGCAGGGAAGAGTGGTGCACAAGCCAGGATTCACCCTGTGTAATCACAGATGTCTAAATTAAGGATATGGTTTCCTTTAGCTCATAGTCAGTGGAGAGGGATGTGCATTTTCACAGGAGGATTCAGCTCACTGAATTTCAGGCACAATGCACAGGATACATGAATGTGAAGCACAGGGCTCTCTCAGCTTGCCAAAGTGTAGGCAGTGGCTCTGCTTGTAGCAACCAAACCAATGCTCAGGTTTGTATCTGTCTGGATGAACACAAGATCAAGTATTGGAAACACAGGAGCAAAACACCTACTGCAAAGCACATCCATAAGCAAAGGAAATCTCCCAGTTCAGGACCTTAGAAGAGCAGTGGAGCTGGTCCACTGACACTTCAGCAATAAAAGAGCCAAATGTCCTCTGCTGCAAGACCACTGCAGAGGGAACACTCAGAAGAACTGAGCAGTACTTCCTCATCACAGCCTAAGTGGCAGGAGCACATTTCAGGGCTGCCCACAAAGTCCCTGCTTAAACTTCATACAAGCAGATATTGATGCTTGGAAAACACTTGAGTCCAGGGCCATTCTGGGAACAGGACCATGGGAATTTCTTAGTTGAAAATAGCTGGATTGCACAGCTCAGCTGTCAAATGTGAGACGTATTTCAGGAAACCACTTATGATCAATCCACTGAGTGAAACATGAGGAGGGATTGCTTCAAATTCAAAGTAGTTGCAATCAACTGATAGGCCAATTATTATTCTATGCCACAATTATCCACTTGGTTGCAGTTACAACCCCCACCAGCTTTAAAAGTCAACATCACTCTGTCCTGATGCTAAACCTGATAGCAAAGAGAAAGATAAGGGAGCAGAGAAAATGGACTGAAAAAGAAAGTAGGAATGATTTCAATAGGGACAGGACATATGTTAGGGCAGTATGTATTGTGTATACAGGGCAGGACAGCAGCTCTCCAGAAGGACACTTGAAAGCTGTCACAGATCACAGGATGAGTGCCTGCAAGATATGGGATGAAATCCTCAGGATGACATTGTTCCTCTTGAGTCAGTGTGAGGAAAGCTTCAGCTAGAGCTGTGCTCCTCCCAGAAAAAACGTGGGGTAATTGGAGAGTCTGGAAAAGGACAACAAAGGTCCAGAAAATAGATCCTGCTGGGAAAGTCAGTGCTGCTTAGCGTAAAGGAGAAACAACTGACAGGTGATTTGACAATGGTCTTCAAACAGGCAAAAAGATCCTTCATAATCAAAGGCAACAGACATTTCCCCAGGCCTACCATTACCAGGGGATCTCCATGGAGGACAGAATAATGAGCTTAAATGGCAAAGAAAGAAGTGCAGGGCAGATATTAGGAGATGATCTAATGCTCAAGAAAATGGCTTTGACAGGTGTAGAGATCTCCTCATTGAAGGTTAATGAAGTAGGTTATAGGTACATCTGTGAGAAAACCCCAGATAAGATGGACCCTGTCCTGGGTCCAACTAATAGACAAAATGAAAAATCTCTGCTTTGCTTAGTTGTCTTTAGGCTTCTACTGGCTGCCACAAGGATGCCTGTAACTTGCATCAGATGACGCGGCCTTCAAGATCAACTTGTAGTAGTCACCAGTGAACAAGGCACAAAAATGTCAATAGTCGTGTGTCGCATCCCAAAGTTGGAGCGACTCAGGTTCGTGGATTTCCTTTGTCAGAATTAAGGTGAAACAACACCAGGGGAGTTCAAACAACAATCAACATATATTCAACCTAGCTAACCTTGCCCAAGTACAAGTGAATTTATCAATATGAACCTTGCATCATGTCTTTTAGCCACTGCTTGAAAAGAGAAGAGAGGTGTAAAAAAAGAAGTGGAAAAAGGAACAGAACGGAATCCCTCCCGTTGAGTCACAAGGTTCAGAGTAGACCCCCTTGCTTTCTGAACTCCTTCTCAAAGAAGAGCCCAGGGGCGGCTAGATCCACTCCTAGTCTCAGACTTGGTCAACGGTTTAGGTTTCAAAGAATGGGATGTAGGGACTTGTGGAAAAGAGAGAGAGAAAAGAATGAGAAAGAAAGAAAGACAGAAATAAAGACAGAAAGAAAAGAATGAGAGAGAAGAAAAGGGTTTCACCAGTCCTGGGTCCAGCGTTGGTCCAGCCAGTGTAGTGATCCAGTTCCGGAGGGCGCGCACCGAGCATTCATTCTTCCTTCTTTTATAGTGTGTTAGTTGGTGGTCTCGACATGTGCAGTTCATGTTCCTGGGCTTCTCTGGAATCGGTCAGTGAGCTTGGGGGGGGTTCATTGGGGAGTTGCCTCACTTTCCCTGCTGGCATGACCACTCAAGATAGAAGCACAGTCCCATCATACGTTGTGCTCCTTCTCATGGTCACTTAAGATAAGGAATTGCAGCCTTGGAGAAGTGCGGTCCCACCCTCCGCAGGGCCCTCTCCTCTGGCCACATTGTTCTGTTCACACAACTCAGCGTTTTTACAGAGGCATCTTTTCCACCAAAGTTCTTTAATGAATGTTTGAGACATTGACTATAATTTGTCAGGCCGTCACATCGTGACACAGTCCAACTTAGAGACTCAAAAGGGTTGGAGCCATTGAACTAATGGAGCAGTAGCAACTAAGTAATGGATGTATAAAGCTCCTGTGTCTTGCTGAGAATTTTGCAAGATATTTCCTCAGATCAACAGCAGACTTACCCAGAGTCCCTGCCAAGCCAATTAGAGGGCAACCAAATACACTGGCTTAGGAGGATACTTGCCCTCCAGAGCACTGAACGCAAATTGCATTATTTGCAATACACCACCAAGGCCTCACACAGAGGCCATGGGTAGCTATGAAATTTAACATGCTTGCATACTGAAAATGTATTTGGGAGCAACTGTACAAGCCCGAAGGAAGCAATGCGCAAAAAATAAATACTATTCTTTCATTTTGTGAAAGAGGAAACTTAGGCACAAAGAAGCTGTCTGAAACATTCTGGTAGAAAAAGTAAGTTGCTGGAGAACCACGAATGGACTCCTTCAATGCTGCCTCCCACTTCAGTGTTTTCGTGCCAAAGCATCCTCACCAGGAGGCTGCAAATGGATGCTTCTTCCTTTCCTTCTGCAGTGCCACATTTTTCACAAATAGAACAAGTGTCTTTCTAGAGAAGCAGAGGAAGGCAATGCAGCCTAGGAAACCCACCTTTCATGTGAAGATGTCTTCCTATGTGTTCTTCCTGTTGGCCAGCTGAATGTTGCCACCCTGTGTTAATCCCCCTGCTTTTTCCTGGAAGCCATCCTAACTCACCTTCTCTGCTCATTATTTTCCAGCATCACAGTCTCAGGGCAGAGATAACATCCCGGAAATAAGCTTCAGGTTGTAATTACAATATATATTGGTTTATAAATTTGATTGTTTAGCAGGGCTGTGTGCAGTCAACATTCATGGAAAGAGGAGGAAAGGAATCAGATTAGAAATCAGGTGGAACAAAGGAGGCTTGGAATGAAATACAAAGGAAAAAGAGATGTTCAAGACACAAAAATATACCACACATGGTCATTTTAATACTAAGGTCAAATTCAGTCTGGACTATATTTTTATGTTTGTGAAAACTGAATGGTTTTAAAAGTTTGTTTATTAACACAAAATCAAAAAGGTCACAGAATTTAGATACATAGTTTTCCCCATAAAATAAAGGTACAAGTCCTTTTTTCCATCAGCTTTAATCTGGAGACCACAGCAGCATAGGGTACCAGTGAAAGGAGATGGTCTTAACACTAGAGAAAAGCAGCCTGGTTTGGGTTGGGGTTTTTTTCTTTGTTTGTTTCTGGGTTGGTTTTTTTTTTGGAGAGCTGTGATGAGATCATCTAAACTGAATGGACATCTGTCTTCTCTCCTTGACTGGGAAGTCAGTAACTCCATGGGACGAGTCAAACTGAGGTAGATGCCATGACTGGTTGACCAACCTTAGTCCCCTGATGAGGAAGCACAGATTTGTATTAAGGGTAACATGAACACACTTGCAGTCTGTGTGTATCTGTGATAGCTGGATCTTGGCAATTGGCTTGATAAGTTGCTTCAAATGCGTAGGGAAACGTGCTAGTGAGCAGCTGTGTCCACTGGAAGATGCTGCGTAAACCTGCAGGTAGCATTGGTAAACAGCTAAAACATGCCAAATTTTCCATTCAGTGTCTGGTTGGAGGATGAGGTGGTTTGTACTAGTTCTGTCCTTCCTCTCAACAGTCAGTTTGGCAGACTTAGAAAACGGTGTCTTCAAGCTTATCAGTTCTGTCATCTTCCTGTGTTGTAGTTTTCACCATTTTTTATGAATGTGCCACAGAATAGTCTTGAGAACTGCTCATCTTATGTCAGCATACCTAGCAAAGATTAAATGCTTCTCTGCTTAGGGACCTATGGAAGAAACTTTGGTCAGGATGGTTAAACTTTGCTATTTGCAAACTGGTAGAGGTTGGAGGCACCTCTGGAGATAGTCTTGCCAAATCCCACTGTTCAAGCAGGGTGAGCTAGACCAAGTTGCTCAGGGCTGTGTCCAATGGGGTTTTGAATATCTCCATGGATGGAGACTCCACAACCTCTCTGGACAACCTGTACTAGTGTTCGATCACTCAGTAAAAAATGTTTGGGGTATTTTTATGTTTAAATGGAACTTCCTGTGTTTCAGGTTTTTGCACAGTGCAAAATTGCACATTGTCCTGTCACTGGGCACCACTGAGAACAGTCTGGCCCCCTCTCATTTGTTGCCTCCCAGCAGGTATTTATACATATGGAGAAGATCCCCCTCAGCCTTCTCTTCTTCAGGCTGCACAGTCCCAGCTCTTTCAGTCTCTCCTTTTATGAGAGGTGCTCAAGCCCTTAACCATCATCTTGGCTACTCACTGGACTAGCTCTAGTATGCCCCTGTCTGTCTCATACTGGGGACCCCAGAACTGTACCCAGCACTCCAGATGTGTCCCATCAGTGCTGAGAAGAGGGGAAGGATCTAAAAAAAAACCCTGAAACCAAACCAAACTAAACCAAACCAAACTAAACCAACTAACCAACCAAACAGACAAACAGAAACCCTCTTAATTTGCTTTCACCTGTAACAAAATATGCTGTCCAGCTATTCACGGAGATATTCACAAGAGAAACTGCCATTTGAACTCACTGGAAAGTGGGTTTATATTTCTCCATCTCTGTACAATGTGCAGAGCAAAGACATGGTGGAGCTGCCACAGGAAACACGACCTAAGCAGTAAAACAAACCACCCTGTCTTACAGGAATGGTAGCTTGTACACTACCTGCAATCCTTGTTCTGTGTCCTCAGAGGAGAGAGACTGTAAAACATCTGAGGCTGAGCTGCAGAAACTTTTTTTATTTCAGCTAAGAAGGACCAGATTTGCAGCCCAAGTATGGGCGAAGATTGCAGCTCCCATAGTGACATGAAACTTCTCCTACCTGCCCACATTGCTCCAAAAGTCAAACTTTTTTGTCCAGGAACATTGCAGACAAGCTAGGTAATACGTTGCAAATATAGAAGTTTCCATTTGCTTCAAGAATTTTAGGAGACATTATTGCTGCAGCTCCAGCTATCTTTGCCTTAAATATTGCATTTAACTCTCCTCCATAAATGACCTTTGTCAAGGAAGAGTCTAAAAGAGATGGCACGGAACTGATTTTAAATTTTCTCCTCAGTGTTTATAACCCAAACATAGCAACTGTAGGAGGCACATGAAAATGTCTCTGAATTTTGATCTGCCAGACTCAGGAAAAGCCTCATGCTCATGTTAAAAACACTAATCCTGTACTAATTTGCATGCAAGCCCTCTCCCAGTCTTTCTGTGAATTTTGTGCATGCACAGTCGCGCAGTGGTGACCCAGCCAGCAGGCCTGGATACCTCTGCTCTTTGGCAGATGGCACTGAAACCTCCCAGTCCCATGGCAGAAGCCAGGATCTTGGAGTCAACAGCAGGTCTTTCCTGAGGGACTGCAGAATCATACTTTTCTTCTTTCTCAAATCTCACAGATCTAAACCCAAAGTGAAGCAATTCCCACTTCTGGTCTGCTCCCTCACATTTCAGCAAACCATTGGATTTTACCCAGATATCTTGACTTGGAAACCTTCAAGTGACCCAGATACAAGGTGCTTTACAACCCTGTGCAACAGCTGAGAGAATATACTCACCCGGTTCATCTGCAGCACAAAGGAAGGGAGAAATCATCTATTACACCAACTCATGCATCTGAAAGAAGTGGACAAGCTTCAGGGCACACAAAGCCTCCCTCAGATTTCTTCCAAGCAATTAAAGCCACTAGACAGAGACCAGATCTCCAGTGCTAAGAGCAGAGTCCTCTCCTTTACAGCACCAGGAGATTCTGCTCCTTCCCTCTTCACCAGATGAGTGAGGAGGACAAAGTGACAGATCAGGCATGGGAAAAAGAAGCTCTCTTGTCTTGGATGACAGCACACCCTCAGACGCAGAAGAGATAGTACGATGGGTAGTTGACAGCTAATGGCTGCTGAGCATCCTATGAAATTATTTTTTTTTCTCAGATCTGTTCTCAATATACTGCTGACCATGTTATCATAATGGCAGCTGGCAATAATGGATACTCTTCCAAAGAATCTTGGAAAAGATCAAGAGCTGAGAAGTCTCTGGATGATAAACTGGAAGAAGGTGGCAGTTCTGGGCAGCGTGCTTGTGCCACTGCTGCTGCAGGGCATAACCAGAGCCTCTTTTTCCAGAAACACTGACCTAGCACCTTTCACCAGCCATAAATGATTTACCAAACAATTCTGCTTGAGAAATCTACAAACCTGAGCATGTCATATGCATTATTTATAGCAATTTCCTTGAATTCCAGATGCTCATCACAATTCATTTGCATCTCATTCAGCTCAACTCAAGATAGCCACCGGCTGCACAAGGGCTTGAATTTCAACAATATGCCAGGCCATCATGACCAACATGACTCTGCTAGCACCTGGAAAGGTCACTAATGGTTTGCTCTCACTGCACGTTCGTGTACTTCTTGCAAGCCTCATCTGACCCTGCTTGTACAAACACACGCTAGAAAAATGCTGATGACTTTAGGAGAGCTCTGCCTCATTTACCCCAGCAGGGAGAAGAGAAGAAGCAAAGCCACAGCATCTCATCCATAGTATGGCTTCTCTACTGCTTTCAAGTGCTGCATCATAGTCTTCCAGAGGTGTCTATCAATGAGATGGATGACTCTTCTTCCAGGGCTATTGCAGCCACATGGGTTTTAGCCTGGGTTCAAGTCACTTCAAATCATGCTACAGCTGAATCCTGCAACAGGTGAAGACAGCTCAGCTCCCCATAAGCTCAGGGCAGAAGTTTTAAGCCTCAGTTGTAGACTGTTAACCACAATATGGAGAGAAAAAGGTTGTTTCATGAACTCTGTTATAACCATGTTACCCTGAGTGTCCAATGCAGAGTCCGTGAGTTGCTCTGTGTCTCAATTTCCCCATCTCTTAAATGAAGCCGATGTAATTTCTTTTCTCCAAAGCAATGCCTGTAGGGCTTAACTGTTATCTGAGATGCTCAGCCCTAGGTCAGCTATGGAGTAAAGAGCCAAGCAGGACTCTCAGTCTTGTCTGAAGCAGGGTAAACTGGAGTAATTTCCTTTTATAATCTTCTCTGGATTTTCCCTCTCCTTATCAAAACCAAATAATGTCCTACTTTGCATCAGTGCATCTCCCAAACAAGTGAGTCCCACACAGCTCACAAGGTCCAGACCTCCCCAGGACTGGTAGGCAGCATCTGCCTGTGACACAGCCCTTGGGACAGTATATTCCTCTCCTTGCTGTTCCCAGGCTCACAGATCATACAGTTATGTGCTCTGGATTTGATCTCTTGCAGATTTACACAGCCAGACCAGGGCAATGGAATGTGTGCATCACTTCTGCTCAAACGTGCTGGTTTTCTAATAGCTCCAGGATGCCACCTGACGTACACACCTTTTCTCCAACACTCGTTCATATGCCACCCCCAAAAAACTAAACACTGAATCACTGTTAATTGAGAGTAAATTGAGTTTGAAAAAGAAGGAAGGCATCTGCATATGATGTTGTTTTATTATTACAATTAGGCAAATGAGGTTTTCAAGCAAACTTGAAATAAATTTGGGAGAATTTATGCCAGCATTAGGACAAACATAATAAAAAGCCATTAGCAGGTTTATCGCAGCAAAGCAAATCCATTTAATGCTTTACTGGGATAGGAACAGTAGAGTGAGGTATTGTCTTCAGGCATTCAAAGAGCTAAAAACCCCTTTATAAAGCTGGGTTTTGTTGGGGAAGATGATGAGGTTTTTGCTGTGTCCGTGATTCTTTGGGAAAGAAAGCCCTGAACACAGGCAGCTTAAATTTCCAGCCTAAATACCCTGTTTGTTAGAGACCAGATGATGGCGAGCTCAGTCTCTCAGCCAGCCTAAGGAAAGTGCTACGGAGGGAGCTATCGAGAGCCAGCCCGTGAGGAGCGCTGGGCATAAAGACTTCTTGGGAAATGAGTCAGGCTGAACGAGGGCTTCAGATGTTTACAGGGAACTGGTGTTATTCTGTGAAATTGTCACTGAAGGAATGGAAACTTGCAAACACTAGTAAGATTTTAAAGCGACAGCATCTCCCAGCCAAAACTTGTGCCTGCACACATACACAAGCACACGGTGCACAGTGGGAAACTAAATTAAAACCAGAGACAAACTCCAGATATTTGACAGATCGCTGCGTAAATGACTGTAAAACGCTCTTAAATTTTATTATAAATGATCTCCCTACAGTAGCATTTGTCTTTTCCCCTTTTTTTGAGACCATCATGCATTACAGCCAGCAGGGGCTACCCACAGCTCCAGGGTGGCTCTGAAGACCCTGGAGAGCTGCTGAGTTTCCTGGGACAGCTCAGGGCTGTTCTCCATATACAAGACACCAGGGCCACTCAGCAAGTAGTTGTCAGGGGTAAACAAGAGCCAGGCACTCTGCCCGATGTCAGCAAAGACGCCTTTGCTTTGTCAGAGCCTGGGTCTTTATTTGTGTTGATATGCGGAATGAGCCTATGCACCGAGGGACTTGGCGAAGGAAGGGAAATACTGGGAGCGTACATCTCCTGCTCAGTCTGACAGCTCTGCACAGCTCCACATTGCCAATGCTGAGCTCAATCTCATTTCATCAGGCTGTATTCAGACCATGCTGAATGGTGCAGCTGGCACCAGCTAGAGGCAGTGGGCTGAAGAGAGCGATGCAGGATGAAACCCAAAGCTGCCTGTCCTCATCTTCCTCCGCAGTCACTGCAGAGTCATTGGCAGCACACTGAGCACTACCTCCCTGCTTCTCTTTGTGTGCCAGATAGTCTGACTTTTGCTGCTCTGTTTACCCCCTGGACTATAAAATGTTCCTAAATGGAGCCAACATTTTTGATAGATTCAGATGATAAACTCTAGCCTGGGATCATTCACAGTTTGGTTTTATCTTGTATAACATCAAGAATTGTGAGATGGAAGTTTTTCTTTACTCTAGTGCTATGACACTGAATGTGTAAGCCTTAACACTATTTTCCTTTTAGGCATCGGAACAGGCTGCCCAGGGAAGTGGTTGAGTCACCATCCCTGGAGGTATTCAAAAAGCATGTAGACAAGGCACTTCGTGACATGGTTTAGTGGGCCTGGTTGATTGTTGGACTTGATGATCTTAAAGGTCTTTTCCAACCTAAATGACTCTGTGATTCTATTATTCTTTTTCTGTATCATTGCATAAACTTGTGCTCAGCCTCCATCACAAATGGTACTGGCTGAGACTCCCCTGTGGCGCTGGAGGAAGGTGGTGGAGAGCTTGTGCTGTGCAGGAAGATGGATCTGCATGGGACTTTTGACAGGAACCAGGCCTACATTTGTTGCTAAACTTGGATGGACTTTGACATTAACAAAGTCTACAATGTAGATCCAGACCAGTATTCCTCATTTCAGGGACTGCTTTGGGTTCAGGAAATGGGAGCCATGTGAGGGGAAGTTATCTGCAGAGGAACAGCCTCCTAAAAATGTTTGAAAATTAAAGAAATGTGGAAACATTATAAAAACAAACAAGCTGACTGCAAGTATCCACAGTCACACTTACCAGGCTGCCTCTTTCCAGCTCGCTTACACATGTCCTTTCAGCTATGATTTACAGGGCGAGCAGTCTAATGACACAGAGCAGAAAGTACAGTTCAGGATGCTCTGCCAGCACTGCCTCTACCAACATCTGTGTTTTCTGAGATGGTCACAGATACCCGCCAGGCTGGATTTCATGCCACCTAACACAGTTCACTTGATCCATTTTAGACGTAGACTTAAACTGAATCATGCCCTGGGTGTGCCTGCTTCCCTCCAGTGACAGTAAAAGGGTTGAGGCTTCAATATGCATGGGTAAAGATGTCTCTTTCAAGCCAGATGGATCCAAATGGAAAAGCTGAGCTATCCACAGGGCATGACACTGGTCTATATCCCATGCCTCACTCTCCCTGTCATTTGTTGAGTGAACTTCAGGGGCTCACTTTATTTCTGCCCCTTTCTCCTCCAACTCTCAAAGTATCTCTTCTTCAGCAAAAGTTCCCCAGGGTTGACTGGAAAAAGTGTGTGAATACCCAAGCAAAAAAACAAAAAAAACAAAGGAGGGCACAAAAAGGAACAGAAAAAGTTTGGGAAGAAGAAGGGAGAGGGCATGTTTTGTCATGGTGGAAGAAAGGAAGATAGAATGGCACTGCAGAGAAAAAGCATCAAAGGAGGAGCGGTTTAAGCTTAGCTCAGCTGCAGTCATGAAAACTCGAGACATGCTGGAAAGAAGGTGTTTGAGCAGCCTGCAGTTTGTGAACAGCAAGTTCTGGGGTTTTCTAGCCATTATTTTAGTTAAGCTTTGTCCTGTATCACATATATGTCTGTGAGTGTGTAAGATGTTTATTTTGTAACTAAGGCATGATGCTCATCGTTAACTTTATCACTACTGTCCACAATGCAGAAGTAGACAGGAACAGTTTTGCATCTGAGACAAACATCACAATTAAACTGTTGCTGGCCTAACTAAGCTCTGTTTATACCAGTAGCCCAACCAGAGTCATCACATAGGGCCAAGCAGTGACCACTAGTGGTCCACACTGCTAAACTCTTGGCATGGGTCCTGAAACAGCTTTGGCTATGTCCAGACAACACTTCCCTGAACCACACTCGAGGATCGCTCACGGACTATCCCGAGGCAGGGCCATTCCCAATAGAAAGCACGGACCAAGTCACTGTGATCTGGGGACAAGAGAGCTCAGCAATATGGATGCAAGACGGGCTGTGCCAGCTGGCCTAAGGATCAGAGAACTGGCCCTGGCTTGTTTTGCTTCTGGTTCAGTCTAGCAATGTGCTCAGCAGACCCAGAGCTGCTCATTAGCCACCTTCGTTCAGCGCACCACGTTGCCCTCCTTAGAAAAATGTTCACAGGAGGCTGCAGCTTCTCTGTTTGCACTGCAGCCTGGTATTTACAAAGGTTTTCTGAGAGGCAGATGTAATCTCTCTTCTGGCTTCCCAGGAGAGCTCCCAGCTAGCAGATCTATGGCAAGGCCACAACACAGACCTTTTGCTACCTCTATCTACCTAAACAGAATTTGTAAGCAGAGAAAGTCAGAGAGCGCCTTATTCTTTAGCCTAAGGATACAGCAGTCCTAGTTTCCTGCAGCTTGGTTACATGAGAGTGAAACTGTGGCCTGAAGAACAGCAGCAGCTTCACAGCTAACAGGGTTTTGCTGCAATCTTAGAAATGAAAAAAGGAAAAAAGCTGGATTGTTTATTGTTTGGGGGGAAAAAAAAAAAAGGCAACTTTCTGTCATTTTGACAAGGTCACATGACAGAGGCCCCTGAAAAATATTTGCAAAGTTGCAGCTAGCAAACCTTCCGAGTGATGAAGCCATAGCAACCCGTTCCAGAGACCAAAGGGTATGATCAATGTTTGCAATTAAAATCTCTTTTGTTTTGTGCTATTCACATACAGCAACCCTTGCATTTTGGTCAACAGAGCGTAATCCATGAAATGTTCAGCTCGGGCTTTGTTCTGTGCCATGTTCATTCTCTTAAGGCAGGAAACAAGGGCCATCCCAGCCAGCATATTGTCTGAACCCTGCTTGTTATTGTTTGCAGCAACAGCAGTGAACACAAGGTCCCTCCGCCTTTATTTTTTAATTCCCTACAATACACCCTTCAAGATGAAATTAGCAATGTATACTCTAATTGTGTTTTCAGAGTCATAACAATGTGAGCACATGGAGAGAACAATGCAACGACTCATTTTTAAAGAAAAAAAATAATTAAAATCTCAACAGAAATGATACTTGAGTTGGAAAGAAAAAAAAAGCGAGTTTGTGCTCATTTTTTTTTTCCGAGCTAGCCTTTTGTAACAGCTTTTACTAATAACAGGTTAGTTTGATTTAAACACAAACGAACAAGTAGTATGTTTTCCAGCACTCTATCTGCAAAAGCCACAGGAAAACTATACCAAGGCGAGCTCCTCAGCTTGTGGCAGACTTGCCCCAGTTAGCTTTACGATGTGGGAACCATAATCGCTATATCTTTATATGATGATCTGCCCTTCCTCTCCCACATCCCACAGGGAAGGAAGGACCTTCAGCACTGCAGAGCAACCATATGATCTGGTAGAAATGCAAAGTTATTATCACCTAGCAAATACATCATCCTCCTGAAAAAGAGTAAAAGAAAGGAAAGTCTGGGAAATTAGGGGCAAATCAGCTTGACTTCAATGCTCAGAAAAATCTTGGAACAAACAGTCAAGCAATCTGTCTCTTAGCACCTAGAAAGTAGAAAGGGGATAAGTAGCATCCGGCCTCAATTTCCCAGGAACAAATCACGTCCAACCAACCTAATTTCCTCCTATGACAGTGTAATGATCCTTGCGGGTCAGGGGAGCAGCAGCAGATGTAAGAGAGCTTAACCTCAGTAGAGCTCTTGACATGCTCACGCAACATCCTCTCCATCAATAAATACCTTAGCTACTTGATCACCCTAAGCTGGCAATTGATCTGATAAAAAAATCAGCCAAATAATTGGGTTTAGCTGGCAAAGGTCCATTTGGGGGTCCCTCTCTACCACATTTCATCTTGCTGTGTCAAATACTTCAGGGAGCTGCCAAGGGAGAGCAGAAAGATAAAGAGCGAGTGAGATAGAGCCAGCGAAGGAGTTGGAGACCTGGCTGGACTCTGGAGCAGAGCCAGTGATAGGAAGGGCAGGAGGGTCAGCACCTCAAATCAGCGGTCAGAAGCACTGACCATACAAAGCCCATTTCCCCAGAGTGTTGGTGTTGAGATGCAGATGTTCAGGGGACGCTCCAAAGCATTAAAAATGCCCTGGAAACCATGTTAATATCTGACACCTGCAGGTCTTCCTATTGAAGCTACGGGGTGGAGCTGCAGACACTGGTTAGGTCAAGGATAACAGGTAACAGACAAGTGCTCAGGAGCTTGAAGCTGCATCCTGCTGGATGTAGTACCTTGGTGGAAAGCAGAACTGATCCTGGCTTTCTGCTTAAAAGGAAAAAGCAGGAAGACTCATATGCAATCTAAAGACTAAAAATGCAGTGGAGACTTCTAGAAGCTTCTCCAACCCCACACATCAGCCTTGGGATTGATGGAGAAAAATCACTGCTGGATTGGAAAATTAAAAAAAAAGGGAAAAAAATCTTTCACATCTGGCTTCAAGACACATTTAAAAATAAAATTTAAACTCCCAGACAGTGAGATTGAAGTAAAATACCAACTCCCTTCCCTCGTGCACTCAAATCGGGAGCTATTGATGGCTTAAAGACCTTGTCTTAATTTTCTCCATGACTAATCTATTCAGTTTTCACTTAAGGAACCCTCAATGGTATAATGAGACAGCTGTTGCCTTCTATCCTTCCCCCAACTCCCCCAGCTAGGAAATTAAATTTAAAACCACTGCTTTAAATAGGCCTGGCACTGTCTCATCTCCTCTTGAGCTGCTCTGGGAGCATCTTACCCGTAAGTGCAGGTGTCAGGTCAATCAGAATTCACCCAGCTCTTTGGGTCTGCCTGAGTAGGTAGTTTGTAAGGAAACAGAGATGTAAAACTTCTAGATCTTACCCATGTGTGGTGTGGGTTGAGTTGGGTTTTTTTTGTTTGTTTATAAGTGGTAGATGGTCTTGTGTTGGGATTTTAAGATAGACGGTAGGATACTAGACTAGATTATATCAGACAAGATAGAAGAAAGAAATTTTTTACAATGAGGGTGGTGAAACACTGGCACAGGTTTCCCAGAGAGGTTGTAAATGCCCCATCCCTGGAAATATTCCAGGTCAGGTTGGATGGGGCTCTGAGCAACCTGATCTAGTTGCTCATGGCAGGGCGGTTGGACTAGATGATCTTTAAAGGCCCCTTCCAACCCAAACTATTTTATGATTCTGAGTTTGTACTGGAGTATGAATCTGCCATAGGCTTCATGGGGGCAGGTTATTTAGGGCCTGGCATGTTAAACGGGATTTGAAATGTGAACATCGCATACCATCCTGGAGCAAGCTGAAGGCTGAGACACTGTCCAGACCTTGGTGGGAACCGGGGACAGATCCTGCCTCAGTGCTCTGAGCTTTATGTTTTCCTGATCTCCCTCTGCGTTACACCCAAAGATTGGCCTTAATTTAGTGCTGGCAGGGGGAGTTTCTAAGCCAACATGATAGCATCCACAATCCTGCATGGTCAAACTCCTCATGCTCCATTTTCTCCTTATGTAAAGCAGGGATTTAAATACTGGCGTACTTGCTGGTGTGATGTCAGTCAAAAGCTCGTGGGTTTTGAGTGCTGCCCAATAAATACTGGAGAAGGAAGCATGTAAGAAAGAAAGGCCTTGCTGCTTTGTGAGAGACACTGCTTCTGACCCTGTCACCTCTATGGCCCTAGGTAGGCTGTTTCCCTGCTCCTGACCTCTTTCTCTTCTTTGCTGGACATGGAGACATGCCAACAAAACCATGGTAATACCTACCAGAGGGAGATGGGGCTAATCTGTGAACCCAAGCATGGAAGAATAAGCCCCGAAAGTAAGGTGAGAGAGCAAGGCATTAACGGGGAATCATGATATTGCCTCTGCTTAGTTACCTCAAGCTGGTGTGGACTAAAGGCTTGTGCTTTGCTGTTGGCCTCCGCAGTGGGATCTGCTGGCTGAGAGTGGAGACTTGCTTTCCCATGGCCATCAGAGAGGGTACAAAAGCAATCCTCACCCTGTAGTTTTTGAGAGCTGGCCTCAGAAAAGCAATTCAGTCAAATATGCCTTGGCAATTGCTCCCCTAATGATTCTGAAATTAGTAGCTTCAGACAGAAAATGATAGGCATTTTAATGCAACATGGGGAAAATATTCCTCTGCTTCTTGCTTCTACGCTCTGATTAGGGGAAAATCACATGAACAATAACACAGTTCCTGCAGACTTCACCTTTTACGTAAGCAATGTGTTTTATACTCTCACCCTAGCTCCCTCTTTCATGCTGCTCCCCTCTCTTCCCCATGCATTTCCCTTCTTTCACTTATTTTTTAACTCCCTTTGATCTCTCTGCACAGTGTCTTGTAGCCTGTTTAGCTCACTTTTCAGCTTAAGCCAAATCAGCTCCATTAAAAGAAATCTTGCTTAAAGGAAAGAAATACAGAACATGGGGGAGTTACACTGTCAGTCTGTCCCCAACTTTCTGAGGGGCTGACTGGAGAGCTTCTGGATCAGACTGACAGGCAGAAGAGCAGTCACAACTAATTGCCATGGCTGGGCTTGCAAATGGTGTGAAACTGAGCATTGAGTGAGCCCCATGATCATGAAAGATCACTGACTTTGGGTGAGGAACAAGGGAGCATCCCTTCAGGATTAAGACAATTGAAGCATCCCTGAGCTGGTCTTACTCATTCATCCCTTTTCTTTACATCCTTCACACCCATTCACATCCCATATTCAGCTATCCTTACCCCAAGAATTTCAGAGCATCTCCTGTAGAGGAAGTAAACATTTATTGCCACCTTTTCTTGAGGAGCTTGTTCCCATTCATCCTCATGCCTGCACAATCCTTTAGCTAAAGCAAATCCTCATGCTTATTCCCTTGTGGTGTATCTCCAGTGCAAATTCACATCCCCATTCACTAACTCAAGCATCCCCTAGATCATCCCAATAACTAGTAACACCAGGGGCTGCTTCACAGACCCCAGGCAGCTGAATAGTCAGCTGTCCCAGAATAAGACAACATGAAAAAAACAAACAAAAAGACTTCTCACTGACCCTATTGACCTCCCAATTAACTATATTATATCAAGAAGGGACTCAGAGAGTCAGCTCAGCAGAGACTCCAGCTCCATGGACAGCTGTATTCCAAAGGTAAAACAGACATTGTATTGCATATCTTATGCCATATCCTTACTGACCAACTCCTTCCTTATGCCATATCTTTATGGCATTTCCTTATGGCATACAGAAGGAATTGGCGAACATTACAGAATATCCTACATTGCAATCACATAAATCACTGCAGCCACGGTTTACCTGGAAGGTCACCATGTATACAGATGGACACAGGAGAGGTTTCAGGGAAGAGTAAGAAGGATTAACTTCCTGAGAAATACCTCCTGTAAATAAAGCTTATGAAATTGTATTTTGGCATATTAGAAAGGGGAGGAAAGGGCACAGACAAGCGGTTGTGCATAAAGTGAGGGAGGTAGGCGAAGAACGGATCTCCTCTCTGTCTCATATGACAAGAATGAGACAGAGATATTCGATGCAAAGGAAATCTCTTGTCATCCAAAGTGTAATTAGACTGAGGGATTCATTTCCATAAGATGCCAATGAGGCCAGGAACTCAGCCAGACCCAAAGATGGCTTGGACATTTATAAGGATAACCCAAACATCTGAGGTTGTAACAGCTAATGTTAAAAAAAACTGTCAAGAGAGATCTAACATTCTGTGTTTCAGACTTTAAATTAATCTCTCAGGTATTAGGAGGATACCTCATTATGGGGGAACAAATTGTTTTCCCTCTCTGTATTGGAGTGTACAGACAATTTTCTTTGAAGTTTCTGCCAATGACCACAGCCAGAAATAGTGTACTGCATTAGACAGTCCAGATCACTGGGTACTGGGAGAATCCATGTGTGACTGGGGAGAAGATAACCCTAAATTATGTATATTTGATGGTCTAGCTCAGATGCAAAAGGGAGCAGGAGGCAAACCCTGTACAGGACAGTAAAATCATGCAGCTCCCAACTCATGTCTTTTCTATCACGGGGGTTGTTCACACCTGATTTTGCCATGTGATGAACCCTTAGGGCTTGGCCAGGACAGCAAGGATGTATCTGTGCACCTCAGCCCATGAGGAACCCATCACTTCACCTTGGTGACCCTGTGGTCCATCCCACTTTGGGTGCTCAGGAGCCCTCACTAATTCATTTATTTCTTCCAGGCGAGGGGAAATATCAACCATCTTTGCCTTTATTCTTTGGCTTCTGCATTACCAGCCCCAGTGCTCTCATTCCAATTTTAGAGGTTTATGACTTGAGACGGAGCATTACCTGGTGTGGGCTCTGTGGATAAATCAGCCAGCATGTCATTACACTAAACAGGGGGATTTTACAGCTCAGGAATTTGGAGGCCAACTACTCCCACTGCAAAAATCTGCACTGTTGTATGGAAATCAGCTTCATCATTTCAACGCATTAATCAGTTACCTCCTCCAAGCCCAGAGCAGCTCTTTGATCCTGTGACTGAGGTGACCTTTCAGGCCCCCAAAATAAGAGTATGCATCTACGTATTGCATCCCTTCCTCGGCAGGAGGGAGCAGTGTGGAAATGGGTGATGGGCTGAGGTTTGCTGGTGTTCCTCAGGTGATTTTGAACAGCAAAATATTTCCTGGGATGAGAACGGTCTGTGGTGAGACTTCACTAGGCTCACAAATCTCTTGCTCCAGGTATCTCCATCCAGCAAGCCTTGGGACATCATCTCTCATGTTTTCTCTTGGCAGCCCACTGTCCAAGCACTGTCTCCTCCTCACGATGCATAAAGAGTCCCAGAGAGCTTTACAGCACCAAGGAGCAGTTTTTAATGGACTGCCCATTTTCCAGTGCAAAAGGCCAGAAGCCCACAGCTTTGGTTAGATGATGAGAATCTTTAGATGTATTCCAGTTACAGAAAAATAAAAATGTCCTTTATATCAGGGTAACTAATCCCGCTTAGGCTGTAAAGCTCTGGACAAACAGTCGATTCTACTTTCTTGTCAGATCCTAATCTGACATGCTGATAATGAAGAAAGGGAGGAGAAATCACAGGGAGGAAATCAGGAATAAAGCTGTGTCATTGGCAGGGGGGGAGGGGCTGATTGCAGGGGAGGGGGAGAAGGGGAAGGGGTGAAGAGGGAGGGAGCACGGACAGGCTTTAAAATGAAATTAAATATTAGGAGGTAGAAAATCAAATGGAGATAGGCTGCATGGAAAGTGATACAGGCTGGAGATGGAGAGAGACAAAGAATGACAGTGGATCAGTTTAAGCATGAAAGAATAGAAAGGAAAAGAATAATAATGTTGGCTTG
Organism: Pandion haliaetus; assembly: GCA_013401275.1. Lineage (NCBI taxonomy): Eukaryota > Metazoa > Chordata > Aves > Accipitriformes > Pandionidae > Pandion > Pandion haliaetus. The sequence continues at coordinate 235,393 of VYZV01027269.1, read as the reverse complement.
TAAAGATGAAATCAGATTATAGTTTCCTCCAGTGAATTAACTGTCTTGTAATGTAGTGCAGGGGGCTTTACATAGCTGGTGTGATTTCCCCATTGGGTGGCACTGGGACATTAAACTGAGATGTGTGTGTGTGTGTTTCATTATAACCTGGCTTACATGTATGCTAAATCTCTCAGAGAGCACCCATGCATGGGACATGCTCTATGTATTTCTGTGTGGAGCAGATGTTAAATGTGTTTGGAGGAAACCACATAGTGAAATGGGTGCATGCGTGTGTGTTTGTGAGGGTGCAACATAAAATTTTGCTGTGTGTTTATGTCAGGCAGTAAATCACAGCATGCAGAGGTCCCCCAAAACCCCAGGGCTTCTCCCCAGGATGGGGCTGACAAGGAACCATCTGCAGCTGGAGGTCCCAAGGACTCAAGAAGCTGCTGGCCCACTCCCCAGCAGGTGGGATGCTTCAGTGCTAGGATGGAGGAGTCAGCTGGTGATCAGGTGGATGGTGTGGGAGCTCACAGCTTCTTTTGTGTTCCTCACCCGATGGACTGAGCAGGGGTGGAGACGTGGTGGGGGCATTGGGGAATCCAGCTTACAGTCACAGCATCCTCTCCTTCATAGAGATTTGGCTGGGCAAGAGGAGCCTGGATGGGAGCCAAAATCCTTCTCAACCATACCCATGAGTCCCAGAGCCAACCAAGTCCTGCCTTTTGGTTCTGGTTTCTCCAGCTCTCTGAGATCCCAGACCAGGTTGAGAGTGGGATGAAGACCAGCTCAGTAGACAGCCATGAGATCTGCTCCCCCTCCCCTACCTCCCTCCTGCCAAATCTTCTCACTTGCTACCTCATGGCCAAGGATGTAGCCTGTTAATCCTGCCTAAGCAGGATTTGAGATGGTCAATGCAAATACCTGAACTCTCCCAGTGGTTATCTGTTACAAGGGGACATGTAGAAGCCTTCAACTTCATGAGACCTGATAGACTCCCTCTCTCTAGGGCTCCCAGACCATCAGGTGTGAATGGTAAACTGCATAAATCCAAGAGGAGAGGGAGTCATGAGACTAAGGGTCAATCAAGACAAGGGTGCTCAGAGAGCTGGAATGAACTTTCCCTAAGAAGTAAGAGTAGATGCTAGAGACTGGGAAGACAAGAGATGGAGTGTATAAAATCATGAGTGTCAGGAAAAGATGGGAGGATAAAGATTGCTCATGGTCTTTTCCAGTGCCAGAACTTGGTGGTCCCAGAGAAGGTGTAATCAAGATGTGGAATTTCTTGCCACAGTTACATAGTTAGTACTTAAAGTTAACAAGGGTTCAGGGAAGAACAGAGAAGTTCAAAGCAAAATCCAGTCAGTGTTATTAAATCCATAGAGAACTTATCTAGCCCTGGAAGTCTCTGAGTCTCAAATGGTTGGAGGCAGGGAGAGTACCAGAGAGGAAAAACCGCAAACCCTTGCCTTGTCCTTATGCATAATGCATATGCCTGTAGCCACTTCTGGAGACACTGAGTTAGGACAAGCGACCTGTGGATCTGTTCAGTATTACCAGTGACAGGGGCTGAATACTGCCCCTTTACTAGGTGCAGTGCCACCTCCTGAGTGTCATGCACCTTGGAAACTGAGTCACACAGATTATGTCAACCTGGCGTGTCTAGGCAGGGCTGCCTCCAGATCTAATATGTTCCCCTCCTGCTTTGAGCAGACAGGACCTCACCTGCCCAAGCACACCTGGGGAGGTATCTGCAAGCTACCCTTGAGGCATAAGACTTGCAGCAAAGTGAATATAACTGGAGAGGCTGAGGCTGGTGTCTAAGTACTGCATAACCCTGGGAGGTCCAAGAAGGGTTAGAGTCCTATCTTTTCTTTGTTAGACCAAGCCTGTGCAAGCGTGAGTAGTGTTACATCATTTGAAACCAGAGCAAGACTTGGCTTTTCCCCACAGAAACACAGTTTGTGAATTGTAAAGTAAAGATTTGACTCTTGCAGCTCTTGCAGTTTTGTGTGTGCCTTTTTCATGGCCTCCATCTCTTCTGTATTCAGGACACAAAGCAATCCTCAGTGTGCTTCAGATAAGGGCAGGCCCATCCATACCTTTGTGACACTCTTTTGCAGTACAATGACATGCTCAATCCAACTTTCTTCAGCAAGTCTGCAGGACAGAGTGCCTGAGAAATGTATTGTTCTCTGCAGCAGCCATGGGCTAATTAACCCTGTCATTTGTGGTTATATGGAGTGCTTTGTTCCACCAGCCTGAGGCTTTGGGCTTTGGTATTGCTTCTTTTTGGTCATTTCCTCCCAGATCCCTCTATCTGCTAGGAAACAAGGTGATAAATTACTCTCTGCTAACCACTCTGCATTTCTGCAGCACCTTGCGAAAAAGTTATCACCAGAGGAGCTGCAGATGATGCTGAACTTCAATTAGGCCTCAAATTAGTTGTGCAGGGTGACATTTTCCAATCATGCAACATTAGCATCCTCCCTAATTATGAAAATGTAAAGCTATCTTCTGTTTCATATAAATTAGGCTTGTTCTCTCAGTATCTAAAACACACAAGCACGCGCACAGCACAATTTCAACTGGTTCTCTTCCTGTTTTGCTGGTGCTCAGGAACAGTCACAACCACAGTAACCTCCCTTTCCTCTAAAGGTCAGACGTGGTGGGAGCATGTCTGATAACACTTGGCAGGGGAAAGGAAATCAGCAAGAAAGTGCAAAAAGGCACAGAAGAAATAGGGCTTTATTAGCCCATTTGGGCTGGTGAGCACAGCCCTGAATATTCTCACACCAACCAGGATCTTTCTCCAGGGAGGAAGGAGAAGGAGCAGGAGGAAACATCCCTTTCTCCCCTTCCTCTCACTGAGCTTTTTCACCTCTGGTTAACTCAGCTCACTTGTCCAACCCTGAGAGAGGTATTCGAGCCTCCCTTCTATCATCACAGTGTTGGCAGACCCGTAACGAAGTAAGATTGCAGGAATATTGTGACATATCTAACTGTGTATATTCCCAACATATCCAAGCAGCAGGGCATACAGGTAGAAGGATATAAGCAAAAAAGAGGGAACAAGATGAACAAGCTTTCCTATCCGAGAACGGTTTCTGTAAGCACCACGGTTACTCAAGAAAAGAAAAAGAAGTTGGATATCTTTTGTGCAGTGAGAACAATAAGAAGAAATGTCCTTCCTGGAGCCTTTCCACAGTGCTTCGGGAATGTCTCTCTCTATTTAAGAGATACCACTTAGAGATGCCTCATTACAGTTTACTGCTGTAAAAGGGATCAGAAACTACCTGGCTCTTGCCAGACAAGTTTTGTAGCTCTGCTGTGTGTTTTCTGGAGACCAGCAGGCATTTTACGTTGAAGGCAAGTGACATGCCTCCTTTGTGTCTGTCTTAAAGCAGGGTCTGAGCCACAGATCCATGCCTTCAACCCTCCACAGCTCTCAGGCTATTCCGTGTCACTGAAAATAACAGGGCCTCTACAAACAGCCTGGAAACAGATGGGTGTTAATCCTGGCTGAGTTTGTGTTATTGAATTAGTAGGTTCAAGCAATACTAAAGATGCCTGAAAAACAAGGCATCTAATTATTGCATCTCTGCATCAGAAGTAACGGGGAGCTGCAGAGAGCAGCTGACAAGCAACTAAATAATAGACTACGAAGCAGGATGGCTGGAATCTGTCACAGTGCTAATGAAGGTCAGGATAAGACACCTGCATATTTTAAAGAATGAGATGTGTGCATCTGAAAATGCCCAGATGTGACATTTAAAGACAGAGATCATAAACTGAGTACAATCACTGCTAAGAATTGGAGTCTGGGAGTGCACAGGATGTACGGGTAAAAGAATTAAAAGCAATTAAAGAACTGAAAGTAGAGAAGGCTTGGGGTCACTGCAGAAATTGGAGGACCAGTAGCCTTTGGGGTTCCAAGAGCAGTGCAAGGGAGAAGCCAATTCTGCTGTGTAGTAGCCCCATGATGTGGTTGACATTTCCAAAAACTGGAGGAAGACAGACTGCACTCAGCTTGCCATCTATGGAAAGGGGAAGAGCTGAAGTGAGAGAAAGGGATTTGCAGTATACTTTTCTATAGAGTAACCTAATTCACCATGAGCACACTGCAGAGGCACTTAAATAGGGCAAGGGAAAGCACTGTGTAAGCAAACTCACTCAAAGCCCAGGGAACAAAACGGCAGAAAGCACAGGCAGGGCTACACAGAGAGCAGGCTGCAAACAGCAGCTCCCCTGCTTTCAGCTGCAGTTTTCATTTGAAGGCTCATTTATTGCTGCAAAAGCAAAAAAAACAAGTTAATTTGGTTCAGTAATCAATTGAAAGCTAAGCCTTTACTTTAGGAACCCATGATGTTAAAAGGGTAATGTCCTTCCCAAAACTACCTGTGTAAGTACTAGAAAGGGTATTCGGCAAACCCTGTGGTCCTTCTGGTTTTGCTCGGCAATGAAAGTCCAAGTTGTGGGCTGTGTGAGTTGTGGACAGGCCACAGCTCTCGGTGCTCCTTCTCAATCCCATGTGCCATGTATATGCAAAAACCTAACAATAACACAATAATGCAATAATTTAGCAAAAAATGGTAGCGGCAGGGGGGAGAAGATTTGTTCCCCTCAGACAGCAGGATGTTTCCTCTGCCTGTTCTTTTCCCATGCTCTGAAATAATCCGATTTTTATCTGCCACAGTTCTTTTTTTTTTTTTTTTTTTTTTTTTGCCAATCAATTCAATTGCAGCAGCAAGCCGACAAGCATTTTGAATAATGAGTTTGTTTTCAGGGTCGAAGGGTTTTGCTTGCTCATCCTGGCTTTGGAAAGAGCTGCCTTTGTGTTAGCAACGCCAAAAGGGAGCCAGAGCTGCAAAGCACACTAGGAAGGATCAATACTTTAAATGCATTAACACTGGTGAGTTGCAAATGAAGTTAGCGGTTGCTGAGCATCACTGATTTCACAGTAAGTCTCAGTTCAGTTGGTTAATTTCTCTGAAGGATCAATGCCACAGATGATGGTTACTGAAGTTTCTTCCTTCACCAAGTGCAAGGGGGTTTTGAAATGAACTCTACAGGGGATCACAAACCAACTCGTCCGTGTAAATAAGAAGAGCATGGGTGTGTAATTCTCTTAATCTGTCAAGACTAGCACAGCAAAGACACGAATCATAAAAGCTGAACTAAACCAGCTTCAAATTTTGGATCCAAATTTCACAGACCCTCCCATTATATGGGGTCAATCAAAACCGCCATATCCAACCTCGCCCTAGCTTTCAAGGAAATTGGACTTGAAAGCCATGACTTCTACATAAGCAGAATGCAAATTTTGTATAAAGTGGGCAACTCCTGCAATACTGGCTCTTTAAGGTTGTAAAACTTTCCAGGCAATCTTGTAGAGATCCTGTAAACTGCTGGCTTTATATACATTGGTCTTTCTTTTTTTCACTGGGGATGAAGTCAAGTCACCCTTACAGAAACAAGATGTCTGTGGGCAGAGCATATGACTCCCACTCCAAGCAAGATAGAAAGGGGATAGATACATGGGTGGAGGAATACAGGCAATGGTCTAAGAGGAGATGGAGGAATGTATGTTGGGAGAAGGAGAGAGAGACCCAAGGACTGGAGGGAAGGAAGAGGCAATGGTGGAACCAAAGTGGAGAAACTTTGGAAAGACAGCAACTTGGGGAAGCATCAGTAAGGAAAATGGAGAAGAGAAGAATTCAACCCATGTTAAGGATATTTATGGACTTATTATGGTTTAACCCCAGCTGGCGACTAAGCCCCACACAGCCACTTGCTCACTCCCCCCCAACATCGGGATGAGGGAGGGAATTGGAAGGGTAAAAGCGAGCAGACTCATGGGCTGAGATAAAGACAGTTTAATAGGGAAAGCAAAAGTCACACATGCAAGCAAAGCAAACCAAGGAATTCATTCAGCACTTCCCATGGGCAGGCAGGTGTTCAGCCATCTCCAGGAAAGCAGGCCTCCATCACGCCCGATGGTGACTTGGGAAGACAAACGCCATCACTCCCAACGTCCTCCCTTCCTTCTTCTTCCCCCAGCTTTACATGCTGAGCATGACATCCTATGGTCTGGAACATCCCTTGGGTCAGTTGGGGTCAGCTGTCCCGGCTGTGTCCCCTCCCAACTCCTTGTGCCCCCCCAGCCTCCTCGCTGGTGGGGTGAGAAGCAGAAAAGCCCTTGGCTCTGGGTAAGCACTGCTCAGCAGGAACGAAAACATCCCTGGGTTATCAGCGCTGTTTCCAGCACAAATCCAAAACACAGCCCCATACCAGAATAGAAACATACTATGAAGAAAATTAACTCTATCCCAGCCAAAACCAGTACAGGATATTAGCAAAATAAACTCACCAGTCAAGGCTCAAAGAACCCAGGAACTCAGTGTGATGAATTGCATTTTGAGCTATGTGATAACTAAGCTAGTCCGAACTTTCTGAAGGAGGGTCTAACTCCTGTACTCCTAGTTTAGCCATGAGGGCTCCATCCTGGCTCTGTATTTAACAAGGATTTGGGTCTCAGTCATTTAAAGGACAGGACTTCTTAGCACAGGATTCCAGCTGAATTTAGGACCCTAAAAACACAAGTCTGCAACCACCTTACCTCCCCTGTTAGGTACCTGAAGAACTTTTCATCTTAGCTTTCAGGCATAAACAGAAGCACATCTACCTGGGAACAGAGCAATGGAAATGTTCATCCAAAGCATAGGCACAAGGCCTTGTCGTTGTTCTGATTATATTTTTTTAATTTTTTTTGCTATTTGTCACAACTTCAAGCAGACAAAGTTCATAGCTTTACCTGGAGGCAATTACTGTCTTGCAGCAACCTTCATACCTGTCACAGGAAATACTTTTGCTTCTTCCTCGTTGATTATCTCCAGCTCCAAAGGATACAAAAGTTATGGGGAAGACTCATTCCAAAAACCCACAAATTTAAGTAATAACTGAGCTTTCCAAGTTTTAGCCTGCTGAAAATGGTATTTCAAAGCTTTTTCTTCCCCACCTCATGAAAGCTTGAAACATACTTGCTTCCTTTTTCAAACAGAAGACAAGAATCACGAGTAATCTTGTGATCCCTGTAAAGGTGGTGGATCTTTAAATAGAGTTGCTTGATGTACTTGAAATTTCTTGACTAAAACAAAAAGCCAAAAAATAGACACTTTTTCATGCATATTTTCACCCCCCAAAAAAAACATCTTGTATTTCGGGGTAGGTGGCCTTAACTTAAAAAAAAGTATAATGAGACGTGACAAAATTGGAGAGCTGTCAACACTGTACGTTCTTGCTATACGTTAAAAATCACTTAGAAAGGAGAAGGGACTAAGGCTGTTTTCACGTATGAACAGAACAGGTGGGAAATTTGCAAATTGCTGACAACATTTTCAAATTTTGACAAAAAAAAAAAAAGCAGTAGAAAACTTTTGTCCCCCTAGAAGTTCTCATTTGCTCTCCCCTTCTTTTTATCTCCAAAACCTAGAGATTATGTGCTACATTATTGTTCTCCCACACTGATATTAGATTTTCTGTCTGAAAGGGAAAATGCATTGCAACTACCATCAGCATCAGTGGTACTGAAGCCTTCACCTCAAGTTTTACTCAGCCGTCAGCATAAGGAGTCCTGTTCATGTTGTATGGGATCACCCATGGCTCAGATATGTCTCCATGTGTACAGGAGAACAGGGAGGGAAGCCTTCAGAGAAAGGTGTCCTTTGAGGGAACATGGCCCAGAATTTTTAGAATAATAAAAATAAGAAGACTTCCTGGTCAAGGACAAGTCAAGGGATTTGACAACAGAAGAGCTATAAGAACTGCCAAGCCCCTGGTCCATGCGTTACACTGGGTTGTTTTGCCAGCCTACAGGAGGACTTTGGAATTGACATTCATGAAACAGTTTTCCCAGAGAATAAAATTCTTCCTGAAGCTCATTAGCTGGAAGTTGGCTGGCACTGTGAAGATGGAGACTGTGTCAGGTTGTCTAATCTCTTTTCTGGATGGCCTTGTTCCCCACAGAGATGCACAAGGCTTTGGAGAAACCCACAGAGTTCAGGTCTCCATGCTGATACCTCCTGGAAACAACAGCCACAGACTAACTGTGTGGGGTCATGTTTCCTTTCATCAGTTTGGAGTTTAGCACCTGGGCACCTCACTGAATATCTCCCTTTCACTTTTATACTCTTTCTGCAGTTGATGCAGAGGAATTAATAGAAGCAGGTTTACACTAGCAACAGTTGCAAGAAGCAAGCATGCAGGTGGTTAGAAGATAAGCACTGCAGGATTTGAAAGGCTTTTAGATAGCTTAACACTTGCTTAACCAGCTGTTAATTAAACAAAGCATGCGTATTTTTTCCAAAAGTACCTCCAGCGCCCCCTAATGCTCTTCCTAACTATTGGTACAAGTCTGAATTAGGGAACAGGGTTTTGTCAAAGTCCCCAGCATCAACTGCTTGATCCTCTGAGGTGTACCAGCCAGGTTCTCAACCTTGTCTGACCCCTCTTAATTAATGGTATCCAACAATATCATTGGGAAAGGTGGTTGGGGGATTTTTCTTCAAGAAAGATCCATCAGTTATTTTTTGAAAGGAAACCAGGTAGTCCTAATTTCTCTGGGGTAATTACTGCAGACTGGCTGAGCCAAAGAAGTTGAAGTACATTTATTTCATCACAGGAACAATGCTAATTCAAAAGCCTGTTAAAAATTACAGAGACAGGAGTAGTTCAGCCTCCTTCATCCTTCACAGCTTTACACTTTCTTAAATTCTTTCCCATGAGTGTTGTATCTTCTTGCTGAACTAGGTAGCATTTTGTATCAACCCAGTCTGACCAATGCTGCAAAGTCATCCTTCACTCCTTATTTCCCAGGCCATCAGCAAGTGAACAGCTGACCAGCTATTTTCTGTTATATGATGCCGTCTACGCTCCCACCACAGCCTCCCTCTAACTTTGTTTAAAGTAAACACTTGCTGAAATGAAATAGTGCCACAAAGTTAAGAGATTTAACTATGACAGATTTTAATTGCTTGAATGTTCAGCACATATTGGACGGCTCTTTCGCAGCTTCCTATCAAGAACAGCACTCCACCTGGGTTAGGAATCCTCAACATGCAATGTATTAATGCTTGTAAGTAAAACCCACTGATTCTACCTAGGATCAGTGCCTGACAGAGAAACTAAATAGACCTCTTTAGCAACTAGATGGCCTTATATTTCAGTGGTATTGATCTAGTGAAACTGAAGTGTTATTTTGGCCATATTTCTGCTTGCAAGAATCTTTGATGCCATGCAAAATTACTCAGCCGACAGGCTGTGAATTACAGTCTATAGCCATTAGCAGACTCCAGTGTTAAAAAAGATTTGTTTCAACCCTCTAAAAATGGCACATGTGGTCTTGGTTCTATTCATATTAATAAAAATCAGGAGAAATTATGCTCTTTGTAGAATTTGTTTCTTTATAACTAAGAATGGCTAGAATCATGCCTCCAACAATAACTGCATGTCATCCAGGATGGGCTTATAAATGTCAGTTCAATGTACTGGGACCTGCAGTCTTCACCCATGTGTAGAGAGTTTTGGCTTACTGTTACAGCAGACACAGGACAATTGTTAGAATACACAGTTTGGACAGAAGCAATATAGGGGTTTACTTCCTCCCCAGTTCCAGGCATTGAAAAAAGCATGATACCATACAGTGGATGGTCAGTCCTCTATGAAATTAATTATTTACAAATTGAGTTCTTTGATCCCTATTACCAGTAGATGTGAGTACCTCATACACTCCCATATCTCCAAACTCCCAGCATCCCCACTACCAGATAATGTTGAACAAGGCTATGCATTCACCTGCCAGGAGTGGCACATGTTACCACAAAAATCAAAGTTGGCATTGGTGTTAAATCACCATTCAAAGCCAAGAAGTTCTTTGACTTCTCCAATCCTTCATCATGTTTTTTAATATGGAGCCTCCTAAACTCACTGCCATCTTTCACATCTTTGTAATAACCTCTAGTATTCATAGTAGCTCTCATCCCTATGATGATGTTCTCACATTCAGACCATCTTTAGAAAACATGTTACCTTCAGAAGCTTGTTTATGGGTAAAGAGGAACAACACCTTGTATATATAAGTAAAGCCAAGAATTTCTTATTAGTGTAACTGAAATGTTAAGAATATAATCATTATTAGTGCAGAGCTAATTGTTACAGAAAAAAAGAAACCTTAATGCAGTTAAAATTGTTGTTCAAGCACTTTTGGGTTTCTGCCATTTTCCCAGTGTTCTGCTCACCCTTCCAAGGCTCCTATGGCTTAGTGTTTTCATTCTGCTGGTGGTGGGAGTTACGGCATCTAGAGTACTTCAACGGGAGAAATTGGGTGTTCATGTTGACTGTTTCTTCTTCCCTCTGGGATCTGTTTGGGATCATTTTTATACGTTTGCTAACAGACTTTAACACCTCTGCATTTTCTTCACTGGTCCTGTGTCTCTGCATCTGGATGCCTCTGCTATCGTACCAAGCCTGTATTGCTCTACACTTCATTATCATTTCAGACTTGTAAACATCTCATTCTACATAGAGCAACTGCCTGTTATTGTTAGCTATATAAAGGTATGACTGCTGTGCAAAGACAAACAGAAGTAAAACAAATTAGCCATAGACACCTGGTCAATTAGAGAAATTTCTGTTGCAGCTAAACCAAGTAAAACAAAGCTATGGGCAGGTCAAGAGAAGTTCAGACAGCATCTGCCTGCAAATCCTCAGTCCTGAGGATTTGCAAACTCAGTAGAGTTTATGGTCTGTTGTGAGCAATGGCAATACCATATTACAGGGCTGCATGTTCTTCCTTTGGTCCATCCACCTCCTGTTAATCCTATTATTTGGTGGGGGAGAGGCGGGATGCTCAATTTCTGGTCTTACATTAGGAGCCTTTTCCTCTAGGCTTTCAGCACAGTCAATGGAGACAAGCAGCATCCAAGAGAGACCTGGGCAATCAGAGCACCCAGAGGTGTAATACTGTCTCCGACTGATGCCTGGAGTAAAGCACTGGGAATGCCATCTTCACTGTGTGGGAAACACATGGGGCAATTCCCAGCTCTACAGCTGGTCACTCGTTCAACCAATGCAACTAACTGCTTTCCGCCCTGGGGTGCTGCTCTACCCATTTCACAGCATGACAATGCGAGAAAGCCTTTCTGATGGTGGAAGCCTGAGCCATCTCCTTGCCAGAGTCTCTGCTCAGTATCTCCCCATGCTACTGCCCATCTCTCATCTAAACTTTTATCCACCTCCCTTCCTACCACAGCTGTCAGTGGGCACTAGTGTGGGAAGGTCCTGCCTGGCTGAGAGGGGAAAAGCTGGTTCAGTGCTGTGACACACAGAAGGCCACATACTCTGGAGGCTGGGAAATAAGGGAGAGCAGTAGTTACAATTAAGAAATGAGAGGGCTTGAGACAATGTGGATGGATAGCAACCTCCTAGTATCTTCCAAACAGCAATGTGGCAGAAGGGAGGGAATTAATCTGAGGCACGAGCAGGGCAAGAACCTGTAACCTGGAGCAAGGGATGGATAAACTGATGCTGCAAAGGAAGAGAAAGCCATGGAAAGAGAAGGGATAGACAGAGCTATGGGATTAACGCAAGCACCTCCAAAAGAAACGGGGGAGCACTGCAGCCCAGGAGGGCAGGTGGGAAGATGGTGGGTTAGGCCCTGTTGTCTGGTTGTCACTTGGACTCACATGCTGCCAGATAAGACATGAGCAGTTTTGGTGAGATGTAGTCTCAAAAAGGGGCCAAAGGAGAGGAAAACCTTAATTTCATGAAGCCTCAACTCCATTTACTCTTTGCTCCATTCTCACTGTAGCAAAGTGCTGCAGGAGTTCAGCTGGATGAAGAAGAGGAAACACAGCAATTGTCAGGCAAATTTGGCCTCTGGGATAGGGTAACACTACACTGCTCTCTTTAAAGGAGGGAGGACAAGAAGAAGGCATAAAGGTGGGAAGCCCCACAGAAACCTTCAGGGCTGGTTCAATCCCTGGAAAAAAGTGAGCCCGGTGCCCTCATTAAACAGGTCCACGCTGTGGGGTGGCAAAACCTTTGTAAGAAGCAGCAGCTCCCTTCCCACACCTGTGAACAGGGGCAATGGCATTGACCTTCCTTTGGAAAAGCACACAGGGGTTTAAGGACAGAAATTGCTGCTTCAGCACTGTTATTTTTATTCAGAGGGAGTGCTTCAGAGGAAGCAGATTTTTTTTAGTACTTTTTAAATATTTTTTTTTTACAGCTGTTCATCCAAGTCTACTAAGGCAATTCATCTCTCATCCTTTCTGGGCTGTGTAAAGCAGCACGTCATATCTGTGCCTCTGTGTCTCACCTGACAGTGCTTTTGATTTGTGTGAGAACCTACCTAAGAAGTGGGGTAATAAATTAGAAAAGGTCCAGCAGACAGCATAGGCTTTCAGGATGGCACAATGTTGCTTTCCTCTCTCTGAAGGGAGGAGTTTCTTAAAAGTGTTTAGAGGAACGAGCTGTTGAGGTGGCCCTTGGCAGGGTCATCCCTGAGTCCTGGCCACTTTTCGTTTGGAGATATCTTGGTTCTGCCCTTCCTGCCAGGGGACAGGGACCAAAACCGAGGGACTGAGACATTGCAGGAGAGGCTGCTCCCTTTAGGTTTCCAACCCCATTTTGCTGATTCAAAGATATGAATATTTTGTTTGGATAATTAGCTGCAGCTTTTATCTTAACTGAGCCTCAGGCACTCCAGAATTTTTCCCATTTCTGGCTCCTATGCCCCTACTGTGGAGCCATGGGATTTCTTTCTCCTGTGGCCTGTTACAAATTCAGATCAGAAAGCTGGGATTTTTCCTGAACTGATCTGAGTTCAGCATGATTTTACCTCCTCCCTGGAGCCAGGTGGCTCAGGAAAGCATCACAGGTAGAGATCGCTCAGGCTAAATATGCGGAGTCCATTCTGCAGAGCCCAGGAAAGCAATCCACTCCTTCAGCCTACAACTGCTTTCTCCTCCCCACCTTAGGTGATATCCAAAGCCTGGATTGCTCTTTAAAACATTTAACTTGGGGAAACCATTTGTTTCCATCCATCTGTTTACAGACAGAAGTGAATATTTTTTAAGACTAGAGAAAGCAGCACATTTTGCCCTGCAGCAGGTACGGTGTGCTTTACATTAGAGAGAGACTGATAACTTTCTAGCACAACACTCCCAGCCCATCTCTGAAACACTAAATACCCACTCACTCCAGAGCCAGTCCCTCTGCATGCTTCCTACATAACAAGGGAAGATTTACAAGACTGAAGATGGCAAAATAATACTTCTGGCTATAGCCAGTTCAGAGGTTGCCTTCTCTCACTTGTAGGAGAGTGGAAGAGATGGGTCACGGAGGTTGACTGGGGGATGTATAAAAGGTCATCCGGGTTTTGGGTGATTCTGGTAACAGTGAGGATGACCTTTGGGGGTATGCCTTAATCTATTCAGACAGTCCTAAAATCTCAGGTTCTACCTGAGCACACGATCCTTCTAGCTAGAATCAAGAACGCTCCTCCAGTTTCATCCCACTGCAAGAGGATGTGTGCCCAGCCCTCAGGCCAGAGGAGGAGTAGCTTGGGGCAGGATTTGGGCTGCCAGGCAATTTTATCCTCCGCTCGAACTAGGAAGTTTGTTCATCAACAAACTCCAATGCGTTAAGGAGGTTGCTGGAAGAGTGAGTCCAAGAGGAAGGGAAGGACAGGGTGAAATGACAACTGTTAAGCTCCTATTGGTCTGAGCAGGAACTAAAATGCTCTGCAAAACATGCAGATTTGGAGAATCCCTGAGAAAAGGGAGGAGATACAATCCTGGACTGGAAAACTCTCAGCATGAGAATGAGCACTGCTAGGACTGTCCACGTACTTGTAGAGAATAAATGGGTGGCCAAGAGGAAAGGTGGAGGGATCTTTGTGTGTAGAGCTGGTAATTCTAACTCATTCTGTGGCATGTGGGTTCAGAGCATCTCTACACCGGGGATTCTGCACCACACCTCCAGTACTGCAGTGTTACCAAGGGGTGGGGAGGAGGGGGAAGAGAGAGAAAATGGAGAGAGAAACACTGCTACTAGAGCTGGAATTTTAATATTGAATGGTTGTGAAATCTAATAAGAGCTACAAGGGAGGTTGATGTATTTTTTCCTCATGCTACGATGAAATTGGGATTCAATAAGTAAATGTGACAGAATATGCAATTTCTCATAGATTTCATGCAGCAGGGCTCTTCCTGCATAATAACCTTAAACCAGTACTTTTTTCCTTACCCCAGCTAAGATCTCTTGCCTCCATCTTATCTGAATAATAGTTCATCCCCATAAAGTGCAGCCTGCCACTTTAGCTGCACCTTATCACTGCATGATGGTACATGGCAAACAAAAGTAAATATTTTTTTCCCCTTTTTTCCCCATAAGTGATATCTTCCTGCTTCTCCCTGTAAGAAATAAGCCTGAACTGTGAATGCATGGGGGAAGAGTAATTCTTAGTCATTCTTTAGTTGGCTTAGGTCTCTTTTATGGTGCTTAAGTGTAAAAGGCCTTTGAAATGTGTTTCATTAAGATCTCTTGGAGATGCCTTTTGCTTTTGAGGTCCATATTGACCATTGTAGAGGTGATGGGAAAACTGCAGCAAACCTGCTCCCATCCCCTGGGAAGAACCCCTCACCTAGATGTGTTTTGTGAAGGGTCATCACGTGTTGGACGTAGGCTCACGACCCTGATCCACACTGTCTAACTTTGGAGTTGGATCTAATTTTGAGGTTAGCCTTGCTTTGATTGGGGTGGTTGGACAAGTTGACCTTCAGAGTTCACTTGCCACCTCAATTATTTTATGGCTTTGTGCATAGTTATGCTTTAAAACCCCTGGTGCGAACAGTGAACCAGAGGTGTGCACAGATAAAGGGCACAGGCACATAATCACAAGTGCTCGAATGCCTGCATTTTCACCCATTATTGCCTGTCAGCAGTAATGGCCTGTTGCTGTAACCCTCCCCTTCCCCAATTTTGCAGTGAGCTTTTCCCACGAGGTGTTCATATGCCCTTAACTTCCCCTGTGCTGCAAAAAAAAATGCTCTTGCTTAACCTACTAACTGAGCTTTATTTCTACATCTCCCCGCACCAGGACCTGAAACGTGTTAGCTCAGATTGCTGTCCATTCCTAATCATCTGAAGCAGTGAAGTTAAAAGGGGTTATTAATCAATAAACAACCTTGCTTTAAGCAAACATGTTTTACTTTGCAGCTGAAAGGAGGTAGGAGCACACAGGCAGGTGGTCCCAGCAGTCCAGGTTAGCTTCTTGAGCTGCCCAACATTGTGATCGCTTGGCATGGTGAGAGCACCCCTCCTCCTGCCAACCCCAGGAGGCTCTGGTTGCCAGTTCAGCAGCACATCCAGGATCCAGGGATACCCAGGGTGGCTAAAAATTACCTCCTTCCCTCTCTGCTCCAGGTACAGTGCCAGCATAGCAGAGAATTAAATCCCCATCACTACCAGGTTTGAAAACCGCAGTAATAAAATGTGCTTAATGACACCCTCCCTCCTTCCTTGCCATCAAAAGACTCAGTCTTTGTTATTGCAGGCAGTTTGATTTTGTCTTATCACTTTCAAGCTGAGTATATGATGATTTTATTGGTGCACAGTGTTATTCTGCCTGCCTTGGGAGGCAGAAGTTTAGATGACGGTGCTGGTGAGACAGGTGAATAGTGTTTTTCAGCTGTCCTCCAGCCACGCTCAATTAAAAAAGAAAACCCACAAAACAAGATAGCTAATATGCAGCACAAAAGGAAACCCTGCGTGATTAAAATAACTGGTAACACCGTCCAACATGAGAGGGGTCAGACTTGGATCTGGCACGGCAAGCAACAGTGTCTGTCTCCTGCTAACGCTTCGCTTGAATTTCAGCTCGGGATTTGAGTGTCTAAATTTAATGGCCCGTCTGATTCAATGGAACTTATTGTCATTGCCAGTTAACTTGAGTTGATATCAAGATAACAGCTTATGAGCAGTTTCTGTGTGGTCCTGATCACTGGTATTGATTTCAGTAAGGTATGGGCTGGATCCTTGACACTCTAATTCTGAAATCAATGGAGCTGGGATGATTCACCCCACCTGAACACCAGGGAAATCAGGTACATGCCTTTAGCAATAAACCATCCATTTAAATTATTTGTGCAGTTCTTTAAGAAGCCCTAGCAGGCAAAGCAGAGATCCTGCAGATGTAGATAATATGCTAGCCAAGTGAAAATTCAGACGTCTTGAGCAGAGGGATGAAAGGAAGGGAATTTACTGATTCTCACTCAAAGCACTGACCGGTGAGTTTATTGAAGGGCAGCGAGAGAGAGTGTCAGGCAATCCCTGGAGAATGTGAGCACTCAGGTAAGACAGCACTCACATTCATTTGGGATGGAGGTATTAGGCATAGGGACAAAGACAAAGTGGCTTTGAGTTGTGAGTCCTGCGTGATTATTCACAGCATGTTGGACCTGACATTGGTAATGGCTCCTGTTCCTGGCATCCCATCCCCAGTCCCAACTTCCCCCACGGTGCAGCAAATAAAGCAAAGCAGAGCAGAAGACATTAAGGAGAGGGGAGAGGAGGTAAGGAAGGAGCTGGAGATCCATCTGCCATCCCTGGTGGAGCACTGCAGCTGCGATGGAAATACATGACTCCTAATTGAAGCAGAGCTCTGGATGAGTGGCACTAAAGAAGGGTTCTCTTCATAAAAAGTAAAAATGCTCTTTTCCCCTTCATCTGACTCAGGAGAGTTAGTGATACCTCCAAGTGTGAGGCTGACAGCCTGCTCCAAGATGAAAGTAAACCTAGCTGTCGTGTGGTGCCTGGCTTAGGGCTGGCACTTGGTACCAGAGCAATAGCACTTCTGGAGGACACCTGCCCAGCACTCCCCAGAAAATGACCCTTTAGTGAGGGCTGCAGCACAATAAAGACAAAAACCTCCCTCACTGAGGCCTCTCGGATGTTTCTTTGCTCACACCCCAGAAGACAGTGACGGTTACACACTGAGAAAATGCCTCGCTACAATCAAAACCACTGTCTTGTACCTTCTAAAGAGCCAAATGTTAGCTCAGAGGTCTCTCTTAATGCTTTTCTCCCACATTTTTAAGAGGATGGACAGAAGACCGGTACACTGATTGCTGCAAGTCTTGGATGTGCTAAAGAAACTCGAAGTCCACCAAGCCCAATAGCCTCAACCAGTGTCTCCAACCTCATTCTTCCTTCCATTTCACTACTGGCCATTTCTTGCAAGCAGTGAAGCCCCACACAGATCCTGTAGGCAGTGGTGCTCCTTGACCCTGCCTAATTCCTCTTGGCCTTGCTGAGTAACAGACATGAGCTGTGCCAGCGCACAGTTCCTCAAAGGGGACGCTGTAAGTGTTATCAACTACTGGTACCTCACCACAGCTGTACTTATCATAAAACTCACTGTATCCTGCCACTCTTCCTCAAAGTCAAGATTTTTATTAGACTAATTTGGGAGCTGAATTCTAAAATAAAGGACAGCAGACTTTTCACAGGTTAGGCTGGTACTCTGGTAATCACAAGGCTTCCTTAAAGTTTTGTCCATCACCCTGACCTCTGGACATGGGTTTCCTCAGATGGAGATCTCACTGTCATGCCTGTGCCAGTGCTGTAGCCTAATAACTGAAGCTGGATTTCCCCGTTGTTTGCTTCTTTCTTCCCTCTCTCTAGGAAACTTGAAATAACTCAGATGATGTGGCCCCTGCTGGAGCTGAGGCCATTATTGATTTATGCAGGTGGGAGATAATAATTGTTTTTAAGGTAATGGCAATAGTCCAATAGCAGAGAGCATTTGGGAATGACAGTCATGCTCTATATCTATTCTCTCTCAGTGGCTTCCGGATCATCTCAGCTCCATTTGGAAAGTGAAAGAAGGGGTTGTTTTTCCCTTGCTCTTCGTGCTGGGAATGGCACCTGGCATGTGAATAATCCATCTGTCTGTCATTCAGCATCCCCTAATGGAGGAGATTCTGCAGCAGGGACTTCAGCTGCAGTTTGGAGGATAACATAGAGGCAGTGTAGTGGGTTATGGTTCTCTCCTGTCTTCCCAGCTGCATAGAGTACTTGGGAATGCAAGTGAAGAAGAGGGCTTGGAGGATGAAGGAAGAATAAATTCATGATCGCCTGAGTGTGCCCAGATTGCTGGATCACCTTTCCCCTGAGTGTGCAGGCAGAAAAGTTTGCTGAGCTTTCTACCTGTGATCTATGGCTGGGCACAAGCATAGTACTGCAATCTCTCTCTTTCTCTCAGTGATTGAATGTGGCTCCTTTATAAACTCCCAGTTTGTTTCTCTGCGCCTGTGCTTGCTCTGATAAATGTTCTCCTTTGCTGAGGAACCTAAAATACTCAGCCCATTCTATTTCCATCCCTCTTGAAGGTTTACATGTTGTTTGCAAACACAATTTCCCCTGCCGCTGCCAAAGTGGTGTCTTTTTCCCAAAGCATCAGACAAGGTGATGCACAGGGAGAGGTGGAGCGACACAGCTAACCACCTTGCCTAGCTCTGTCTGTTCCCTATGGGTATGGGAAATGACAAATTTCCACTAGGTAATTACATGTTGTCATTTCACTGTGTGCCATGCAATTCTTTGTGGGAAACTCTGAAGTCTCTTGAAACATTTGAGAGAACTAGGCTGAGGTGATAGCTGTGAAGGCAGATTATTCCCCTGTAACCTGGGGTAGCCTTCAGAAGTGTTACTCAGGCAATTAATGAGGTTTTCTTCAAGGTCTCTCAAAAGTTGCAATTTAGGAAAGCAGAACTAGGAGCAAAACCCCTTTGTATTTAAAATTAAATATGATCCAACACTTAGATCCTAAACCCCATATTTCATGGGACAATGCAAATCCAGATGTTGGCCATGATTCCCAAGTGGTCCGGGCTGTGCCTGGGCTGAATGTTGGCTCCAGTTGTTCATCTTCGCATCCAAGGCTGAGGTTTGTTACCAGATCCCCACAACCCCCTCCAAATTCCCCAGTGAGAAGAAATGAAGAGGGTAGGTGAATGGCTGCTCTTTAAAGGAGGAGTGGGAGATTAATAGCAGGAAAGCTAAAGCATTTGTGATAAGACTTGCAGCTTTCACACACGCACTTCTGAATCCCGCACAGCTGTTCTGGGTGACAGTGTCCATGTCCCTTGTCATTTGCTATTTGGGAACATTTCCACAAAAGGATGCTTGTTCACACTAACGTTCAGGGTATGCCCATTTTTCCAGCAAACATCTACATATGAATGAGAAAAAGGGTAGTAGCGTGAAAAAAAAAAAAAAAAATTGTAATTCCCTGTTTCTCCTTTGCTTCCCATCTTTCATCTTCCTTCTCTGAACTTTCAGCCACCCATTTGGTAGCAAAAGCACTTGCCACCACCAGCCCTGGGTTGAGGAACAGCAAGGAACAATTTGGAAACAGCCCGCTGGTTTGAAGCTGTTTATCCAAACTAGCCGGAGAATAGTTATGAATAACAATAAGCATTCACCGAGATCAGAATCCGTTCAGGGACAGATGAAAAGAGCTACATTCATCCCTCTGCAATGAATAATTCAGCCCTCCTGAACTTGGGAAACAGGCTATTTAGTGTGCTTTACAGGGGAGGAAGAGGATAGAGATCAGAGGGACTGAGGAGTTTGTAGATGCCTCTAGGACGGTTTGGGCAGCCAAGCTAAAGGCAATTGGGAGATGGTTTGGAAGCATATTAAATGCAAGACCTTAATGTTCTCAGGATGCAGTTGGCCCATTCCAGAATGAACAGGTATAGTAAAGTATAAAGCCCCAGCTAAAGTAATCTGAACTGGCTTACACATGGCGAATGAGAGGGAAAAGCTTTTAGAGCTGGAGTTAACTGCGCTGCAATCAGTCCAGTAAAGAGTATGCCAGAGGAGACAAGGGAAATTTTTTCTGGCTTTTAAATTAAGGGGAAAACACAGATCTACAGAAGACATGTAAGACAGGTTTTTGAAGATAGAAAACAGTGTTTTCAGTAGCTCTGTTGCTCACATCTTTAAGCACAGGATTTCAGCTGTCCCTTTTTTCATTAAATGGGTGAGCATTATTTCCAGTGGTGACAGCTTCAGATTCCCTAATTTTCTGTTGAACCTAGGAATTCCCTTCTCTGCCCGAGCTCAATGCTGTTTCACAATGCCAGACTCATCACCTCAATTCTCCTGAGCTTTGACAGATGGAATTAGGATGTAGCAGTACTGCAGCAAGATTGCAGAAGGTGAGTTTCAAACCACTGACTTCGGCACCATAATGCTTGTAATTCCTTTTTTAAATGGAGCTGGCTTCCCTGGGGAAAGTGACAGGCTCTCCTAGGTGTTGCAATGAGCTGCTAGAGGGAGACACACTCTAACAGCCCAGCGCAATGCTAATAAAGGGCATTAGGAGCAACTTGCCCTTTTTGTTGCAGTAAAGCCATGACGAGGGAGAAAACGGCATGAGGTTTCTTCATCTGCAAATTTCATTGAACTGCACCCAAACTGTTGGCTGTTTCCAGAGGCAGAAGTATCCTTATATGTGTTTTTGCAGAAAATAGAGCTGTCATAAATTTCCTCACTGAAAGCCAGGTAGGAATAGTAGGAATAATAACACTAATAGCAAAATAAGAATAGCAATTGTAGCAGCAATAATAATGCAATAACTTGGCCTCAAACTACAGTCTTTGTTCAGGGAACTGATCCAGATTGCAGGGGGAAGGGATGGGACTTTTTTTTAAGCTGGATTTCTTATTGATCAAACCCATTGCAGCTGCCTGAAAGTTTATGCTGACATAAGAAAGGGGCCAGGGCATTAGTGGGAGGGAGTATTCTGGGAAGAAGCTGAGAATGGTCTCCTTGAACAGCAGCGTATTAGAAACTGAATGAAAGCTATTGTAGTAATGCTTTGTTTAAAAAGACATAAAGATACATAAATTAAATGTAATAAAGGAAAAAGGACAATAAGGAAAATCCCAAAAAGTTCCCGTTCCCCCCCAAAGATAGCACAAAGCATAAGAACCAGTCAATGGGTTCATGAATCAAAAAATGTATTTTGAGAAACTTTTTTTTTTTTTGTGATTCCATGATTCTGTCATAAGTTTCACACACCGTTAAGGGGGTGGTGAGGAGCTCCCTTTGCTTGTGGCTGTGGGGAGCTTCCAGCTGCCTGTAGGACCATTGTGGGGTACAGACTGGGTGGTGTGTGTTTCCTTATCCTTAGGTCAATGTCCTTGTAGAAAGTTGGTGCCTGCTGTGACATGGCCATAGCCATGGCGTCACCAGGGGTGGTGCATTCCCATGACACAGCTATTCTCTTCCACCATTCAAGCAAAAAGAAACAATTAAATAAAAAAAATAATAATAAACAACAACAGATAATGTTGGGGAGGGAAATTAAGTAACTGTAGCCGCAATTTAAAGAACAGAAGCTCAGCAAAGGTTAAAAGATAATTAAAAGCAGCAGGTCCTACCCACTGCCCAATTTTAAAGATTTGTGCTTCTGCTTGCTCATGAGATTTGTGGGTTTCAAGGCTAAATTCTGGAAGAAAAATGTTTGCCAAATTGACCCAAGGTAAAGTTTCACACCTTTGGAATGAAAGACATGTCCAGTGTTAAAGCCTGCATCCAGAAACAGCTGACAGTGCCGAGGGCATTTCAGCATGAACTGCGAGACTCGTGTCCCTCTTTCCCTGAAATGGTACAGGTTGCACAGGGAGGTTGTAGCATCTCCATCCCTGGAGATGATCAAAAGCCTTCTGGACACAGTCCTGGGCAACTGGCTCTGGGTGGCCCTGTATGAGCATGGGGGTTGGACCAGATGATTGCTAGAGGTCCCTGCCAACTTCAGCCGGCCTGTGATTTGGTAAAGCTGGGTAGGAAGCAACTTTATCCTGCAAGAATTCAAAAGCATTTCTGTTTTATGTGTGGGGATGAATTCAACACTCTTTAAGTTTTCTTCACGAAATGCATGTGAGAGTAAGAGAAAAACATGTTGGCCCCCTGCTGTACCAAATACAGACAAGGAAATGTTCCCATCCTAGGCACGGCCTGGGGATTGGTATCTCCAGCTGGAGGCATTCACTTTAGAGGAATTAGCAAAGGTATCTGCTGGTTCATACCCTGAATCTCCGTCATCACAGGTAAGTGGGTTTATGAGACTGTTGGCTCTCCCAGAGCATAGGAAACATGCCACCTCTGAGCAGAAACTGTTGGCGCAACAGTGGGTCCTTCCCCACAAAAGAGAGCTGAGAGAAACTGGCTGTTTTTAAAGAAAAATAATTTCCCTGAAACATTCTTGTGCAGCTCCTGTGCTCTGTGGAGGCGGGGGCAGAGAAGGAGGAGGTGCCCAGAGGGGAAACCAGAGGGTTTTAAGCCTGAGCGGGAATGGCATTGCAAGACTCTGGGAAAAGCAATGCTTCCCTGCTCAATAAACTGAGCAAAATATGCAGAGAAAAGACTTACAGAAAAGTAGGCCACTGCCAAAGGGCTTTGGGGCAGGCATCCTGATGATTCCTGACGATGGAATCCTGATGATGGCATCCTGCCACCCTTCACTGCTCCCTCTGCTCCTTCCCACACCTCCAAACCCACAGCTGGTTCTGTGTTTCCTGATATCAGTGCTGATATCAGACCACAGAGATGATCTTCTAAGCAAAATCTACATGGGCACCCCTCCCCAGGACAGAAGATGCCTCCCACTGATGGAGGATGCTGCAATGGCAGCAAATAACTTGGGCATGGCGCAGCTGAGGAATAACCCTCAGAGGTAAGACCCCTCTTGACTTCTCCTGCAGGCTGAGGAGGTCTGACTTGCTGCAGCAGCTTGAAACAGTGCAAAACTCAAGTGACCAGAGCAGATGCTGTGCAAAGATACCAAAGTTATTGAGGCCACAAGACAGAGCAATAAATCACAGTGCATTACGGGGATGATGTTGTTATCTTTATGACATAAAATCCCACCACCACCACCACCTCCTGTCCACATGACTTGAGGCAGAAGCAGCCCACTGCATTTTTGCAAATGAAATCATCAGGGACAGCAGCAATTCAGATCTCAAAGCAGATTGAGGGGACAGTAGTGTATCTATCTAGAGCATATGGGCATACTCCTGGTTTGCTTTTGCAGGCACAAGGTGTTGCAATGTGTCCTTTCCTCCCTCTTCTGGCATTCAGCTTATGAAAGAAAAAAAAGTTTGGAATTGATTCAGTTAGCCCTTTTCCCTGCCAAGAGGTCTCCCTCATGGGTCTGAAATGGTTGTGAGCAATGCTTGCAAGGATTAGGTGCTCCCCAAAACAGCTTCTGTCCTGCAAACTGCTTCCTGGAGCACTGTGAAGAGTCAACACTTGCTCCAAAGTCCATTAACACCCACAGAAATCTTCCTATCATTTCCAGTGAGTTTTAGATCAGAGCTGAAGATAAATAATCACCAGGAAAGAAGTTTATGGAGGGAAGGCAAGTCATCCTGCTGGTGGTTTGGCAGAGCAGATGCTACAGACGGGACCACAGGCAAGTTGGTGAGGGAAAGGGCAAACACAGGAATTGCATTTGCTAGAGCTGAATGAAATTTGGGCAATAAAACTAAATATTCTCAAAATGTGAAGTACACTCTTAGTTTTTTCCACAGTCTGTGGTGAAACTGCCTTATGTTTGCAAATGTTCTTCAGAGGAAAGAGGCCATTTTCAGCAGGGTAAGAGGGTTTCAACAGCAACATAGCAAAATTTGAATGAGAGTAAAGACAAGAACAGGACCACCAGCAGACTCCTTTCCACTTACTTACACATTTGCAGCAGGAACAGGTGAAAATATAAACATGTTTCTCAGGCAAAATCACTCCTTTTCACAGAACTTCATTATTGCATCACAAGCCATTAGTTCTCCAAAACCAAACTGATGAAATTTCCACATAGTCACAAGTTCTCATAAATGCATCTATTACCCCATAAAAAAATGGTCAGGCTGTTTGACAAGTCCCCCTTCTTCACTCCTTGCACAGTGAAAAAGAACAGTGCTGTCTTCTGGTGACAGCTAGAGTTGACATTATTTAAACATTTCAGTATTACATTTACATTTTCATTTTTTCATCACCTGTTGGCTGAAATTCTCTAGGTCTGGCCAGCTCAAAGTAAATAGTCTGAGGAAATGAGAAAAAAAACCCAAACCAATCTACTAATTTTATTAGAATTATAAGATTACAAAATTAAATAAAAGCCTACATTTCCTCTTCCAAATAAATTATTATGATTTAAACAAACAGACTGGGAGAGGGAGATCTGCAGTTTCGAAAAGAGCTTAGATGAAGAATTGCATTTTCCCAAGAAAAATGGGACTGACCTGGCCAACACTTCTACTGAAAAGGTCATCCCACGAGGACACAACAGTTATGCCCATTTCCAAAAAGTGATAAGGGTTAATAATAAAGATATACTAAAGAATAATAAAGATGTAGCTTTTGTCCCAATGAAGCATGGCCAAATAATTGCTCAGAAATGAGAAAATGAAGAGATAAAGTCTCCCACATCACTTTTTCTCTGATGACATATGGGAGTCTACCTGTCGTGGTTTCGGTTTCAGCTCAGTCGGTAACAAAGCACCACGAAGCCACTCACTCACCCCCCACCCCCGCGCCTGGCCACGTTGGGATGAGGAGAAAATCCAAAGGCAGGCTTGTGGGTCGAGACAAGGACTGGGAGGGATCACTCCCCACTTACGGTCACGGGCAAAAGACAGGCTCAACTTGGGGAAGAAACAAAATCCATTTCATTTACTACAAATCAATTCAAAACAAGGATATTAGGAAGGGAAAGCAAACCTCAGAACACCTCCCCCCACCCCTCCCTCCTTTCCGACTCAGCTCCATTCCCGGTGCTTCCTACCTCCTCCCCCCGGCGGAGCAGTGGAACAGGGGATGGGGGTTGAGTCAGCTCGCCACACATCATCTCTGCCGCTCCTTTCCTCAGGGG
>VYZV01027269.1:143591-208676 GCA_013401275.1 Pandion haliaetus | reverse complement strand
AAATGGATTTTGTTTCTTCCCCAAGTTGAGCCTGTCTTTTGCCCGTGACCATAAGTGGGGAGTGATCCCTCCCAGTCCTTGTCTCGACCCACGAGCCTGCCTTTGTATTTTCTCCTCATCCCAACGTGGCCAGGCGAGGGGTTGGGGGTGAGCGAGCGGCTTCGTGGTGCTTTGTTACCGACTGAGCTGAAACCACGACACGGGCATCTCCTGGTTTTTGAGGTGTGCCACTCATAAGGCTGAGGACTTGACTACTTGCAGTTGCATACATTATCATTGTGCTGCTCATTTTGTCCTTTACGTGCTCTGCCCCTAGGAAGCAGGACAGCACTGTTGAGTAATATTTGTGGTGGTTAAACTCTCCAGCTGCCACAACCACCATTCTCTGCTTCTGCTTCTTCCAAGAAGAGCCACAGCTCTGTGGGGAGATATCTTCCAGCTCCTTCAGGCCCTGGCTGTAGGCACAGACGGAACAATGCAATGCAAGATGCTAAATCTGCCTCCACAGCCCATGCGAGAGCACTCTGCTCAAGGTTGTGCTGGCTCCCAGCCTCATCAAGACTCCATCAGCAGATCCTTCCCTGCCTGCCAGCGTGGAGCCAGGGTAGGAACCAGAGATGCCAGGAGGTGAAGTGGCTTTGCCAAAGCAGCCTGGCAAAGCAGTGGAAGCTCTGGGAATTAATTCTGGTTTAATCTCTTGGCTTTTGAAACAGGGCATCCCCTTGAAAATGCAGTGTCCCCCACTATCACCAACAGATTTGTCTCCCAAAATAGAGGCACAGCATTTAGACCTTCATAGGCAAAACTGGCTCAAAAAGGCAATGATTTAGCTTTCAGCTGAACCAGAGGCTTCCAGAATATACAACAGCAGGAAAGCAAAAAAAAAGCCCAGCTGTTGCAGCCTTCCTTTGTGGGGAGAAATAAATGTATGTAATGAATGGGCCGAGGAGCAGGTATTGGGGCATGGACAGAGCTGTCAGAAGGAAGCCATTTACTTCACAAATCCCAGGCAGAGGATTTCAAGCTTGCTTCAGGACAAGGGCTCTGGTGAAATGGACTTTTCACAGCTACCGAAGTGGTTTTACTGTGCCCCTAATTTAATTCTGAAAATTTAAAAAAAGAAATGTGGAGGTACCCTGGGGAAGTGTGTGTTTTGTGTGTGTGTCCTTAATACTGGTCCAGATAAACCCCAAAGAGTCCATCTAACCTTAGAGCTACCACTGCAATAGAATGAATCTGTCAGCTGTACATATCGCACGCTTACCCCTCCTACACATGCGCGCACACATGCACACACTCACACGGCACTTGATGGATGAGATGATTTGACATTTTTGACAACAGCATTTTGTTGTGGGGAAAAAATGGGTTTTTAGCAAGTTGCAGATAAATGAGCAGAGTTTACTGGAGTGCAGGGAATGCAGAAGGCAATGGAGCCAATGATTTGTGAGGTGAATGGCAAATGCAAGTGACCATTTTTAAAATTAAGGCACAGAGCCACAGAGCAAATATGATCTTCATCTCCTTTACAATTAGTCAGAAAGGATGGGATGGGATGAGATAGGATAGGATAGAGATCAGACAGAACAGCACAGAACAGGGAGGCAAAGCAAGGCAAGGCAAAGCAAGAAGAAAGAGTGAGCTTGTTGGCATGAGATGCCATAAAAAAATACTGGTTCTTTCCCCAATCTCAGCATGTCCCGCAGGAGCTTTTCTCCTAACTGTTCGGCTTCGTACTTTCCTTCTTGCTGTCTCCCACTGGCAGGGAAGGGTTTTGGCTTGTGAACATGCTGAGCAGGGCAGTAAGTGACCATGTGGAAGAGGGCTCAGCTGGAGTCAGGACCCCATGGTGGGGGGTGACAGAAGATCATCACTTGACCTCTTTCCCTTGGGCACTTTGTCCAAACTAGAACTGGAAGGGACTCACCTGCCTTTTGTCCAGAGACAATGGCTGTGTGGTAGTCACATCTCTGGGCCGTTGTACAGCACTGCACAGCATTTTACTGGTATTATGTGTTGTATTTGCAAACACTGGAGTCCATGTGTCCTACAGAAGCAGAGCAAATCCATATAAGCTAGACCATATGAGCTAGCAGGACAGGCTAAACCCATCCTTTTTCTGACAGGGGAGGAGCAGACACAAAGGGTCTGTCTGCACTAGCAAATAAAACAGATTTTGGACTCCGTGCTGGCCCTGAGGCATGCGGCACAGCTCAGCTGTAGTGGTTTCATTCCATGACCTATTGGGCATGGTCCCCAGTCTGGGCTAGTCCCTCAGTGATGAACAAGTGCTGCTGGGGGAGCACTGGAGCACTGGCTGGACTGGACAAAAGCAGTTTCATGGTCCATGCCAACAGTTCAACAACACAGACCGTGGCCGGGCAGTGCTTGACCTTGTGCCTTGGCCTTGTGTATCAGCAGCATAGTGCTTGCTGATAGCTCAGAAGGAAGACCCTGGCATGCTTCGTTAAGGCAATTTGACTCGGCAGAGACATGTAGGTGCGTTACGTGGGCATCGTAAAGCACTCTCCAAAGGGGCTCGTGGAGGGTGGTGGACACATCATGCTCTTTGACTCAGCACTGCCCACATTAACAGATAGAAGACAGTCCCACAGCAGCATATGTTCCCAGAATAGGAATGCCCTGCTCCCCTTGTCACCTGTACTGTGTGATGCTGTGCATGGGTGCTGAGGGTGTCACCACACCATCTGCTCCACCAGTACTGAAACAGGGCATGGTCCTACCAGCCCCAAATACTGCCAAGTGAAGCTTCACCCACTCACTCAGATGGTTATTATCTACCTTCAGCAGTGAAATCAATCAGGTTTTAAGTGAAATATGAAGGACTGCAGAAGGCTGTGTGGGTCGTGGCCAGCCGATGGTCAGCACAGCTGCCAGGCCAGGAAAGTCGGCAAGATAAACCAGCATCATTATGCAGGGCGAGGCGGAGCCAGGAGTTTCTCTTGGAGACAGTAGGGTTTCTCTTCTAGAGATGTGACCTCCAGAGTATGTCCAAGTGTGGCATTTAAGGTAGAGGAAGCCCATCACTGAAACCTCTAGTGCAAGAATTGTTATGCATACCAAGAGGAAGATGAAGAAAGGACACAAAGGACAGCTGAAAAAGGAATGGAAAGTAGAAGAATAATATAGTGGCTTCAGATAAGTATTCCAGGGGTAATGCAAGGACGGTATTAATGTCATTGTAATATTGACACTGGGTTGAAAATCTAAAAACCAACGTAAGACGTTTCATGGTCTGTTAAATCACATGATGAAAAGCATTTTGCACAAAAATGTTTTTATATGAATGATCATTGTTCTCCAAGAAAACAGACCAATACTAAATGGAATTAATACAACAGAATGGAAAATAAATAATAATAATAATAATAATAATAATAATAATAATAATAATAAATCCTGCGGTTAGATTTTCACAGCCTAATTACTCAGAGTGTTAGTCACTAATGGCCTGAGACATACCCATCACAGATAATGCAAGTAGTCAGTAGAAATGTGATTGGAGATAAGTGGCCTGAATTACTCACAAGTAGGAATAAAGATAAATAAGAAAAATATAGTACAGTTCTTTCACACCCCCAATCTGTGAATCTCATAGAACTCAATAAATCCATGTAACCCTTTGGAGGCAGAAGATTTTGGTAACCTTAAAACACTGCATTTGTGAATGAATTAGGCAGAATGGCCAATGATCCCTCAATTTCTGTCTGTTAAGCACCTTGCCTTCCATAACCTACAGATGAAAATGCCACTATTCTCTGTCCTGGGGCTTGAAACTTCTTGAAGGACCTGACAAATCTTCAGGTTCTAGCAGGTCTTCAGAGCAATGGTTCAAACATTTTCATAGTGTCGACCGTGATTCAGCAAAGTTACCCATGGTTTCCATCCTTCCCATTCCTACATACACAAAGACACAAAGACATGTCTTGATCTATCTGTGAAGCTCTCTTTACCAGTTCTCATGAAGGAGACCATCTCCCCACTAATTTGCATTTCTTTCCTATTGCTCTTTCCACTCTGATTATGTAATGCCTTTCACGGTCCTGTGTGTTTCCTACAGGAGTAGAAACCACACAGTGCTGTGTGCTCATATCACTTATTTTAGTCAACAACAGATGATTAAGTTAAATGAACTTCAGATCTCCAGAAATTAGCCCAAGTTCTTACTAGCATCAAATGAGAGAGGTAAGTTTCTCCAGAGAGTGATTAACAATATTTAAGACATTTAAGAGTATGGACACCCCCTTCACTATCATCTACATGATTCTTAGCTCTTTTTTACTGCCAACAAGCAATAGGGAGAAAGAAGAGGACCCTGTTCCATGCAGCTAGACACGTCTCCAGGCGTGCTGCTGCTGGTGCTGCTCAGAGTATGGCTTGAGGACATTCTCTGTTGTATATTCACAGAAATTGGATTCCCTACATGTGAATAGAGTTGTAACACATGGCACAGCAGTTAAGTCCAGCGTTGGAACTCAGGAGCTCTTCTTTGACTGGAACACAACTCCATCTCTCAGTTCTCCTCTTTCAGCAGTAACCTTTCCAGGGTACTGATGTAGAAACCCCACTAGCAGACACAAGCACATGTGGTCTGTGGGATGCTTCAGGGTTTTTCTCTCTTATTGTTAATTGTGAGTTGGTACTAAATCATATATGTTGGAGTCCACCAAAGTGATTAACACTTTGTCCCTGCACAAAGGGACACTGATATCCCAGTGGAGCACAGCCCTTGTGCTGGGTGTCCCCATGGGAATCGCACCCTAAATTCTCCCTAAACTTAAGTGAGTCTGTGAAGTTGTTTAGGATATGAGTACTCAGACTTGTAGGGGGTCTTCTTCTGCTTTACTCACAGAAGAAGAGAATGAGAAGTTTGTCACAATCATGAAGGGTCCAGGTTCAGATCCCTAGACCTAACTCAAGCCTGGACACATATTCTATACTTTCCTTTTTGGAAGCTGGATAACTATTGTCTTTACTATTTCACATTTTGCAGTATGTATTCTTGCCTTGTTATGGAGAGTCTCAGAAACAGCTGAAGCTAGACATCAAAATGTTGACTGATTTGAGTTATTAATTTTCTTGATAACTCAGGTATTTGCCATGGGAAGGTAAATAATGATCTCTGACCTACAGTAATAAGCTAATAGAGTTTGTGTTCCAACTTTAGAGAAAGAGACGGGGGAGGGAAGAGATGAGAAATTTATAAATATATTCATGCCTTCAATCCACTCCAAATGATTAAACTCCCCCAGGTTTGTAAAAAGAGAGTGCAAAGGAATTCTTGGATTTCCTGGTAAGCAAATCATTCATTAATAAAGAACACTTCATTGTGGATAGAAACACCTACTATTTGATTCTTTACAACACAGAAGCATCATCAACTGCCTGGCATGGAACTTTTAAAGGTCAAGATTAGCATTAATCATATTTTGGAATGCTGATAAAGGGTATTNAAATCAAGACATTTTACATATTCCCAGCACATTATTCAAAGCAAGAGAAAAACAATTTCAAACTGATTTAGAAACAGAAAACCTGATTCTCTGCTGATTGGCAACCAGTTATTATTGCTCTTTATTATTTGTATGCCAGTAGCCTGAGGATGCGCCAACGTGATAAACACTGTGTGCACATACTGGAATGGAAAGTTTCTTGCCTAAATAGTCAAAGCAAATGCTGGGAGGAGAGAGGAGCGGACGGGTGGAGAGATTTGCTCAAGGTTACTCCACAGGTCAGCAGTAGATGTGACAACACAGTCCTAATCTGTATAGTACATATCCAACGGTCATGTTCTTGGATTGTAGGTGGAGGTCTTGACTTCTACCTCTGCAGCACACCCCCTCATTTGATACTATATTTTATTATTTGTATATTTCTTTCTATACTATATCAGCCTACTTTGTCCCTGACAAAGACACCACACAGGAGGCAGAAGGAGCAGCTTGAGCTTTGTTACAACCATCCATATGCAAGACAGATGTTAATGAAGACAGCACCATTTTGAGACGTAAACACTTCACCTTCCACAGAGCTTGAGCTCCAGCTTTCTCTGTATCATTTACCAGAGAGCCTGTCTCGCTCACGACAGTTTCCTGGCCCAGACTGAGTCACAGTGGCTCTGCAGTACACTGTGATAGTGATGTGTGAACTTAGAACTTCAGTCACAGGCTGAAAGCAAGATGTGTGGTCAGATAAGTGCTTACCTCTGAAGTTAGGAGAAGTGCAAGATCTTTCAAGGGAGAGGAGAAAAGCAGAGAAAGAGGGAAGAGAGCACCAGGAAAGACAGATGAATCACAGGGAAAGCTTAGGAGGTGGCTGACAATGGTCCCAGGAGTCCCACTGTCCACATAGACATTCCCAGCAGAGCAACTATCAAGTCTCGGAGTGCCTTGGAGCCCAGTAGCAAACGTTCAACCATAGCACCTGATCATCACCCAGGTATGTCATCACTGAATCTCTGCCTTTCCTCACGGCTGCCTGGCTGGGTTGTCTGTTGTATCCATAACAAAAGCCATTCCTGGGTGACCCAAGCATATTTGTAGCCACTGCACCATTAGCAACGATGATAGTACAGTAGGTTTGCAGCAAGGCTTATGGTCTCTGGCTTACTGATAAATAAGGCAGCATAGAAAATCTCTACATGGCAAGGGATCTTATTGAGAAGTGGCTAGCAGGAAACTGAGTAGGCTGTACTTCAATGATTAATGGAAAGTCATACATTTACCAGAGCTCCTCTTATTCCTCTGTCCAGTCTCCCAAATCATGGCTCTTCTACTACATCCTCCAGGAGAGGCTATTCTGCAATAGTGACAACAGTTGTGCAAAGGCATGGAAACAGTTGTTCCTCACCTGTAAATGAAGACTGGTGCAAAAGCAACTGCGGTCACTATCAGTATCATGGCATTATGCAAGGTCACTTTCTCCAGATACTCTGTCCATGCAGCTGAATTACAGAAATAAAGCCTGTGGGTAGACAGACTGCTATGCTGGTGGATTAATAACACAGGCATTGTTCTTTCTGTGACTCTGGAGTGGAGGAGACCTCTATACAGCCCTGTGTTACCAGTCTCTAATGCTGAACCAAAGAGAAGCAAGGTGCAAGATAAAATTAGCACTTTTCCCTTCCACCTTTGCCCAGCAAGCTGTGTGTGTCTCCTGCCTCCACTTCAAAAAACCAGTCACTCTGCACAGCCCACACAGCCGGCTGTTGGGGAGGGCTTTCACCTTGTGACTGCGTGGAGCCACAGGGCATGTTCCCCCTCTCACATGATGGAGGCAGCCAGATAGTATGTTTTCCTCTTATTTTAATGCTAACTTACCCAGGAAGCACGATAACCAGATGTTTTAATTCTGGATAAATTACTTCTTCCTGCAAGAACTGCTGTAAAAAAAGCCTGGAGGGGGAAAAACATAGCACAGCTTGTTCAATGCTACTTCAAGGAAAGCAGGCATTCTGGGTAATGACTTTCAGTGGAGGAGTGCAGGCATGGGGGGGGCTGGGGGGGGCCCTAAACAGCATATCTGCTCTGATGAACAGAAGGAGAATTGGAGAAAGCAGCAACCAAGATGCCAAAGAGATTATAATATATACAACTGCTCAGCAAGAGGCGAAGGCTGTGGCTCATGTAGTGTCAAGGTAAATACAGAAGTTGCTCTGTGTGTGTGTGTGTGTTGCCTGTGGAGCAGTTTTACAAAGGAAATTAGACAGCTCTGTGGCTGAAATCATGGTCATGGTGGGAGGGTGTCCAGTTCTGATGTACTGACAGGTTGTTTGGGAGGATGCAGAGGTTGCTCGGTTTTGCTCCCCATTTCCATTTTTTCGGAGAGGGGAGCGTTACCTGGGTTATCACAATCAGATCTGGCCAGGCAGTGAGGCTGTCCCTGCACCCGAAACGGCCAATGTATGTGGAAACCACTGAGTGGCTCTGGTTGCTGCTCCATGGATATGTTAATTAATGCCCCGCAGTGCCTGACCTACACAGGATGAAGGTTTTGCTATTACTCTCAAGAAGAGTCCTGAGCCATTTAGTTTGGAACCGCGGTAGCTAACACTCTTGCTCCTGGAAGTCTGGGGTTCACGTCCCAGCAAATGGAAGGATGGTAATGCTTGCAAAATGAAAAATATCCCCATGACTCAAACCATGGGAGGCATCAGCCCTTGGGCAAAGCCTTAGCTTTGGAACATGACTGAAGTGCCTGAATTAGGAGCACTGACGTCCTGTTACTCTTAATGTTCAATGAAGGAGGAGGGTGGACTTTCAGAAGTGGGTCGAAACATCTTTTCATAGCGCTTTGCTCTCATCAGTAACATTTGAGGCATCCCAGGGCAGGGTTTCTGCTAACGTCAGTCTGAAAAACTGGGCCTTAGAGCAGTTCAGAATATGTTTCATGACCTCCATCCCTGATCCCCAGGAAACAAGGCTGTTAGGCTGTCCATACCGGCATCGCTCTTTGGAAAGAATGTAATTTTCTGCAGAGCAGTAATGGGAAACAGATGAGCTATATAACCCAATAGGCCATTTATGCTACATTTCTGCAAATGCAAGCTTGAACATATGGTTGTATTTATGTTTTGGGCATGCAGAAGGAAAAAAAAACCAAAACCTAAACCCCTGTTCTTTATCATTTGATTGGCCTGGACACTTGGAGTATAAACATTACACTGCGGAGACAAGAGGGCAAAATTTCTTAATGTCCTGTAGTGTCTAGACCAAAAGCAATAAATGCTTATGCTGTCCTGTGTACCTCATTGTAATGACATTGTTCAGGGGAGAACCTGTCAGATGGGTTGAAAAATGGAAGTTTACCTTTTTAAAACTAATTTGATAACTTCATTATCCCATGAGACAGGGAAGTGATTGGAGCCAAGGCATACACTAATGTCTTGTTGAATGCTCTCTGATTTTTTTTTTACAGCCACTGGAATCAGTCAGGAGTTCTGTATTGTCTCATTATAATTGTCCCAGGAGAGGTACTTCGATAATTTTTATTACCATGGGGAATGAAAATGTATGTTTTATTTGGTAATTTCATAGTAATGGCTCCAACTATGTAAAAAACTCTCAATGAGCTGAACAGTGGCCCATAATTATGCACTGTCTTTGAAAACACAGGATGCACAGCATGCAGGAATCAGTCAGCGAATGCATTTACACTAGGAACAGGAGCTGGCAAGTCCCTTGCCATGCATTTTAAAAACAGCAGCAGGGTCAAAAAAGATTGAGAGAAATAACCATGGCTGTGGCAGTGGCCTATTATTCAAGGGTGAAATCAGGTCCAGCCTCCAAGATGTCTTCCGGCCTGATGTTCTCTAATTCCTTCTCCCTGGGGGGGACGGTATCTTAGCCACAGAAGGGCTGATGTCAGCCCAAATTTTAGCACCTCTTGACAGTTTACTTTCACTTGTTCCCTGTGTGATTTGCAATTTTTCTCAGCCCCCAGGCTGTCATAGCTAGAAATGGTGTTGAGATGACCTCCTTGCCTCCTGGCTGTACTTACAAGAAAACCTCAGATGAACGTTCATGAACATTTCTGCCCTTTCTGTTCCCTCATCTGCGATAGCTCCTCATAGCATCACATACATCCCTATCTTCTGATCAGCACAAGAGCCAAACGCAGTTGCCTCTAAGTACCATTTCCAGGCGTCCCTTGAGGCAACACCAGCACTGGGTAGATACCAACACTGGCAAGCACAGAAACCAAAGATAACAAAAAGAAGGGAAAAGAAGTGTTAATATTTGTTAGCGAGGAAATAATCACTTCAAATCAAGTGCTGGAGCAAACCCCGTCTGGTCAGTGCCACAGTGGATAAGCTGAGGAAGAAATTATGTAAAACTCTGTAAGAACTGCCAAAGGAGGGGCCTGGAGTGTTGTAAACAGAGTGGAAGAATAAACACAGGACAAAAATGAGCAGTTTCTGAGCATCAGAGAAGCAGGAGCCTGGAACAGCCATTCCATCAGAGATAACGTGGAGCTACCTGAGAAGGAGCTAATACAGGTACAAAGCTGTCAGCTGTAACCAATCTCAAAGGATAAATTTTGGAGTGTCCTGCATTCATCCGTTGGTCCCAGAATGCTTTGGCTGTTTATATCTAGCTTTTCATTATGTATCTCCAGTTTAGTACTGGTCCTGGGATCAAACTCCAGTCAATACAATGTCCTGAGTATAACTGGACCAGCACAAAGATGAAGAGAGGGCAATGGTTCATGAGCTCTCATAATACCAAAACCAGGGGGGTTCCAGTAACTTTATCAGGCTGACCAGAAGCAAAGGGCATCCACATAGCATGTAGCTAAACTGAGGAAATGCAAAAAACAACTCACAGAGGAAAAGTCAATCAAGGGCTTCTAAACAAAAAGATAACAGCTATTGTTCAACCTCCCTACCCTCCTGCTGGCGGCTGGGAGAACATATTGGAGAAGTATCACTATGCTGCCACGTGCTTACACTATTCCCCAGGCATCTGCTGTTAGCCACTTTTGGAGGCAGAAGGCTTTGTCTGACCCTCTACAGCCCATCTTATGCTCATATCATTCATGGAGCAACACAGTTTTAAATCTGATAGCTAAATGTCTGTCTGCTTCTTCTGCAATGGCAGGCTGCTGCAAGCCTTGAGACCTTGCTTAAAGCCTGGGAGCCATGTACTCAAAATCTCCCTGCTTTCAGTCGCTGCCTTTATTACCATTCTGTGTGTTTTCTGTGGCAGAAATTATATGGTATGGTTGCCCCTAAAGCAATTTGTATGCTATGACTCAAAAAGAGCCCCAGGCAATAGCTGGCCTGATTTAAAAGAGTGAGAAAAAATTAAATATCTGAGTCTGTTGAGAATAGTCGTCTTCTAGATCCGGAGATCACTTCTCCCAGATTTTCTTTATTCACACACTGCTGGAGGTTACCACCTCTCAAGAAAGAATCCATTTTCTCATTTCTTGACTTGTTGCAGTCAAAAATACAATTTATTAGTAAAGATCTACTGGTTAGACTGTATAAAATAAGTCCATTCTGTTTCACTTGTACAGGTTAGGATAACCTCACTGGAGAGCTCCATCAGCTCATAAAAGGAAAAGTTTGTCTTTATGAGAGGACAGTCTGTTTTTCTAGAATAGTAGAATATAATAACAGGTTGGAAAAGAGCCCATGCCAAAGCAGGGCCAGATAGATCAGGTTGCTCAGAGCCTCTCTACCCATGTTTTGAATATCTCCAAGAACAGAGAGCCCTCAACCTCTCTTGGCAGCCATTTCCAGTGTTTGAAGAGTTGCATGGTGATTTTGTTTTGCCATTATATCTAATAAGAATTTCCCATAATCCAACAGGTGTCCATTGCCTCTAATCCTTCCACTGTGCACCTCTGAGAAGACAGGCTCCACCTTCTCTACCTCTACTAGATATTTGCAGATGGCAGTAAGATGCCCCCAAGCCTTCCCTTCTGCAGGCTGAGCAGGCCCAGCTCGCAGCCTCTTCTCCTGTATCATGGGCTCCAGGATCATGGTGACCCTTCCCAGGACTCGCTCCAGTGTGCTCGTGTCTTTCTTGTTCCAGGAAGCCCAAAACTGGACACATTACTCCAGAAGTGGTCTCACAAGTGCTGGTCAGAGGAGAAGAATCACTTCACTTGACCTCCTGTCATACTGCCTTGTATGCAATTTGCCACAAGAATGCACTGCTGACTCGTGCAACCTGCTGTCTGCCAAAACCTCAGCTCCTTTTCTCTAAAGCTGCTTCCCAGCCAGTTGGCACTAACCCACATAGTTGCATGGGGTTATTGAGTCCTAGATGTAGGACTTTAATCATGGCTTGAGTGGCAAGAGGAGTTAAGAGCCCTTAGATTTCTTTAAGCTCTCTTAATTAAGAGCTAATTTAACTTTCAAAGCGTTGCAACCTCTCTTGAGATTACGTAGTGAGTAGTGTGTCTTAAAGCATAGTGGTACCACCAGATCCTACTTCAGACCCATAGTGCTCACATTAAGTGCTGAAGAAGCTGCTAATGCACTTCACTGGGAGGCTTCCCCACCGAACTGCAAGAGGGATCACGAGGGTATACGTTCAGGTAATGAGGTCCCTGAGACAGAACACAATTTTCCTTCAGCACAATAAACCTAATTCCAACTCATTAAGAGGTGCAGACATTCTCCCATATTATCTTTCAACAAGTAGCCATTTTTCACACAGATCCTATCAAGCAGACTGGTTTCTAGCACACATATGTATTGCTTGCTCAAACAGTCATAAGTGTCAGGGCTAGAGTTAATTGCAAATTGATTGAATGAGGGATACATTAAAAAAGATGCCAGAAGTCACAAATTCATTAGCTGGGTTGAGAAAATGTTTCGTGTTTATTCAGCCCCTCCCATCCAAGCTCTCTGTAAATATTCACGAACCAACAACTGATGCTGTCTGTGTGTTAAGGCATACCACATTCCGCCTATTTACCAAGGGAAAAAGCTAAGCCACAGGAAAAGGTAAAACCACAATGTTTCCCCAATACTGTTAAGATATAGTACCTTGTTCCATCTTGAGTACCAGCTACTCACCTACCTGCATAAAAGTAGCTCCTGGCATAACTCACAGAGCTGCCTTTCTTCAACAACATATTAATGCAACCACATGAAGAATCACGATCAGTATTTGTGGATTTTGCTGGGTAACAGGCAAACTAGAAAAATCGAGAGGACTGTTTTCCTTAGTATGTACAAGCTCCGGAGTTGACTGCTTATATCTTCTTCCCTTGCCTCATGTGGCACATCTCCCAAATAATCCCAGTTTTAAATTATGTCCTGAGTTTATTAACCATGACATACATCGGAGTAAAAACTATCCACTCTCATCCTTCTTCCTAAGGCTGAAGATTTCTGCCAAGTCATCTCAAACTCTCTTCTTTTCTATTAAGAATAAACTCAAATGCATTAACTCTACTCCATTAACCTTTCCTCTTGGTTTAAGGTTTCTAAACCATTCCAGGGGCTGCCGTTTCTTCTTGTTTCATCCTGCATTTATTGTGGAGTGGGAAACTGAAACAAGAGCACAGGACAGGGATTGACAGGTTTTTCAAAGCTTATCAGGAAATGCAAAATTTTACAACCTCTTATGCAAGCTCTCAGAGCTAGACCATGAGTTTTTCCTTATGAGGAGTAGGAATTGAGCTTGTGCTAGAAG
This sequence comes from Pandion haliaetus, assembly GCA_013401275.1. NCBI lineage: Eukaryota > Metazoa > Chordata > Aves > Accipitriformes > Pandionidae > Pandion > Pandion haliaetus. Next base: position 195,501 of record VYZV01027269.1, on the reverse strand, counting down.
AACACAATAAATGGAAATAAAGGTAGGCAGCCATCAGCTAGGCCATCACAGCACTTCAGATCAACAAGGGTCAACCCCAGATGTCCACTGTGGGCTGAGGTTCAGCTCCATCAGATGATGCTCATGCCAGTCTCGTACATCTCCTATAACCCCATTCTAGCATAAACCTTTTCTAAACTGAAGGGCAAAAGCTGGCCATTGCTGCTTGTGGGCAATGGAGCTTACATGCTGTGTCTGTCTTTAGGGTTGGGTTTAGTGCATGATGTAGAAAGAGCAGCTGTCTTTCCCCGGGTGGGTTCAATGCCTTACTGAACCATTAATTACAGAACATGCCATTTCCAGCCCAGATATGGACCAATCGGTGTACCTGGGAAATGACCAGGTGCTAGGGGAGGCTTGTAACATATAGGTTTGCAATAGGCTGATGGATTTAATGAAGTTAAATTAGCAACCCAGATCCCTGTGTGCCGTTCTGATACTACTTGCTGATGACAGTGGGATAGATAGTAGCATCCTCCTTTGGTTTATGGACAGAGCTATAAAAGTAAAAGGATTCACAAGATTTAATGCTGTACAAATAACATTGTCCTTGAACAAATCACCTCAAGGAAAATTTTGCAAATAACTCCGTATGATGTACGACTGAGAAGGCTTGGTTCAATGGGTGGTGTGGATTGAGCTACTTTGAGAATCCAACCTTAGGTTTCACTAAGGGCGTAGAAAGTTAGACTTCAGATCTCCATCAGTAAAAAGAAGAAAGTGATATTCCCTTCCTCTTCAGCCATAAACTATTTTTGCCTGACTAATTTAGCTCAGTCTTAGAGGTGTACTCCTATTTTGCTATGCGTCTGAAAAGCAGCTACAACAGTCTCAGCCAGGACTTTTCTCACACAGATTTGGTCCAGTAGGTTCATACACATGTGCCTGACACATGGGAACTTGTCAGAACATCTCGTACATGCAACATCTGATGTATCTCCCATGATTTCACAGCAGGATATCCACTTTTCAGTTTTGACTACCAAACACAAAAGAAGATTATTTCACCTCCCTTTGCACAAAGCAGAAAGAGAAGCCCTTAATTTCTTACCCGATGTGCAAGACTTCCAAAAAAGAAGTGCTGCCACACACAAATACTTAGCATTGCTTTATAGTGTTGCAGCAGGGCTTAAAGTAATTACCATGCAATGTCTTGCTGCATCGCTAATAGGTGCTCACTGTTAAACTGCCTGTACCAACCCAGGAGACAAATATCCCCATGCTGCCCTGCTCCTGATGGCTCTTTGAATCTCTTCCTGGTGATTAAGTCACTCCCCAGCTCTCTACAGCTGCAGCCCTGCTGACAGAGCTCTGCAATGAAAACTCATTTTGGAAACATTATTGAGGTTTAAGATCAAGACCCAGCAGTTTGCTGTCCAAAGCCATTGAGAGACTTCATTTGATTTAATGGTAATTTGTTATATTCATTTCAACAGCACAGGCTCTCTAAAGTGATGACCTCTGTTTTGCCAACAAAAAGGAAGATGTCAATAGACATTTGAGTCAAAAGCTATCCTTAGACTCAAAGAAAGTTCTGCTGGAAAGTTAATCTCATTTTCAGTTCCTTGGAAAATGAAAGTAACATGTTTTGACTTGCAGTGTGATAGGGGCTGGGGTTTTTTTCCCCCATTAGTTCCTCATCTGTTTGTTAAGTGCTGGGATTCTTCTGTGATAACTCTTGCAGAAATCAATGGCTTGTGGGTTTAGGTATGGAGTCCTTCTCTCTTGCTTTTAGTTTGTGCTTGAGAGCATGTCTCCCTGATAATGACTGAAAAATAGTTTCAGAGATCCTCTATAAAATGAAACAACAACTAGGATGGGTAGGAATTTCTAGGAAAAAAAGGCATCAGCACTGACAGCTCTTTAACTGGCACAGCAGAAAGGCCCACAGCCTGTGACCAACAATGGTTAAAATGTCTTCTCTCCATTCTGAATCAGGAGCCACGTCAGGAGAAAGGGTGCAGTGTCTGGGAAGATTCTCCTATTCCCTTAAGTTCTTGGGTGAAATATTTTGGCTCTATCAAATCCAGTGACCAAATACCTCCTAACTAGCCTGAAGGAATGTATTTCACCTCTTCATTCAGTGCTGTTTGCTGGTGTTACCTTTTCCATTAAAGAAATTAACAGCTGGGAAAAAAAATCTTTGCAGTTTATTAGCAGGAGACTGACCTGAATATGCATTTGAGTATAGAGCAATGAATCCTCATGCAAGAGCCCTTCAGAAACTAGACCCTGTGATAAGCAGCCAGGACATAGGCAACCAGACAGAACATGCAGCATCCTCGTTTCGTGGCGAAAAGTGTCACCTACAGATACTTCCTATCATCATTGTTGAAAACCATCAGTCCATGCCATGACATTTATGATATTGCCAGTGATTAGCTAAAGTTGAAAGATCCTCAGCAAGGCATCCATTTTTAAGGTCAGCTGCTGTGAAAATGACTCATGTCTCCACTAGAAGCATTAAGTGTAGTGCTTTCAGACCAGTCTTGTAAAGCTCATCCACCTGTGTTGGTTTCTAGTCCATCACTCACCAGAATGGCATCTCTTAGCTCAGTATAAAAAGTTAACGATCCTACAAATTTAGATTGGTAAATTTTACGCAGTAGCCCAGGTAGCATTAAAGCAACTCAGTTACCTGGAAATGTGATTGATGGTGGTAATGTGCCCTCGTCACAAACCTATGCCTGCTTCCCATATGGTTTGAAGGGTAGAGGTCTAAAGCCAGGGAGACTAAGCTGCTCTTCTATTCAGAAAAAAGTTCAAAGGTTGAATGTTATGTCCTGGGATTTCCATGCACACCTGCACTCCAAGCCAACTGCATGCTCTCCCATGTGGTGGTCAACTGCTGCTGAAGATGCTGTACGCTCCCTACCTCTGACTCCTACTTGCTCCCTACCCAGCTTGCTCCTTGACACAAGCAGCTTGATCACTGAAGGAAGCAAAGGTTCGTATCTTGAGATTGAATGTGCAGATAAAATATTTGAAACTTTTGTTGCCTTTTGGAAAGAAAAGATTTTAAGTATATTCTCAAACAGTCTGACATATACAGAAGGGACAACTTGCTCACAGCTACAGAGCACTGGTGATCTATATTTCATGCTTCTGATACCCTCTTCAAACAACTGACACACTCATTTTCTGTCTCCTACAAATAATTATTTCATTTTGGATTTAGCCTTTTTCTCTCCTTCTAGCTTACAACATTTCTAAAATCATGTCAAATTCTGTAAATTATAAATTACAGTGTGGTAAGAGTACACAAGTTCATCAATGCCAGTGGTCTCCTTTTTATTACTTTGCTTTCTTAGCTTTTCTTAGAGATTTCTTGCCAACTTTGCAGACACATTCACAGGAAGTTTGGGAAAGATAAGATGAAGGTCTTACCCAGGTGAAAGTAAGCAGCCTCTACACTCACAGCCAGTCTTTGCAGTATCTGGATCACAAGCTTTCCCTTCTCAGCTTAAATATTCTTTTCCCTTTCTTCTCTCAAAGCTTGTAAAAAAGCAAGAGAAAGAACAGACATTGCATAGCTAACTATCACAGTCCCTTTAGATGTCTATCCAGAAGGTTTTGGTGAATTTGGACCACTTGCTTGAGTATTATGTTTCCCATCATAGACCAGATGCTAGCAGGAATATTTATTCAGTGCCCCACATTGAAGATGGGACTGTAATTACCAGAAGAAAAGTTCAGATGTGTTTCCATTGTTTTCAGAGTTGATAGTGAGAAACATTTTATTTTTAAAAATACTTCAAACACTTTAAGCATCTTGTTTCTTTGCTTGCTTTAATTTTTCTTCATGTTCTCTCTTTCATTTTATCTTTTGCAACACCTTCTAAAATTTTTAAACACCTCCATCTTTGGAAAAGTTCTAGATTAGCAGACTTACTTGTTTGTTTTTTCATTTGTTTATTTAGCTATTTCCAACATGGGAAACAGTATGGGGGAAAACATGGAAAAGAAATACCTAATAAAATAAAAATTTTTCAAATTATGTGGAAAGTCAAGACAACATTACTTTTTGTGCTAATCAGGAATCAGAAGGTTGAGGAAGGAAAAAAGTCTCTATTATAAAGCTGAAATAATTTTGAAACATAAAGGCTTTCTGTAATAGGCTTCAGAAGTTTTTGATTTGAAAGGTCATTTTTGCTTCACCAAAAACAGTGGAAAAGAAAGGTGTTAATGAAATAGATAGACAGACAGACAGACACACAGAGGTGATTTGGACTTCATGTATACCGTATCATACTAATTTTGCTGAGGCAAGTCATTCTCTGCCCCTAGGAGAACTAGATTTTGCATTATAAGACAGGAAAAAAACAGGGAATCGTTATTAATCAACTCTTCTGTTGGGTTTCCTTACTGATTTATTTTTTCAGTTAGCTGCCTTCTGACTCCAGTATTTTATTAGACAAAACAATAAGTCAGCACCAGCTTGCTTGAGCCTAAAATCCCAGATTATATCAGACAAAGATGTTGGCATGTCACTTTAGTCAGTGCTGTGCAATCCCCAGGAGACTCAGCCTTTCTTCCTAAAGACCAGCCTCACAAGGCCAAGCAAGATACAACTGAGAGACCCACCTACTGCTGCAAACACACTTCTGGGTTTGGGGGCTCCAGGAAGCTGAATAAAGAAGCTGTTCTTGTTCTCTGTTCTGCAACATCTCTGAAAATATACATATCACACAGTCCTCCAGACCAGGTCCTAATCTCCCACAGAGGACAATGCTAGAGCTCCAGAGGAAACAAGGAAATGCCTAATGCTTTAATGTGAGATACCTGGGTTTAAGGGTGGTACCTGTTTTCATCCTTCCTGGAAGGCAACCGATGTTCCTGGGGACAGGACAGTGGGCAGAGCATCCCACAAGAGCACAAGAGCAGGCATATGGAGTCAGACCCAAGGGTCATCTTGCCTACCGCCTTCTCTCTGATGCTGATAAGCAATGTATACCTCAGGAAGCATGTTAAGAACACAACTCCATAAGAGTAGTTTTAAAAGCAGAGCTCCATTACCATATTTGTGCAAAAAAAAAATGTGGGTTTTTCAGCCTGGGAGGTCAGTGTTACAGGAGGAAAAAAGGGAGGGGGGATGAAAAAAAGGCAGCCTTGATTCTCTGATTTCTTGAGGAAGAAGAGCTCAGTTGTCTCTGCATCTTCCTTTCAAATACTATGAAACCCACAGGCTGATTTTAACCAAATATCATTGAGACACAAAGCTTCTTAAAGACAAGTTTTAAGGAGAAGGAGCAATCAGGGAGAGAAAAGACTGACAAAAAGTGTTTGGTTCACCCCAAACGATGTCATGCGGTTCTGCTAGAAACCAAAGTCCTTTAGCTCTTGTGTCATGGGACTCCTTGTTTTTGATGAGAGAAGCATGATTCATCCACATGGTACTGCTCACACTTTTGTATTAGCCAAATGCCCACCCCTCCTCCCACCTCACTTTTGTTTTGCAAGCTCTCCTCTTCAGTGTAAGTACCATGGTAGATCTCTGGATGAATATTATTGCAATACACTGCTGCTGCTTCTTATCTATTCATCATCCCTTTGCTGAGACTTATCTGGGGATTTAAAGTCTCCTTGATTGTAATGATCTTCCGGAATTAAGGGTATAAAGGAGATCTTAAAGTCCCCTATGCCTTCTAGGCACTTTTGTATCTCAAACTAAAAAAGGAGTAAACATCAATTATGCTGAAGAAAAATATACCATTAACTCTTCAAATGTCCACCCAGACTTTGTTAACGTGGAGTAGAAATCATTTATAATACTGCGAGCTTGGAGGAAATTTTGGTGGCATGTGATTCAGATAATCAAGGATAAAAAGAGGACAGTTTGAACCTTTGCCAGAGACCTTACTTTGAGATAAACCCTGGCCAGAATCATGAAGTGACTTGAAGATGTTTGGCCACACGTCTGTGGGAAGTGTCTTCTAGAAGGAAGTGCACAGAAGTGAATGCTGGCTGAGCCCTTCTGTGACGATAACCTCGACTGCAGCTCTGCACATCCCCCTGACAGCTGCAACATGTCCTGATTCCTAGATTTCAGGCAGCCACTTCTACCATCATCATCCAAGCACTGGGCCGGGAGAGGAAGAGTATGTCCTGCGCTCACTGTTCTGGCAAAAAGGCATTGGGGAAAAGCAATATGCCTGATCAGGTTTGACCAACTGGTTTATGGTGAACCGTATGGGGATCCCAGCTGTCCTGGTTTTGGCTGGGATAGAGTTAATTTTCTTTCTAGAAGCTGGTATAGTGTTATGTCTTGGGTTCAGTATGAGAAGAATGTTGATAACACACTGATGGTTTCAGTTGTTGCTAAGTAGTGTTTAGACTAAGCCAAGGATTTTTCAGTTTCAGCTTGTGTCAGAGGGGACACAGCCAGGACAGCTGACCTAAACTGGCCAAAGGGATATTCCATAACATGTGGTGTCACGCCCAGTATTTACACTGGGAATCAGTCGGCGAGTGGTGAGCAATTGCATTGTGCACCATCTCTTGTTTTGTATATTCCAATCCTTTTATTATTATTGCAATGTTANACCTTTTTCTTCTGGTTCTTCTTCCCATCGCACCGGGGGAGGGGGGGGGGGAGGGGGGAGTGAGTGAGCAGCTGCGTGGTCCTTAGTTGCTGGCTGGAGTTAAACCACGACATCAGCTAAGGAGCAAGGATCAGAGATCATTCACATTCCTCCCCCACTTCTCGGCTGCCCCAAAGGGGGTTTCACCCACCTCTTTAGAGCTTACTGCTCCATCCCTGAGTGGGATTTGGTAAAACAGAAACTGTGAGTGATTCCTGCTCCCGAGTTCTTCAGCCCCTAACTCAGACCCACAAAGGTGCTGTCACGACCCAGACTGGACAGACCGGGGAGGGGTCATGGTGAATTTGGAATTCACTCGGACTAAATTAAGGTGAAACAACACCAAACGATCAGTTAAACATTTTACTTATGGCAGAAGCAACCTGAACGTGGGAGATGTAACAGCAGGTGGTGTGGTTTCTCTCAACGGGATTTGGCATGAAACTACCTCAGTAAACTGTGTAACCCGCGGTAACTATAAACATCAGTTCAGGGAATAAGGAGAGCCCTCCCGTTGAGTCACGAGGTTCAGAGCGGACCCCCTTCCTTTCTAGACTCCTTCTCAGAGAGAAGCCCAGGGGTGGCTGGATCCACTCCTAGTCCCAGACTTGGTCAGCGGTTTATCTCTAAAGGGATGAGGTATAGGGATTATGGAAAAAGAGAAAGAGAGAAGGAGGGAGAGAAAGAAAGAAGAGAGGAAAGATAAAGACTTCACTGGTCCTGGTCACCATTGGTCTAGCCAGTCTAGGGGTCCAGTCCCAGTGGGTGCGTATGCTTGGGGCTTCCATTCGTGTCCTTTTATCCTTTTATTGTGTCCTTTTATCCGTCTCCTTCAGGTGGGCACTTGAATTCATTAGGCTAATTAAGTGTCATGCACGGTTTGTGCTTTCAGAACCTTCAGGAAATGGGTCAGTGGGCTTGGCGGTCATTTGGGGAGTAAATTCCCTTCCCTGCAGACATGACCATTGTTTGATCTTTGGCCATGCATGCTGAGCTTCCCCGCTCAGCATATCAGAACACGAAGCTGCGCACCCTCCGGCACACCCTCCCCATCCTGTTGCTGATGTCCTGTGCTGATCGGCTTCTTTCACCCATGGTTCACTGTTATCCAGAGTTTGTTGTTACACAGAACTTGCCCCACCACAATGTTTGAGGCATTAACTCTTTCAGTCTCTCACAGGTGCCTCTCGCCCCACGTATGTGACAGGATCCAAGAGACTTGAATAACATCGGCATTTCTCCTCCCTCAGTCCAGCACAGATCTTCTGCCTCTGTGTGCAGAGCAAGAGCACATCTGGGATTCACTTGCAGAAAAGGAAGCAAGCAGACCCACAACTACACGGAGCTGGTTTTGGAGATGGGGGTGGGAGGGATTATTTCTCTGATTAAATCAGTGGGGAAGCTCCATCTGAGCAAAGCCTGAGCTGAAATAGAAATGCCAAACATCTGGTTATCACTTCTTTTAGATATATCTTTGCTCCTTTCTTTCCCCTAGGGAGAAACAAATAATAACAAAACCAAAACAACCAATAACCTCAGGTTTAACACAAGAAGATAGAGAGTTCATAATTCCTGCCATGTGCTTTGGTGACAGGGTCAAAGATGAGCAGGCTTCCTCTCAGCCTAGACAGAGTGGAAAGATTTGCTTTCTGAGTTGACGGGGCCTGGAGTCCCATAAAAGACGATATGCTCAGACAGCCACAGTACGAGGCACACGACTGTTGTCTGGGGGTGTCTCTAATTCCTCTCTCTCACTTTTTCTCCTATTGCTTAATCTGGAAAAATAGCATCACCAAAGATTTTATCCCTATTAGTGGACTGAGCCATGGCATGGTGAGTCAGCCAGTTTACATTAATATAATAATTAGTAAACACTGTGCATTAGTAATGCATGTCTAGGTGTGCTAGGAGGGCTTTCTCTTGAAGAACTCTCAAAAAATTACTGGGTATACAAACACTTTAATGCAAAGAAGAGGTCTCTTGACAGACCCATATGCAAAAGGAAGGTTTTATGGAAGAGTACTGGTCGATGGCTCTCCAAAGAGGAGGGCTGGTTACAGGTGGTGACTCACAGGTGTGTTAATTCTTCTGCATGTGTTAGGACTGACCTAGAGCAATGGGCAGGTTTGACACATACCGAGGTGACTGGCTGCCACTGAGGAACCCAGCTCCCAGTCCTAATTTGATGAGAGGTGCCAGTCTGGGAGCTTGACGTTTGGGAGGGTAAAGGTAGGTCCTTTCATGCTTTCTAGTCCTTACAAGATCACATCTGGGAGGACATGAGCCACAGTGCAGCTTTCTCAGAAATAAACCATCACAATTTAAACGAGCATTTTCACATGCCTTTCCGTCCAGTCCCCCAGAACTCTGAAGAAGCCCACATCTCCCTTGAAAGCCTGAAGACATGGTCCCTTAGTTTGAGTTCCAGGTTATGAAGGACCAGGCCCCTGCCAGGAAAGCCTCCCCATCTCCCAATCCTGAACCCTCATGAGATGCAATGACCAGCATCGGGTCAAACTGTGAAGGTGCAGGAGATCTGTGGTCACTTCCCCGCATGGCCCCAATTTCTCAGTGTAACCTTGGTCAGGCTGGGAGAAAAGGGATAAAAGTCCCCCTGTACCTGCCTTATTTATTTAGACAGTTCTCTCCAGCTATCTCTTCCCACAGGGACAACCACCACCTGTTATACCGTGCACCCAGACCCAGCCAAGGCCTCAGTCCACCACCGTAACACTAAGGTAAACAGGAGTGAATGATGAAGCTAGTGCCAGAGTGGACTGTGATACTCCAGCTCATCACACCTAATCCGTAACACTCCTTAATAAATGCTTCCAGGTTTCCCTTTAGGGTGGATTTTTCTTCCTCCTCAGGGGCACCTCCTTACACTTTTTTTTTTTCCTCCCCTCACTGCAAGGGTTTCTTTACAATAAGGGCAGGGAAGAAGAGGATTTTTAGGTATTGCTTACTTTACAGACCATTTTTCATTCTTCCTAGTGCTCCCAGTAATACTTAGTGAAAGACAAAGCTATTCATCTCAGCACAATCCCAGCCAAGTGTGGTTTGAAGCAGTTCACTAGCACTGTCAGAAGAGATATTACTCGCTATAAAAAGCTGCCTTATTCCCTCAAGTTGCCGTACTCAACGCATGACCCTTTTTTGCTGAAAGATTGGCACAATGATTGCTTACTTCTAGTCACCTGGAACTTTTCTGGCTTGAAGACATTTTATTGAAAATCACATTGTACCAGTCAATCACCCTCCCACCACCATAAGTTGTTATAGCAGGAGGGAGCCCAGCGAGTCTGTGTTCATTGCGCTTGTTAAACTGCAGGCTGGGTGACCTTACGAGAAACATCGTCACCACGCTCTGCAGAGTGGTGGTGGGAGCAGCTGGGACAACTTGTGCTTGCCTTGAATGCTTTTACTTCCAAACTTCAGGCTCATTCCTCTTCACCTGTCCCCACGCAGATCCCTTCTGGCTCACACTTTTTATCTGAGAGTAGCGAAAGCTTTTGTGGTCATTTTTAATGGGGTGTCACTTGAGAGATAGTGGGACAGCAGAGAAAACAGCCTGGAGGTATTGGTCCTGAAGGTAGGTGAGCACTCACTTTGGAGCCAGCAAACAGAACGGATGAAGCAGTGGAAGATCAGCCCAGCAACCACTTCAACCCACTTTGGAGCAGCAAAAAGAAATGCATAAGGTGGGAGGTTCACAAGTTGCCCAGTGAACATCTTTCACCTGGCCAGGATAAGGCTTTTACTGGAGCACCGGGAAGACCTGTGGCAGCCTTCAGTTCCTGGAGAGAAGAGCTGCCACAAGTTATGTGTGCCTGTTCTTCAGAGAGGAGAGACACTTTCTGCAACACTTCTGTCACCCAGGAGTTTAATAATAAACCCACTCAGTTTATCTCCAAGACAGCTTGAATATGACAGCAATTTTCCTTGCCTTGATGCAGTTTGCAAAGACGTTGGTGGGGCCATCCTGCTTCAGATAAGTAGTCCCCAGCCTAGAAACCAAGGCAGCTTCCCCATGCACACCCTGCAGGGGTGGGGGTCCTGCAGGGCTGTCTGTAGTGAAGGCTCTTGGTTTGCAGTAGTCACTGAAGAAACAAATTTTAAGATCCATTATGATCTTTACAAGGGGAGTAGGAGTCATAATTTTTTTTGTATATGGCAACATCTTAACATTTAGTTTGGGTAAATACACACACCTTTATTTATTTCCATTTAGTCTAGCTTAGGTGTAAGATTCAGGGAAGAAACTGCAAATGTCAACTACCTGGGGTCCTAGATACAGCTATACGTGAGAATCCTGCCTGAATCCACAGCCTCTTCTGAATGAGTCTTGTTGTTCCCCACCCTTCATCCCTGTCTTTCTCTGCCCTGTCTCTCCTCCCCTGTGTCCTCTGAGATCCCCCCTCCCATTTAAGTTCCTGCAGATGTTTTTACTTATCTTCTGGGGATCACCAGCTCAGTCATACCCTCTTGCATTCATCACCTCTTGCCCTCAGGCTGTTCCTGAGCCTTGAGAGAGCATCTCCCTCTGGAGAAGTAGGAAAGCAGCCTGGGGACAGCCCCAGTGAATGCTTCCTTGCTGCTTTTACATGCACACAGAGAAAACTGACAGCCTTTGCCACATGCAAATCTCATACGCACATACATGTACAAGGAGTCTGAGCAGGCAAGCAATTACCTGCGGAAGGGAATGGGGATTCATTTCTGTGCCTGTAGAAGATGGATCTGAGCACCCATGGGCTTTGGAAGGATTTAATAACTCCTCCTAGGTATAGGAATACACTCCCTGTAATGCAAGCAGTCATTTGAGCTAAGCAGTCACACAGGCAGTGTGACTTGATTACTGTATGCCCTGACTTCCCAGGGCTAGTGCACAGACATTATCAGACTATGGCTGTGCTACTAAATAAAGCAGTCCAGAGATCACCTCCTGGTACCAGGGGCACAGATCTCTTCCATACAATTAAATTTTTTTCCCCACACCAGAACCAGGCAGCCTTGCCCATCCTGACTGTCCTGGTTTCAGCTGGGATGGAATTAATTGTCTTCCTCGTAGCTGGTACAGTGCTATGTTTTTGAGCTAGGTATGAGAAGAATGTTGATAACACACTGATGTTTTCAGTTGTTGCTAAGTAATGGTTAGTCTAAAGTCAAGGATTTTTCAGCTTCTCCTGCCCAGCCAGCAAGAAGGCTGGAGGAGCACAAGAATTTGGGAGGGGACACAGCCGGGACAGCTGACCCAAACTGGCCAATGGGGTATTCCATACGATGTGATGTCACATCTAGTATATAAACTAGGGGAGTGGGGGGTGGGGGAATCACAGCTCTGGGACTAACTGGGCGTCGATTGGCAGGTGGTGAGCAATTGCGTTGTGCATCACTTGTATATTCCAATCCTTTTATAATTACTGCTGTCATTTTATCAGTGTTATCATTATCATTATTAGTTTCCTCTTTTCTGTCCTATTAAACCGTTCTTATCTCAACCCATGAGTTTTACTTATTCCCCAATTTTCTCCCCCATCCCACTGGGTGGAGGGGGAAGTGAGTGAGCAGCTGCGTGGTGCTTAGATGCTGGCTGGGGTTAAACCACGACACTATTGAGATGCCCTTGGCTTGTGTTATCCCTTGAACCATGCTTGGACATTGACTGTGACAGTGCTTAGTTAATCTTAGTCAAAAACAGTGCCAACGAGCATACCAGTAAAGCCTGTGGATGACTGTAAACAGCACTTGGACCAGTGCTCCGGCCCTGTTTATTTGGCTGATATAGGCATAGCTTTGGTGTACACTAGCTCTGCACTGTTCTCCTGCCCATCCCCATCCCCCAGCCTTGCTACACCAGCCTTGGGCTTTCCTCAGCTATGGAGCTTCAGTTGTGTCCCCAGATGGGCTTGGACACCCAACTGCACCTCTCAGTACAGCACAACTGTCTGTGGGAGAGTGAGCACACTTGGAGGGACTAGCACTGGCTCTGAGCAACTCTTTTACTGACTTCCAGACTCAGGTCAGATCCCCAAAAGGCCTTTGGACAACAGGGAGGCAGCAGCCATCAGGTTCTATTATACTGAAGTCAAAAGATGTGACCCTTTCCTGCCTTGAAAGAGCAACAGGCTCCCCAAAAGCCTTTCCAGAGATTGATTTGGGATGTAGGAACACAGCATCTTTACCGGGGAGAAGGAGCTGTGTCCTTCCCTTTGAATTCCCCTGAACCTGTTACTTGGAAGGTCCAAAGAGTTCAGTCACCTGCCACCACTCCCTCCTGCTCCCCAGGCAGATGAGTCTTGCACACTGCTGCCAGCAGGAAGCACTGTTCACATCTCAGTTCTGGTATTGACTTCCTGAGAAAGCTTGGGAAAACAAATCCTTTCCCTGGGCTTTGCCTAACTTAATTGCTAAGATAACCCTTTCCCTGATGCACTCAAAGTCTTTAGTTACTCTTCAAATAGCACCTACTGTCCAGCTTTGGTGCCTAGAGATTCCCCCCACTAGGTTTTGTGCCCAAGGTTCCTCTACACTTCTGCTATCAGAACAGATCAGTTTTTCCTGATTGACACTATTTGGGAATTGGTTAGTTTATATCTGTTCTTGTTTTTTCATATCTTTGCAGTGAATTTTATTTCCCAGTTCTAAAACCCATATAACACTTCCAATTCTTGTTCTCCAGCACCTTGTGTGTGTAACACTCTTATTCCAGTTTTGTTCATATTTCCAGACTTTTCAAAGGTGACTGAAATAAGAAATGTATTTGCCTGGTACTAAAAGCAACTGCATCATCCTCACATTTGTTGATAGGAAAGTACAAACAGACCTGAGCAGCAATGCTTAGAGGCAGGTGTGGGTCTGGCATCCCTCAAGGATGGGAGAAGCTGTCTCAGCTGTCCTCACTCACTTCTTCTACATGGAAACTGAGCCAAAGCGTGAGCCTGGCCTTTAGCTTCATTAACTGTTCAAATGTTGGGTGATGTAAATGCACAAATAGGTTCACATGTGGGTTTTGTACTTAGAGCATGAGTCTGTGCTATTTGGGAGAGTCGCATTAAGGAGTCATGGATCAGCTTTGGGGCTGGACCAAGGAAGGTCAGTGAAGGGAAAAAATGACATTATCTGAAAGTGGCAGCTAAAAGAGCCTCTAAACAACGGGCATGAATCCAGCCCACTGCACTGACCTTCCTGCCCGAGAGAGGCAGGGAGCTTGGCCCCAAGCAAAGCAGGAGCTGTAGAGGCACATTTATTATTTTATTGCTTTCACAAGAAATGAAAATATTATTAATGAGTGTAATTTATAAGCAGGGGAGCAGACAAAACCATGCTTTTCATGAGCTGCTGCGCACTGCCTCGGGAGGGCAAGGGAGGAAGCGATGGGTAGATACCGGCTATTGTGTCTGGTTTGCAAGGTTACTTGTTCTGATAGAGCTTCATTTCACATCTATCTTGGAAAACAAATTCCCTTTCAGGCTTTTTCATAATGAAGAATAAAGAGGCTATTGTTACAGAAAGCTAATTGTGCTTTTAAGCCATTTTCTGCAGCCAAGCTCCGTGTCACTTTGGAGAAGCCGGTGAGCTCAGGCTGCTGCAGAAGAGGCAATGCAAGCTTCCAGCATCCACCTGCAACTACCAAAGGAGAGATATATTTGCCCAGGACTGAGAAGTCACTGTCTGTGACAACTCTTAATTTTGTTTCAGGAAGCTGTCTTGATTTTTTCCATGGCAGTGTAGGTGGAGTTTCTATTATTGCCACAGTAATGGGGTTCACACTATCTATGGAGATACAGTCTGCAGGGAAACCACTCACTGCTGCAGACAGGTGAACTTCCACTCCAGCTAACGTGCCACTTTCATCTTCCTTGTTTAGCCAAATTCATACACCATTTGGCCTGCTCTGAATGACATGTAATGGTTAAAAAACTTACTGCGCTTGATTTTCTCTCCTGAAATTCTATTATATTCTTTAACAGTAGTTGAGCTGAATTATATTTAGAAATGTTTCAGCCGTGTTAGAGTGGTTTTAAGACAATTTAGAGCCAGGAAATGTTACCCAGAGGGAATACAGGAAGAGCAATCATTAAGGATGCTTGTCATTAGACTTTTAACCTTCGTGTTTTCCCTGTCTCTCCCTACCAGGCAGCTCCAGCGGGGATCATTCTTTCTACAGCTTGTTCATTTATCTCTATCTTTCTGGTCTGACTAAAGTCAAACACCAATTAGTGTTATTAAAGCAGAGTTGTTATGTAGGTATCTTCAACAAAAGAATCTTCTCCCTGCTGTCTTTATCCTTTTTCTCGGTCTCTTAAAATCCCACTGCTGCTCTCCAGACAAACTGCATTTTCTCAAACTACATCAGGCAGCCTGGCCGTGTTTTGCTCTTCCTGGTGACCTGGTGTGACAGGTCAGTCTGCTGCCAACTAAGCAAACAGGCCAACTGCCAACTCCTCCACCTTCAGTAGTCTGGCCAGCATCCTACATGAAGGGTCAGATTCCTCAACATTAAAAGACTGGCTTAAAATTGACTAAATAAAGATTCAAAGCAATAACATGGGCTTGTTTTATTTACATCCTGAGTTTTCACCATTAGGCTACACTAGGATAAATACTTTCTGGCTTCTAGAAACTGGACAGGGCAGACGATGAATCATGGAGATATCCTAAAAATTTCTGTCAATCTGAATACTCTTTGGGTTGTTTTGGTGGGGTTTTTTTGGGTTGGGGTTTTCTTTTTTTTTCCCCCCCTTCTTATGCAAGGATTATCCCTGAACCACAGGGAACTTCAAAATACAAGAGCAAATCCTGATGTCTTGCAATACTCACAAGAAAGTCAGAGACAAAAACAAGCATGTATTGATAGATACATGTGCTTGACTCTTCTCCTTGGTTCAGTCTCCTTTCCTACACCATTGCCATCAGCAAGCTGTTAGGTAGGTATGAGCACTCCGCACGTCATTCCCTGGAAGCGCCTTGCAAGACTTATCTCCCTGGGGAGCAGAACCAGCATCTTGGGTGTTCCATGCATCCCTGTGAACTAGGATCAGCGCCACTGTCCCCATCGTTAGGCATTTGCACACCCTCCATGGGAGAAGGGCAGCCCTCCATTAGAAGTAGCACCCAATTACAAGACACAGGATAAAGATGGGGTTGGTATCACTGCCCGGGGAATTTCTCCAAGAATTTCTACCACACTGTGGTCCCTATTCTTCTTCCCCTTCATGCATGATCCAAAAGATGCTTTGGCTTCCAAGATGTGTATTTCAGGGCTGGCTGGTCAGGTCGAATGGGTGCAAATCCATCTGATGACAAAGCTGAGGTTCTCCCTGAGTTTTGGAAAAGTCCATCTGACCCTTTCAGGCCTTTTCAATCCCTGCTGGTCTCTCTGAGTGGTGGCCAAGCCAGTAAACATGACTCTGCTGGAGCCATCTCTATCTCACCTCAAAACTGGAAACTTACAAAACTCCAAGGTTTACCCCATCAAGTACCTATGGCAACATCATTTGGCCAAGATTTGTGCTAGCACTGAAGCTGCTACTTAGTGCCTCGCTCAGGACTGGATCCAGTCTGAACTCAGACTCAGCATGCTGCTGCAACTGCACTGCTGCCAGGGGCAGGTCCTGATTTCCCCAGCTTGACTAAGGCTATAGCAGGATGCCTGTTTCACTATGACATAAGCACTCCATAAAAGCACTGTTATTAACAGTGTTATCTCCCTCTACTAAGGGTCTGCATGGCACAGTGACAGTCAAAGGGCTTTAACCATAAGAGATGTCTAAGTGAGGTCTCAAAGAAAGTGTGTGCTACAAGTTACTGTGGCAATAATCACTTTAGGGAGAAATCCAGTTACTCTCACATCACAATCAGCCTCCATAATCCATTTAATGCTGAAAGGGGTTTTTTTCTGTGCTCTGGTTCCTCCCTCACGTCCAGACAACATCAAGTCTTGGGAGCTATTCTGACATCTCTGAAGTCTGGTGTTGTGTCACATCTACTCCAGCCCACAGCTAGTCATATCTTCCAGCTGGGGACATGTCTCACAGGAGCTGCAAAATGTAGCAGTGGGGAAAAACGTGGACTGGAAAGAAGTTTCTTAGAGAAAGCCTTTAATCCTGTGGCTGTCTCTAAGAGAGCCTCTGCACTCAGGGAGAGGTGGTGAAGGAGCCTTTCAGGGTGCAGGACTAACCAGATCAGAGAAGCTGAGACCTTTGTAGAGAATGGTGTTGACATTGCTGGAAGAGGGGGCACACCAGCGATGAAAGGATTTTCTTCAGGGAATCATATCTCCAGTCCAATCCTCCAGACCAAACAGAGACTTGACATCAGTTGTAGCAGCACAAATTATATGTCTCGATTCCTAACATGGCTGTGCTGGCTTTCAGCTTAGTTTGTTTCACTGCTGTAGGGCACCTTCATAAGTGACCAAGTTGAGATCATTGAAGAAGTGAGCGTGGCTCAGACGAATGTACCCAAATAAGACACAACAGCTAAGTGTGTACAGGCGCTCCTCCGTGACGTGGCTTTAACCACCATCAGAAGTGAACCAGGACTCTCCAGGGGCTGCGGTGACCCTGTTTTATTTCTCATTGCCACAGACTGAGGCCAACTTCATGGCTTCATCTCACCTGAGAGGCAGCTGCTTCCAACAGCAGCTGCTATGTCCTCTTAAACCACTCTAGCTTGTCCATCTGTGGTCAGATCCACTCTGTCTAAGGCTCAGCAAAGTCAAGAGAATTGTCTTCCCTTTGCTGAAGATAAGCCATTCTGCATAAGCCACCACACAGGCACAAGAGACAGTGACAGAGGAATTAGGGTGAGCTGGAACCTTCCTTGCTCCAGGTAATATAGTCACCAAGCATCACCCTCCAACCAGAAATCCCAGGACATCTTTGTGCTAGGCTGTTCATCCCAACAGATATTTAGTCCCACCAAGCCCTTGCCCCAGCAGCTTTTCATTCTTCTTCCCAAATCCCATTTGCAGAGAGGTGAAAAGCAAGTCTGCTTTTCACGTCTTTTTCAGAGCAAGTCTGCTCTGACATGTGAAAAACACGTGTCTTCAAGATTTTTATTTAATTTGAGACCTGCAGCAGCTACCACAGGAAGAGAAACAGGAACTGGCAAACTTTTCCCAGCTGAGGTTTGGTTTGAGATTTAAACAGCTCTGCTAGAGGAAGGTCTCCATTATATAAGGCAATGGATCTGTCTCCAGATGAGGAACTCATGCTACGAATTATGTTTATCCCCTGCCATTCTGCAGATGGATGATTTTGGGGCTAAGGCATGGGCCTTGTGCTATTCCCGTCTCTTCTATCAATACAGACAAATTCTTTACGGCTTTTCCCAGCTCCCACCAACATCAACACAGAGATTTGTGGGGATTTCAAGGGTCATCAGAAACACTGCTGAACCTCCTTGGGACTTCATTTTTTCATCAATACCACTAACCTTACAGAGGATCTTCATTCCTTATTCCAGGCAAGCAATATTGTATCATCAGAGAGATGGCATGAGCAAAGGCCAAAATCATCATGTTCACATAGGTGCCATTAACTAGGACAGACAAAAAAATCAATGCAGTGCACTTCATGCCTTTAAGCTCCAGATCCACGCTGACCCCCGTTATCTAACACACCCTTTACAACCTACTCTGCTCCCTGCAATCAGAGACAGTCAGCTCCCAGTAAACTGGATAGCCCTTCCCATAGCCCTGTTCCTGTGAAACAGATGGCTTTAAAAGAAAAGAAATCAAGTCTGTAAACACCAATATGTCTGTAAGATCAGAAGGAAGGAGACAGAGGCTTATTTAAAATTAATGTCAGCCCCAAAGGATGGTTCTCCTGTCTCTGTAGTTCAGACTTATTGCAGCGATGCTGTGGTTCCTATAACCTCTTGGAATCAAAGGGGACAAAATGACTAGCAGGACTTTATTGTCTTCCCACAGCTGAAAGTAGGGGTTGTAATTAGAGCGGCTACTAATGCTAATCTGACTGAAAAGGGTGTCGGAGCTGTCAGCTGATCTCCACCTCGAGTGCTGCCACAGCTTGGTACATGAGATTTGCAGCTGAGCTGGATGGCGGACAATACATAAGACATGGCTGGTAAGGGCATTTCAGTATTTTTTTTGCCGTTGTTGTGGACGGTCAGGTTTTCCTTTTTGGTCATGGTCTAATTCCAATCACTGGACCACTGTAAGTCCTCCTGTGGCCTGGGTGACCTCTGGGCATGACAGCCTGCAGGAATAGGGTGAATTCCAGGATGAATGTGTTTCCAACATTATTGTTGGTCACAGAAACCAGCAGGTGTAAAAGGACACACTCCCACTGGCACCAGTGGCTGAGGCAGCCGATTACCTACATAAAAGTGATGAGTTCTGAGCTTGCCAAACCTCACAAGCAAAGGTGGGTTGGAGGTGGTCACCAATCATTGTCCGTACATGCATGCGTCTTTCTTAGGCACTCCACTACCTGTTTTCACAGGCACTACTGCTTGCGCAAAACTAGGGGTTTATTGACCCTAGAACTGTTTAAGCATGAGTCTGATCATCTGCTTCATTCTTTCTGGTCTTAGAGGCACTTAAATCATCTAATGTCTCTGTTTTGGACCATGAAAATCCCTTTTGCTCAGTGACTTCTGTCTGCTTTGTCAGGGGTGATTCTGGATCTTTCAGGAGGCTCTTCCTAGGGGTGTTTTTAGTTCCAGATCCCTGTGCAATATCCTTCCAAAATCAGCTGTTCATCTTTAAAGCATATCACTGTCTTTTCCCCATTTTTCTTTTCTTCTTTGTTCCTTCTTATGGCAGGAAAGAGAGACAATGCTTCATCTTTCCCTCCTAGGTTTCATTTTTGCACAGAGAGAAGTGCTCTTCAGATATCTCTCTCAATGTTTTGTAGTTAGCCTCCTCTGCCTGAGCTAACTGAAAACCATTAAAAGTATCAAGTGATTCACAACCAGCAACTGACAGAAATAAAGCCACCTCCTGACTGTCTTCCATTTTCTGCTGGCATCCATGGTTTGCAGGTGCAGGCACAGTACTGCCTAACACCTCTCTCTCTCTCTCCTTCATTTTCTAAGAGTTTTGATTCTGATGGGTCTCTCAACTGTCCCACTCTTCACCTACAAAGTGCTTATTGCTTTTGCTTTGCTCTAAGTATCATGATCTGCTTAGAAATCTGTCAGATGTGAATAGTTTGACAGAGGTTGGACTTTTCCCTTAGTGTCCAAACTTTCAGCACTGCAAAGCAAAGGGGACAACGTGATTTAAAAAAACCCACCCCAGATCTGTGTGAGGGTACAAGTCCCCACAAGCTGATGAGGAGGCAGGCATAGAGAGAGCAAAGCCTGCTGGGAAAGGAGTCATGAATGTTTGTTTGGGGAAGTTGAGTTGCCTTTCAGAAGGGAGAGGAAAGCAGATGGTCCTGCCCTCTTCATTTAAGGAATACTTCTAAAAGGAGATGCTGTCCTGAAGGTTCACAGCTTCTTACCTGCTTCAGGACCTTGTGCACCAGGTTTGGCTGGCCAGTGCATCCCTCAGATATGCTGGCATGGAGGTCCTGGAATGAGCAAGCTGCAGGTAAATGCAACTTCCCTGGCTACAGGCACTTCAGAGATAGACCCTCACTCAGAGCAGAAGATATGATAGATTCTATTCATTTGGGATTGAGACTGTCTCTGGAGATGTTCCTCAGTGTTGGCTTGGGAGAAGAAATTCAGGTGCATTAGGGAAATAGGCAGAGAGAGGCTCTGGCTCAGTCAAAACTCATGGTAAGGCAACAGCCCATCATCTCACTTCCATGTTTTGCAAGCCACTGTCTATCATCATCAGGTCACAGGTCTGTGAAGGTCCTAGGGCAACCAGCCATCACCTTTTACCTAAAACCCTTTATGGGGATTTTCTCTGAGCTTGGACCTTGGAAGAACGACACAATATACTGTAGGCTAAAGCCCTCCATCCAAACACTCCTTCTGGCTCCTCCAGTAGCCAAAGCGAATATCTCAACAGGAATGCTGGTAAAGAGAAGGGAACAGCTTCAGGAGTAGAGGAAGGAGTTCCTACTAGGATGGAGAGAGGAAAGTCAGAGAAGAGGACTAAGAAGCAAGCTGGAAAGGATGAATGGTGTTTTGGGGGGATTATGTGTGGAGAATAGAGAACATGAAACATTGAGGGGGTTTGGCAGGATAAGGCAGATCAATGGGCATGCACAGTATGGTGAGCGAGAGTACAGTGAGTGGTCTCTCCTCACTCTTTTTTCTCCGAATGGGGGCTTCACACATCCCTGTTTTCTCTCTCATGGGAGCAGAAATAGGGAGCTGTTGTAGAGCCTAAAACAACTACCTCCAGTTTCTCTGGCACAACTATGCAGACAGGCTGAGACTCACTCCTTATCATGCTGCTCTTCATCATGCCCTTCAGCCTGCTGCTCTACTAACTAAATTAACATTGGTTGCAAGAAAGCCCCAGAAATGGGTGATGATTCAGAAGTTTGCCAGCCATTTTCAATCATTTCTATTTCTCATCTCTGTTCCTTCCCACTGGGCCTTCACACTGAACTTCACCAGAGGCTGCAGTCTTTAAGGTTCTGAGTTCACATGGGGACATTAAAAATTATCAGGTCAAATCAGGAAAGGCTGAGATGTTTCCTTAACCCATTTCCCCATAAAACACTCAATGACTACGTCATACTGAAGAACAAGGGAGCTCAGCTACACCAAGCTCCATGATCTTTTTCAGCTTGCCCAAAGGCTTACAGCACCCACACTCTGCTTAGGAAGAGCTGTGGTCCCCCCTTTCTCGGCCTGACTCAAGCTAGATCCTTCCTCGTAGTGTGAGTGGGGCTTACGCTAAGACATTGTGGGCAGGGTCTCATGCACCTCCCTTTGGAATTCATGTGACTCAGATTGTGTGTCTGAGATCTAACATACACCAGAGTACATCCACAGGCAGGTACATGGATGAGGCTGTTTGGTTGAGGTCTTCAGAGCTCCTCCACACCTTCCTAGACCTGCTGTTCCAACAAACCCACCATTCACCCCATTCATGCTGAGTATGGGCACTCAAAGCAATACCTGGTATCCTCTAAAAACAGGACTGGACTATAAACCCTATGCCCCAGCTGAAGAAGCAGGAGGGATTTGGGTTCCTCCATAACATTTCATCAGACAAATGTCAATGCAGTCTAAAGGGGACTCTGAGAAGACCTTCAAAGGAGATGGTGGCACAGGCAAACAGAAATTACACAGTGGTGGGACAGAGCATAGGATAGCTTTCCAGTGATGACTTCAGACAAGACACTGGGATCAGGACTGCCACTAGGGCCTTGGTAGCAAAAAGTCTTCAGGCAGAAAGTAGTCACTGCCCACCTATGAAGGCAAACCTCCCCCAGTAACTCCCTCAGGTCAAAACCATGAATGGTCAAAACCATGAGCATACAGACCTGCTTCACGCCCACACCTAGCAACTTCTTGGGGAAGCTAAGTCAAATCACAGTTCTACCCAAAAGAAATAAAGTAGAAATTTACCTCCATCTCATCTCAACCTGAAGGTGTGAATAAGCATGTGATGGCAGCAAGTCTAGGACAGGAGTATAGGAGAACGACTCATCAAGACATCTGCTGTCATTCACTGCATAAGGTCCCCAGCCCAACCCTCAGCCTGCTTCGTCCATGCCTCCCTGCTTCCCAAACCCATCTTTTGTAATGCAAAATAGTAATAGGCCTTGTTCCCTGCCTTGCCTGCTTTTCATCTAAATTAAAACTTGGCTAATCTCGTTAACAGGCTCACCCTGGTGCCACTGTGTTCTTTGGATACCCCCTAACATCATTAGGAATTTATCCAGGGAAACAAAAGGGCATTACTCCACTCAGGGAATTAAGCATTAGTGCAGGGGTGGGGTGTGCTTTGCAATTGTCCCCATAATCACTTGTTTGTGTGCAATTAGTAGCTTTAATCCGCATCTCATTGCCACTGTAGCAGTGTGCAAGTGTGGGTATGGGTGTCTGCATAGATGCAGAGATGTGCAGGAGACAGCAGTACACAGGTCAGAAGTGCATCAAAGGAGCTGAAGTGTGTTCAGATGACAGGAGAGTGGAGGCTTCAGAGTGGGTACAAAACAGAAGACTTTATACCACCTTTCCAAATTTGTCCAGGTAAATCACTATCCTGATATGTCGTTGAGCTTCCACTCTTAGTACAGTTTGACAAGCACTTTTGTGAGCAGAAGTCATAAAGTTTGTTTTCCTACAGAGCTTAGTTCCATAGCTTAATTATCTCATGTCTGACAGTGTCTGAATTATACTTTTCCTATACCCACCAGTACCACTATATACATCGCTACCAGCGTTAATTCCTCTCCAGCTACCAATTTTGCAAGGAGGAAAATCCTTGTGCAAGGCTGCCTGCAGACACTGAAGACAGGGATGGTGTTTCACCTATGGATTGTGGAGGTTGCCTACAGGAATGGGAGGGTGTTGGGACATAAATGAGTGGGCCAGAGGACAGCACCTCTGAGAGTTTGGGAAAGAGATGTTTGGGGTTAGGGCCACTCTGTGTGATGCCCAGAATACCTATCAGGGAAAGAGGCAACATAATTTGGTCAATATGATGGCCAAAAAGGAAAGTTTGTCCAAAGTCATATAATCAAATACTGGTGTCCAGATGCCCATCCAACCCTACCACTCCCATCTAATTCAGTGACAGAGAACCAGTCTTGAATTCAGCTATTTCTACCATTGAATCCTCTGCTCTTTTTCTCCTTCTCTCCTTCATCTGGAGATTTTTGTTCCCTCTTATTCTTTCAGATAATTTGAGAAAGGAGCTTTCTTCATATCTCACCAGATTTGGAACAATGTAGAGGAAAATACTTTTCTCTTTCAGGCTCTCCTCCTGAGAGACGGACCATTACAGTCATTCATCTCCAGGTTTCTGGTTTTGTGTCCCTGGGGCAAAGACGAAGGAAGAGGTCATGTTTTTCACTGCTGAGATAAAGCCTGTAGAAGTGAGGCATCTGAGCACAGATCCATTACAACCCAACTTCTTGTTTCCAATCTGATCTTCCCAGCACCACGCATATTGGATTTTTATTATTATTTTTAGGGCCTGCTCCCAGGACGCAAGCGTATTTGTTGCTCAGTGGGGCTGCCAGCATCAAGCACTTCAGTATCAATGTTGCTTCATCTCAGAAGTGCAGCTACGCAGGAGTGGAGTGAGTTTTTTATTGAATTTCTGGTTTTGATCTTGCAGGCCTTTACGATGAGGGGAGTGTGTGTTGCTTTGACCGATATCAGAACCGCAGCAGCATTTTGTATATTGATTAGCTGAGGGAATTGCTCTGGCTTGGCTTTGTAGCCCATTGTGGAAGACTTTCTACACAATGGCCGCATGCTGGTTTGCAATTTTGGGGGAGCAGGGATAGAGGTAAACTCAGTTTAGCCAGAATTTAAAATGGGAGATCCCCCAAAAAAATCTCTCCTTAAAATAAAACATATGGCTTTTATCATTTTTAGATGTTTTAGTCCCTAGGACTAATTTCTCTGGAGTTCTTGATGGTATAAGAAAGCTTCAGAGTTTTTAAGTGTAGTCATTTGTGCATGTACATCTTGCAATAGTTTGTTAGTCAATGTTCAACTCATCAGGTGATTTAACTTCTTTTTCTAAAATGATATGAAGATATAAACTTGTCATGAGTTCAGTATCAGCCTTATTCTAGTAATATATTAGTTTGAGAGGGTTTTTTTTCTGAGAGTTCATTGTTGTGATATTTTCCAAACTAGCCCATGTGGCTACTCTGGCATAATAAAAGTTTTATTTGAAGTCTGGTGTTTTGTGACTGTGGTCTTTGAGTAACAGCAGGGATACTCCAGGGCTCAGGAGTAACCAAACTGCACCACTGAACTGCCACCAATTTGGTCAGGTCATGTGGGACAAGAATTGGGAGAAACAATATCCATTTCTGTACAGTGTAAGGGCCTGATGATAGAAAAGGGGCTTGAAATCATCTAGGTCACCCCTGAGAGAAGGGTAAGAAGCATGGCTGTGTAGGGCAGCTATGTTGCTCTGTGTGTATGTGCTCATAGCTGTGCTGTACATGCATAGCTGTCACCAGGAATGTTTGGGTGGAGTGGTATAGAAACACACATACATATGGAGATAGAAAATACTGTGTGTTTCAAGAGTTGCTGTGTGTATGTGTTTTTACACATATATGTATGGAGAGAGAGAGGAATCAAGAGAGGACTGGGCATGCATATGTGTTGATCAAGAGAGATAAAGCAGGGGGAGTTCATGCTGCCTTATGAACCCAACTCAGAATAGATTGGGAAAAAAAAATAAACTCCCCAAAACCAACAACTTTTTCCTCAGTTTTCCACTTATGCAGGCAGCTTCACAAATAAGCAAGCCAGAATTTGGCACAAAAAGAGTGGGCAGAAACTTTGGAGGGGAAAAGGCAGGAGGGAAGAGAGGAAGAACAGAGGGAAAGACAGGTCTGTCTGCAGTGGGATAGGACGGGTGTAAGCAGCATTTGAGTGACTAGTGACTAGTAAAGCTATTGAAGCAAGGCTGTAAGTTGGAGGAAGGTCTATCAATGTCAAACCTCTTCCATGCAGAGAGGCATGATGCGCACCTGGGAGCATGTGAACTGTGAGGGACCACTTTGGGATGTGTTTACAGGGCTGGGTATCAGTAGGGTGTGTGCACATCCAAGGGTGTGTGACTGTATAAAGAGGACACAGCTCAGACACTGTGTACACAGAAATATGGAGAAGCTGCAGAATAGGCTTTTTTTTTTGCAAGCTACAATTATGCTGTCCCTCTAGTTCCTCTCCAAGTGCCCCTTCCTCTCTGAGTCAATGCATTAAAGCATGAGAAAAGTGATACTTAACATTGAAATTCATCATTAATTCCTCTGTCTTTTATTGTCGTAACATTAGCCATAATGAACTCTTCTTGCACTGATGTTGATTTGGTGTGTCACTTTCCCTAGAAGTGCTTCATAACTAAGAATTAATTAATGGTGACTTATTGCAAATTGTGTTACAGATCTGATAGCACTTCTGGGTAACTAAGTGTCACCAACTGCAGCCATCAAACTTGCTGCAGTAACCAGGTGTCCTACAGGATTAATTGCTTTATCACACAAAGACATCACCTTTGGATCTGCATAGGAAAGGAAGGAAAGTCCCTGGCTTGGGATTTTAACTTGGTTCAATTCTCAGCTTTGCAATCATCCTCCAGCATAGCCTTGGGCAAATCAATTAAGACCTTTGTACCTTTCCATAGCACCACAACTTCAGCTGCATGAGGACTGGGGCAGGTTGAAGCCCTGGGTATTAGGTGTTTTGGCCCTGTCGAAGAGTCACTCCGCTCCTCCCCAGAGCTGGCGGCACTTCTGTGATGTCTGCAAGGTTCCTCCTAGTTTGAAAGATGCAGTAGACATGAAGGTGTCTCTACTTCATGGAGCTTTGGCTTCCAAAGGAGCTGCCTTCTTTTGCTCACCCAGACTTTGATGTGTCACTGCCTCCTCCCAAATCCAGCTAGGTACAAACCCTCCACTGGCAACTCGGTCCACAGGGAATTTTGGCCTGAAGTTACACATGTGTACAGCTCCTGAGGGACGGACTGCAGCCAAATTGATGCTGACTGCCCTGTTAACAGTAGTGGTTAGTTCTGATCTGTGACTGGTAGTAGTGGTTAGTTCTGACCCATGCCTCTGTGACTAACGTGGTGACAAATCCAGAGTTTCATGCTAACTGAACACTCGTGGGGCTATGTTCATACTGCTGCTCTCCTAGATTCCAAAACAAGGTGTCCTCATCCAAACTGGCTATCACAAATGTTGTTTGGCCTATGCCAACAGTTTAAATTTCCTAGTGCTGGGACCCACAGCCCAGAACTGTTAAATATACTAGAATAGACGTACTGTGTGTCACAACTGTCCATCTATAACATACAGACAGGAGCTTTTACTTACTTGAAAGAACAACTAAGATGTTAAATACTTTGGGGGATGCTCAGATTCAGCAGCACCAGGAGCACTAAAACAGCTAGGCAAAGACAGAGAGATGGGAAGACAACAAGACATTAAGTAAAGCAAAAGGAGACAGGATTAACCAGGAGATAGTCACTGAAACGTAGAAAAATGGATGAATGGGCAGATATCCACCAAATAGCTACCAAATATCCTCTGCCTTGACAACCTGGGGATGGAATGAATCACTGAGGAGAATTTAACACAAATTGCGTCCAAGAGAAAATGACCACCAAGATGCTACACACAGTCCTGCAAGACCAGACCAAACACGTGGACTGAAATAGTTCCGTGGCTGGCTGGCAACTCTCTGAGTGTACCACTCTTCTCCAGGAGCTAAAAGCATGCAGGAAAGCAGAAGCACCTGCACAAGCAATTCAGTTGTCTGGGTACAGCATCAAAACCCTACCCCTGACAGGTCTTGGTGCTTTCCTGAGCTGTCTGCACCACTGAGAAGGGAACCACAAGAGACTAGCTTCACCAGCCTGGTTCCTTCAGACCCCTTTATCACCAGCAGGGTTCAGATCACCCCAAAAAACAATGGGAATTTACTCCAGAAGGCTGAAAGTCACATCTGACAGGTTATTGAAGGAGGCTGAGGGGAAAAGCTCATTTGTAAGTGTGTGAGCCAACATGGGCAGAACACAGGAACAACCACAAAACCACGGATGAAATATAAAGAGTAAATTTATTTTTGTTACCTCGCGAATGGGGGGATCCCCAAAGCAGCACCCAGGTGGAGGCACACGAGCAGGAGCACAAGCACCACAGAGCTCGGTCCTTTCTAAAGGATCACTGAACCTGCTGTTTTCACCTGTTTTTCGGTGATTCACACAGGCGTAGTTTACCACTGTGCTTTGGTCTTTCCCACAGCAGGGCAGGAATCTCAAGCATGCTCAGTAAGGTGCCTCTGATTCTATCACAGGCCTGTGTTATCTAAACACAGATGTTCTACGTGTCAAGCACACAAGACTAAACAATGATTATTATGACATATATGTTTTTCTACACCCCAGCTGCAAGTCACTTGAGTGTGTTTACAATCCTCCTTGCCATTCTTCCATTATTTTCCCACAGTAAGCATCTGCAGTTTTGATATCTAGGGCTAAGACTTGGCTCACAGATGAAGACACCCACATTTAGGTGTCTCTCTGTAGGCGTCTCTGTGTGAGCTGCCTGTTTGAGCTCTTGGGGTAGCTACTATGAGATTTCTCCCAGCTGCTTACAGAATATTTCATCTGCCTCTTCATCCTGGTTGGGTGCTCTAAAACAGACTCCAGCCATGATATCTGCCTTGTTGGCCTTCCCCCTGATTCCTACCCATAAACACTCAACCCGATCATCACCATCATTAAGCTCTAGACAAAATACTCCCTAACATACAGGGCTACACCACTGCCTCTCCTTCTTGCCTATCCCTTCTGAAGTGTTTATAGCCATCCATTGCAGCACTCCAGTTGTGCAAGTCATCCCACCATGTTTCTGTGATGGCAACTATATCATAGTTTTCCTGCTGCACAATGGCTTCCAGATAGTCCTGTTTGTTGCCCAGCACAGAACAAAAGCAGCCAGCCAAGCATGCAAATCAGATTAACAATTTGCACCTTTGTGAAAGGGATTAGTTTCTCTGCCTAGTGTAGATGCTCTAAGCAATCAATCTGCATCTGTCAAAAATTGTAACCTTACTTGTGTCCCTGACTCCATACTTGGGTTGGTTAAGATAATAATAATTAATTAACAGCCTGCTTTAGATTGCATCTTCTCCTGTATGGGATTAATCTTGTATTTCCTTAGGGAGCTGATTTGCCAGGCTGGCTGTGAATTTATTCTTTGCTGCTGTAATACATGATGGTGTTTGCATGCTTTCAGGGTCACAGCTACAGCAGGGAAAGCATAGTGGTTAAAGCAGTGGAGCCGGTTTAGGATTGTGTTCAAATCCCATAAATGCCACATGTGACTTCAGATAAGTCACTTAATCACCCTTTCTCACACCCTATATTTACCAGATCAGTCAAGGCAAGCGGATTTACAAGGATGATTCATCCTAAAAAGGGACAAGGGACATCACTTCTATTCCTGACTCTACTCTGAAACTTGGGTAAAGTCACTTTACGTGCACATCCCAGCTTCCGAGCTGCAGAAGGAGGGCAGCATCTGCTCATTGCTAAAACCTGAGTGGCAGCCCTCAATGGAGGCACTCTCTCGCAGGCATTCCCAGCCTTTAGCATCCTTTGGAGAGAAGGTGAGCTTTGTGGATGGTGGCTTGTTGGTAGGGTATCATGCTTCTGTGTTCAAATGGGGAGGTGTCACCTGCAGGTGACAGCTCTAAATTATCAGGTCCCCAGAGTAACCTTTAGGCAGCGACCAGGTACGATTTAAGTCCTTTGTACTAAAAGTAGGGATAAGCCTCAAATCCTACAAAATGGAAATAAACTCTTCTCTGAGAAATTGTCTCCTGTACATGGTAAGGAGGAAGGGGTGAAGATACCCAACAAAACTCACAGTAACACAATGCACTGTCTGGTGATACTGCAGAAAGTAGCCTCCTCAAGCCCCATTTCCAAATAAAATGAGACAGTGACCTCATTAACTGAAGTATTTGGGCAAAGCAACCAACCAATAAGCTCTCACCCTTTTTGCTTCCCTGTTGACCTTCGCAGACCAATCCCCCAGAAAGGAGGCCTTTCAAGTTGCTGAAGAGAACAGCCCTGCTTGGAAGGTGCAGGCTCCTTTCTCCCATGCCCTGTTGATGTGACAAACTATTTAAGGCCAGCAAATGTCATGCTGTATCAGCACAATACCCCATACCTTGCAAAGCTTTTCCCCATGGAAAGAGGGGAAAGGGGAGAGCAGGGCAAGAGGCAGGGGAAGCAGCTGTCAGCAGAAGCCTGCAGTACCCAGCGTGTCCTTTCAGGTGTGAAAGGGAACATCTCCACTCTCCTCCTCCAGCCGTCTCCAGTGTGCAGCCAGGCAGAACCAAGCAGCTGCTGTGCATTACTGGCGTGAGGACCTGTCAGAAGCACTCAAACCCCAGGACCATGTCTTAATAGAGGAGATGCTGAAGGGACTTGCATCTCCTGCCAGAGAATCTCGGTGGCCATAGCAAAGGCTGTGGTGGGACAGCAGTGTTTGGATGGTTTACTTGAAAGCAGAACATCTTAGATCCTGTAGAAAGGAGCCTAATATCCCTGTCTCCTCCCATTTTTCCTCCTCTTTCCTTCTCAACTCCCCCAGTGTGCTTCACTCCTCAGTATAGCTAATCCCAGTAACATCCCGGATATGGATTTGGTTCTTGCATACTGTAGCCAACAGACATCTCAAAGGCCTTGGTCCTTGTCCTACTAAAGACCCTCAGGGTCTGATTCTTCTTTAGCAGAAATCCCTTATAGCATTGCAGTAACAGAGTCTGTGTGCACAGAGACTTCATAGAAAGCTCCAGCATTTCAAACCTTTTCCCTGTAATGGTAGTCTATGGATTTTGTGGGCTCAAGAGTCCCCATATCTCCAGCTGTCATTTCCCTCGACGTGCTCAGACATCCCTTTGCACAGCATCTGGATTAAAGGTCAGACAGTGCTTGTGCAGTGTGTGGATGGGACTCCTGACCAGGGTGCTCACAAGCTCTGGAGGCAACAATTTTTTGGGCGCCTTCTGCATGTTGCTGTGCAGTTCAGATGCTGCAGATCTGGGTTGGGCAGATCCCTCTCACCTGGCCCAAACCTCACATCTCTGAGCTCTCTCTGGTTCTGTAGCCACTCAGTACAAAACCTCCAAGACCTCCTACATTCACCTTGGTGGTCAAAATACAGCAGCACAGGGTAGTGAGCTACACCAGCCTTTGCAATGTCTGTCCTTCTAAGCTACATACCTCACACGTTTCCAGGTAAGACCTTCTGCATTGCCATTTTACCTGGTGCAGAGTGGGGTGGCAGAGAGATGCTGAGCAGCCTCATTGGAGATACTTTGGGCATAAGGAGTGGTCTTCTTCCCAGGAGACTGGAGCTGGAGCTCATCTCCATCAAATTTACCCCATGTCTGCTTTAGAGCCACTTTGGATGAGAAAACTCTGCAACCCACAGCAGCACACAGGGTAGGCACATCCTTGGCCACAGCAGCAAGCTTTCCTTTCCAACTTGTACATAACACTTTCATTAGAAGTTAATTTTCTGTGTATTTAACCTTTCAGCCTCCCCAGGCAAGGTCTCACCTGCAGCGCTGAACTCCTATAATTGAACACTCACAAATCCTTAGTTTCCTTCTTTTCCATGACAGCCTCTCCCAGAAGAAGAGTTTTTTCCCAGCATCCCTCGAACCAGGGAGGGTGGACAGGGAAGTTCAGCTCCATGATGCTGCTTTGCCATGCAAGCAACACACACCACCTCCTGTCTCAGTCAGACTACTAGTGCCTTTTTGTCCTCTGTATCCTCTCAGCAGAAGGATCCAGGCAGTGCTGCAATTCAAGCAGCAATACTCCATCATCACAAGCCTGACTTGTCTGGCCTTGGACCTGGCTGCATAATAAGGACAAGAACATCTTCCTTGTACCATGGGCTGGTCATGTCAGCCTGGGATCAGCAAGTGTCTGCTTCTTGGCACACACATGTAGCGCCTGGCATTTGTGTTCAACTTCACCTGCAGACGTAGAGTGAACCTGCAAGAAGGAACAGCAAGACAGGGTTGCAATGGGGTGAAAATGTTGGAGGAAAAAGAGCAGAGCAGGATTTGTGATGAGCATGTCAGACAAAATTGTAACTTGGGTCACACACCAGGGAAGAGCAGACAAAGGCCTGAGGGAAGTCCTTGGCATACTTGCACATCAGGACCAGAAGCCCCTGTGATTACTTAGATCTTGTCAAGCAAGGAATGACATCTCCCTTTGAGCCAAAGTCTTTCTTGCTGGAGCTCCAGCAACGGCCCATCAGTGTACATCTATTAAGCAGTTTGTTATTGTGACAGCTGACACAGTGATCACTCAGTATGAATTGCAATTATCATCCAAGTACAATGCATTTAAACTTATCAAATAGGCAGCTTTAACTAACCAACAATTCTGCTCAGAGGGGCAGGCCTCCTCCTGAGAGAAAGAGGTTCCCGAGAAGTTAATAGCTCCTCTTCCAAAAGGGATGTGTGCCCAGACAACAGCAGGGCTGGGCTTTTGTAGGGAAGGATGCTCAGGTGTTAAACAGAGAGGATATTTTTCACTTGTTCCTTTGCCAAGCGCTAAGGGAAATGGGAGTACTCCTGGACCAGAGCCATCCCACTCAATAACCCCCCAGGCTAACGGGGAAGGTCTCCCCCCTTATCCTTTCCCCCCCACTGAGGCAATCAGATGCTAAAATCTAATGGGAGCTGGAAGGAATTTTTACGAAAAAAAATTTTAAAAAGGTGTGTGAAACCTCTGATTTTGGTGGTGCGGGTTTGGGGGTTTTAATCCTACGAGTTCTCCAGTCTTAAATATACGCAAGGGTCGCCCCTCAGCTTTCAGTGCGGGCCACAGGATGGAGGGAATTGTAATCCTCTGAAGCCAAAAGTCGAAGGATGTGCCCCAGAGACACCCCAGAAGGTTCCCATATGGTCGAATAAGCTGCTGGAGCCAATTTTCTGGCAACAGCCATGGTACGCAGTTGGAATAAACCTGGCCCAAAACCCCTCACCTGCCTCCTGCATACCAAGCACAGCTGAGGCATGGTCCTGCCGCAGAGCAGCCCAGGAGGAGCAGATGCCAGTATGGGAGCTCATTGGTAGACCTGGAGGTGAACTGTGAGCCAGTTTGGTTGCACACAGGTCAATTCTCCAGCAGATAGGAAGGCTTCTCATGTGAAGAAGACTCTCAGGAGCCCAGGGAGGGTATAGACATTGTAAGGCCTTCTGGTGGCCCCCCCTTCTCCAGCAAAGGTGTGAAAAGGAGATGCATCCAAGGTGCCAAATGCACTCCGTCTTGTGCACTTGCAGAGACAACCAGACTTTTTGCTGTCCCAGACCTCAAGGCCTGAGTTTGCATCCCTAGGAGGAGTGGTGAGTCTACTCATTAAACAAGACAAGAATGGCAGGTCATCATCCCTCCTTTTTTGCGTCCTGGTGTAGCCCCATATCACACATAGGTTGGTACTGAAGGACAACAGAAACACTGAACATGGAGAAAGGGGCTGGATTTGCAACCCCTGAGTAGTTTCATCCTGTTTACCCCTCACCTCACCTCACCAGGCTACTGCCCTTGTCTACCTGTGTCTTCTCAAAGGGCCATCTGCAGTTCAGTCCCTACCCTCATACGCCTTTGGTGGTCATAGTGGAGATGGAAAGTGCCTGACCTCTTTAGAGCCCTCTGCACAGCCTCCAGCATGGCTGACTCTGCTTCACCCTCTTCCTTAGTTTTCCTTCATTCTTTGCTGAAAATAAAGTTCCCGGGACAATAATTGCCAGACAACATGTACGCAAGAAGATTTTGTTCTTTGGCCTGATACTACAGCTCTTTAAATTCACCTCCCTCAACAACTCTTTTCAGTGGCTTTGACTGGCCAGACAATTTAAACCTCTTTCCGTAGCGTGCAAAGTCCACTGCTTTGATTTGTCTCGCAGGGTGGGATTCATCTTACCTGATGTTAGATGTCTACCACGTTGATCGTCTGCAGCTAAGCTAGTCACCTTCGGCTCCCTTTATAGTCTGCAGAGAGAAATAAGCACTGCCAGGACATGAGTCATCTGACCTATTTGAGATGTCTACTTTAGAATGAGATTAATCACACTCTGGAAGAACCTGTTTTTCCCCAACTAAAGCAGGAGTCTAGACAACCAGCTCAGATGAGTTCAACCTCAATGTCTTTTTAGGTGCTTGTCTCCCCAGGATCATTGGCTGTAATGAACACTCCAGCAATTTTCTCAGGCCTGCTTTAGCTGATCTGTACTTTGGCCCCTGCTGTGTTTCAGACAGCTAATGATGATAAGTACGACCTAAAGAGAGCAAGGGCTGCTGTTGTCTCCTGAAAAAGCAAATCTCTTTTCTGCCCTTCAAAGGAAGTGGGAGAAGGAGCGTAAAGGTACCAAGCTAGGCAGCTACGCTTTTGGTACTGGACATGGGTAGTTTTGGGGGTATTTTTATACTGCCCAGAAGGTGAGGATCCTGCTCAAACAGTGCAGAAGAGACATCAGAGAGCATAGGAAACTTAAGGGTATTTTCGAACTGCAAAATGTTGAGGATCCTGCTTGTGCTCTGCCTGCTTTTCCTGACAATGCTGGCTCTCAGCCTTGCCGAAGTCAGGGCTCAAACTGGGAAGCACGAGGAAATCCAGAGTCCCAGAGCTGTGTGTGCTGAGGATCATCTCCTTAGAGCATGCAGTGTCCCAGCCATGCAGGATCGAGCTGACCATAAACATCTGCACAGACAACCTTTGGAAGGAGCTCCAGGTATGCAAAGGGGCTCAAATGTTGGAAGCAAACTGCCATGGGCTCTGGTCAGGTCCCTGGTCTGGATGGGGCAGAGAACAGGACACCACAGCATGCATCTACTGGGCTTTCCAGACATGTAGTTGAAGAACTGCAGCTAACACATGTGCTGATGAACTGGACTGACAGCTGCCCACTATGCCCACACCTAATACATCCAGGGCACAAGACAAAGAGCTTGGACTCACACAAATGCTTGCACATTCTTGTGTGCACTCATTCCTTGATGTGTTTCAAGAGCTCAGGTGGCATCTGTGTCTAAATCCAGGCTAATCCAAAACAGTACTGAGCCTGATCTTGCAAAAGGGCTCTGACCTGTACTTGATAAATAGAGAAGACATATTCTTGACATATTATTTGCTGTTAGCATCCCTGGTTTGATATGAACTACAGCAGAATCTGTGCTGCAAGCAGGATCATGGGATTTGGTTCTGGAGGCAGTTCCAGGTTCCATTATACCATTGGTTAATGACTACCTCAGCCTTACCCAGTTTAAAACCACAGGGAGAGTCTGAGCTCAGCTGAGTCTGTACTTGGTGGTTCTCACAGTCAAAGAAGACTTGCAGCCATTCACATCTCCTCTGCTCTCTGTCTGTCTTACTCCCACAGTTCCGCTTTCAGGTGCTTTTGTCACAAAGATGAGATCCTCATCCTACCAGTGGAGAACAGGATCGGCATGAAGCCTATCTTTTCCCCATCTCCAGGAGCAATGTGGAGGAAACCTCTAATCAGTAGCATTCAACCCCTTCTCGCTTCTGCTCAGAGATACTCTAGTCAAATCAGCATGACCTACGCTAAATATACATCATTGATTGCTCTTGCAACCAGCCATGAATAAGACAGTGCAGGAAACATGGTTCAAATGCGCACACATGCACAGAGAAGTGCACTGCTGCTCCCCTGGTACTTGAGGCCCTTGCTTCCTGGAGAGGAAAGGAATTTCCCTGAAATGTCTCACAGGGGCTTGTTCTCCGCTTGCAAAAGCAAAGCAGCATTTAACATCAGATGAAATCAGTGAATAGGAGCATAGGAGTGGGGCCAAAGGTAACATGATGGTCTGTGATACAGCTAAGGCTTGCAGCAATCTCAGTGTTTCAGGAATAGATAGCATGAGGAAGGAGGTCTCATGTACACTTATTTTTTTTTTAAGCGTCACTGTTCTTACAGGAGTCACTCATCTATTTGGACAAAAAAAATTTATTTACACAGCAGGAGCTGAAGAAGGGCTTGAGTCCCTTTGTCCCAGAACTTGGCTGAAGTATCAAGACAGGCCTCAATAAAAGAAAACCAATGCTGGTGACTGTTTGAATCTTTCTCAGGTGCAATAAAATCCAAGCTAAATCAGCCAACTTGCAGCTATGCTAGTCCCCTATTTTATTTTGCATCTCTTGTTTCAGGCAGAAGAGGGGACACGAGCGTGAAATGGCAGAGAAAATATAGAAGAAAAGGAGGAAGAGGGCTCAGATTAGAGGCGAGCCATGAAATACTGTGGCCACAGGCAAGGTCTGGATCATGAAACTCTGTACTGGGCAGCACGGATCACACTGTCCAGCCAAGAGCTGCAATGCTTTCATGCACTCTTAATGTCAAAAATATGCATTGGCCACCACCCCATCCTCTTGGGAGTCCTTCATCCACACCTACATTTGCACCTGAAGGTGCAAATTCTGTCTGTGCTGACACGGAGAGTGATGGCTAACACCAGCTTATGTAGGCTGTTGCCCTCAGAGCCCATTAAATTGATTTGCCTGAACCCCAGCGAAACTGGACAGTGAGGCATTTCACCTCTATCAGCACCCCTTGGATCAATCCCTATGTTTCTGTACTTACTGTGCCAGTTGAGGTGTTGCTTCTGCTTCAGGGATTTTTGGGAAGCTTCTTTGACCTCCCTTCAGGTCAGACTGCCGATGCTGTTTGCCAGCTCTGAGCCTCTGCAAAAAACTCTGAATCAGTGGCTGTGGCCAGCAGCATCCAGGTGCATGAAAATCTGCCTTCCAGCACCGTCCTCCTCCTCAACAGCCACCCTAGGCAGTAACTTTAACTACATTAATTAGTCACTGTTTACTCTCTCCAGGTCTCATGTTATCACTGGAATACTCATCTAAATCTGGTGGCTAAACAAATTAAAACTAATGAGGCCATAGGGTCATATTAACACAAGGAAAATGGGAGGGCTTCCGGAGGAGGCTTTATTGCCAGACTGGGCACGTGCCATGCTGCGTGCCGCTGGCAAAGCCTGATTTCCAAACAGTATTGGAGAGAACAGGAACAGATGAACTAAATGCAGCAATGATACAGTACCAAATCTGGCATGTGGCACGACAATGTTCCCTGCTGCCTCCTGGGGCATTTATAATGGCAAACATGGTGGGAGCAGCATGCTTAGACAAAGGACCTGTGGCAGAGATTTGACTGGACAGATAGAATTTGGCTCACAACATCCAGGATTTTTGTCTTGGCTCCCTACACAAGTCACTTGACCTCTACTGGTAAACAGGTCTGGTGTTTCAACAGAGGCTTCAGACAGAAGGTCATCCAATTAATTCCTATGCAGGCAGTTACGTAGCTATGAAGCCAAGGAAGCAGAGGGAATGGGATGGGAAGCCAGATTCATCCTCTTTCTCCTATGCCTTTGGCTACAGACATGATTGCATAGCATTTCTGCTGGCCCAGGAGCCCACCTGGGTGGAGGAGAGATCTTACGTGCAAGGAGGAAGGTGTCTTGGTTTTCACAAATTCTCATGGATGCTAGATGGGCGGTTGGGAGCGCAAAATGCAATGGGAAAATAAGCAGTTATAGAAGAAATACAGCTGATACAGAAATGAGGATGGCTCCTCTAAGGGGGTAACAGGCCAGCACAGAAAGTTCATCCATGCTAAGATCAACCCTGTCCTGCAGGCACTCACCTGTGGGGAGTGCCAGTCCCCACGTCTGCTTGAAAATGGGGGAGAAAATTCCACACTACCCCTCCGAGGCAAGAACCAGAGCCTTCCTGCTCCTCTTCTGCCTTTGAAACTCAGATGATGGGTAATGATCTGTAACACCCCTTCCCCCCCACCCACCCATCTCATTTACTGGGATGCATGATGGTGTCGTGCAGTAGACTTAAAACTGCAGCTGGGGAAAGTGCTTTGTAACTGGGTTTGCGGGACACCTCGGCTCTGTTGCTGGGACTGTGCAGGCTCTCGCCTGCTCCGTGGTCCTGGGCATTTAGCATTCAGCTCACACACAGCGGGAACTGCTCACAGGGTCTGCAGCAGCTGGAGGAGAGAGGAAAGCGCTAGCTGCCCTGCGTGGTTTGATGCCTCCGCCATAGCACCGACAGCCACAGTTTGCCAGGTCATCCCCTGTGCTGCAAGGACAGGCCTGCCACAAACAGGGCATCCTCTCAGGCAGCAGCCTTAGGGATTTCCATGCCATGCTCACCCCATCCCAAAGAACCTTGTTGTCTTCTTTCCACCCACTTTATGGTGATGCAATTCCTGCAGGTGAGGTGGGCTGGGTGGGTGAGTTAAGTAGCCAGTCCTCTCCTCCACCTTTTCTTCACATGTACATTTAAAAGAAAAAGAAAAATTAAGAAAAAAAAAAATGGCCCGTAGGTTGGTTAGGCAAAAACAATTTTATTCTAGCTTGCTACCAGTCAGATCTAAAAGCCTGCCAGCTCTTTAGGAGCACAGCCCTGGCTAGATGGGCAAAGGTAGTAGAGACAAGGACTGACACAGCAAAAGGGAAGAGTTTTACTTAGAACAAATTGCTAGAAATGAGGACTGCAGAGGGCTTAAGGGCACATACGGCTGTCAGCTCCTGGTGCCCCTGATCCCTCCAGCTCAGCCCTCGTGGCTTTTTCTGGCTGCTTCCAACCACCCCTTAGCCCCAGCCAAGGAAGCGGTAGGAGGACATAGGAGGTGGTGGAGATCTGAGAGCCACCAGGGTCACTTGTCCCCTTCAGCCCCTTTCCCTCACAGCCTCCTCCAGCTGTCACTGCTTCCTGGGGATGGTGACTTGAAGCAGAGGAGGGTGCTGCAAGGGGCAGGGAATAACAGGGAATGAACGATGCTAGCTGTCTCCAGGCCATCTCCCCACACCTTACCACCTCTCTCTGCTCTTCACACAGCTCCTACAGCCCAAGTGAAGCAGAGGCAGCCCTACACGCTCTGAAGTCGCTGCAAAAGCACTGAGGAGGTGTTATCTGCTTCTCATCCCCTCTCCAGCTTTCTGAGCCTCCACCAGCCACCAAGAGTGTTGCCTGCTGCCTGCATTACCTGGTCAGCAGCAACAATGCCCAGAGGAGGTTGTAGGAAGAAGGAAGAGAGAGAGGGCATCCAGGGACACAATTTGGTGCCAAATCATTCATGGGCACTACTGTCATGTTCATACAGCCATGAGACCATGTGTCAGGTGCCAGGCACAGAAATATGGTTCACATTAAGGGCAAGAGGGAAAGGCAAACTCTTGTTTTGGCCAAGAGATCAACCCGGGTGGCCAAGAAGAGCACAAAAAAATCTTAGGTGGAAGAGGATTTGTCCTGCTTCCACTCATTAATACAATTACTTCCTGCACAAGCACAACCTGCTTGTCTGTGCTAGCATTCTCCCACTGGAGTCCAGCACAATGTAAAACCAGTCTGTCAGGGAATGGGGCCCATTATGGGCAAACACACCAGCAGAGATAGTAGTTGCATGGTGACAGCTTTGACTGGGCAGACACGGTTAAGGAAAAGAAAAGTGTTGTTTGACAGGTTTTGTGAAAGTGGACAAGGGGAAATTTTCCTAAGGATCGTGAAAAAGATCTGTAGGAATAATGCCAGGAAAGATGAGGCTATAGGACCCTGAATACAGCCCTTCCACGTTGGACAGGGGATATGATGTTTGCTGTTGGCAGACACACAAAGTAGGTTTTATTACTCTCTTGTCGCACTGTTTCTGGAGGAAAGAGCGAGGGTGGCTGTCTCCTGAGGTTCTGTAGGTTCCATGCACCAGCACCACCCCATCCCTAAATGAGACATATGCAGGCTGCTGGCAGCACCTGGAATATAAATTCAAGATGATTAATATAGGACACCAACTTGCAGAGCATTGCCGACAGCAATGGCCTTTGAATAAGTGCTAAGATAACAAGCTGGTTCCTTAATCTAATCCATGACGGGGACAGGCTGCAAATGCTCAGCACTTCTCCATCTAGGTGACCAGTAACATGACTTGGTAGATGTAATGCCAGTGACACTGAATACTTTGAGCTTCCCTGAAGGAGATATGCAGAGATTTAGATGGGGAGAAGCTGGAGGCTGCAGCTCTAGGAAGAGTGATTTCTGCTTAAGCAGCGCAGGGTGGCCTCTCCGAGGAAGGGACATGAGGGATGGTGGTACTTCAAATCATAGAATCATTTAGGTTGGAAAAGACCTTTAAGATCATCAAGTCCAACCATCAGCCATACCCACTAAACCATAAAAATTGGTCAAAGGACCATAAACCAAGATTATCAGAGTAGAGGGGGCATCTAAGGACTAGCTCAAGTGTTTCAGAGCCTTGATAAGAACTTTTAGCCATCTCAATAGGTAGGTACTCTGGCCATCTCTGCTCCTTCTTCTTCAGGCACTCAAGAGGCAACTGCTCGGGAGAGGCAGGACAAAGGCTTTTAGGAGAAGTTAGGCTCTTCAGCTAGACTCAGAGGACAAGAGCCATGTTTTGGTTAATACAGGTAAATTTGGTACCCGTGTTACAGATGTGCTGATGATTCCTGACAGCCACGTGCCTGGAGGTAGCTGGGATCCGGGTGCTCAGTACAGTGGCTTTTGTCTTGCTTACCAGCAGCAATTTGGAGGTAGGTGGATTGTTCATTCCAGACCAACTTATTTATTGTATGCTGCTGTATTTCCCTCTTGTGGAATATCCAGCAGGAGGCTGTTGTTTTCTGAGATTTATTTATTTTATCATTTTATTTTGCAATGAATTTCTTTCCCGCTGTGGAGGTAGCACAAAGAAGAGATTATTTGCCATTCAAACTGGTGATATACCAAACACATATCTTCTACAGTGTCATTTCTGTTTTCTTGGATGGATGAGGGTCACTTTTAGGACCTCTTTTTGTAAGAATGAACACTTAAATAAGAAGTTTTAAAATTAATTTCCCACAAGCATTTATGCTAATGAACACAGCATTTACAGAAATCTCCAGAAAAAAACCACTGAATCATCCCTACTTGTCTTGTTTTCTGGATATCATCCAAGACTGAGCTAAAGCTTATATTTCTTTGCAGTGCTAGAAGGTCCAAGAAGCACCTCCAGAGGTTCTGATGCTTTCATAACAGCCTTTGAAATCTGTGTATCGACCAATAAATAGCTGATTTTATTTTTTTTGGTAATAAAATCACACATAACCTAGGTGCCTGGATGGCACAGGTGATTGTATCTAGGTCACTAGGCTTTTCACCTATGTGCTACCAGCCCAAACTTGGTCTCAGGTGACATCAACAGGAAGCTATTGCCATCTCATGACATGAGAGTGACATTTTATGGGACACTAAGCAGCTCTTAGGCTTCTCAGTGAAGAAGCTAATGATATAATAGGCAAGTGGGAATGAAAACATATCTCACTACCAGAGGTAGTTTGTGGCTTTAATCAACATCAAGGCTTGAAGATGAACTGATACTAAGGGAAGAATTTGCAGTGGTGACATTCTTTCCAGAGGCACAGCAGGGAATATAGGACCTACACATAAAGAATATGGGTCCCTGAGAGGAGCAAAGCCACCTTCACCCTGCCATCAGCATGAAGCACCTTTCCAGGACTTTAACTGGTAGAAAAGCAACAGAGAGTTTAGAGAACCTGTGAATGACACCAAACTTTCCATCTGCCCATCCACTGCACAGCTGCAGAACATCTCCAGATGCCCTCAGCCTGGTGCATGGCAGAGCTGTGAGGAGGGCTTCATATCTGCCTAATCACCTTGCCCCAGCTCCCTAGCAGCTTTAGCAAAAAGGAGGAAGAGAAAAGAAATGTTGTGATGGGAGAGTTAACTTTTAGGGCTGTGTAAGGAATAACTGAGCTGGATGTCATTGTGCTGCAGAAGTGACCTACTTTTGCTTTATCTGGCTTATCTCTGTTTGCATTGGTTTATTGATGGCAGGAGATACTGCTAAGTGAGTGGTGCTTCTGGAATATAAATGAAGGTCGAATGCAGCCCTTCTGCCCGGGCAAACTCTGGCAGAGACCAGGAGCAGTGCCTCCACTCAGCTCCTGGCAATTAGCAGGCAGAACTAATGCAAGGAGGTGATGGGCTCTGAGGCAGTGACCACGGCAGCGTTACTGTTGTGTTTTCTAATGAGCAGGCAGAAATTAGGCAATGAGCCTTGCGGACAGATCGTGAGAGGGAGAAATGCTGGTTTACTCCCACAGAAAGCCTGGCCCATCTGGGGTAGTGTTTTCCTCAGTCATTCCTTGAATTTCATCAGGCTGGGAGAGCAGGGGGAGGAAAGATAGCTGCTGGAAAACAGGAGCTCCCAGTGAAATACTGTATTCTTCTAAGATGGACAGTGAGCTGGAGAGCATGGGTTTGTTCCTGTCTCCCATTGTCTGGCCACAGCTATGTGTCAGCCCGCTGTTGACATGGTTCTCCATGTGAGCAGGAGGCTGTGCTTCTGGTGTGCTCTTCATCTCCCTACAAAAGCATCCACCCTTGAGGTTAAGCCTGTAAAAGTACACGAACCAGGACCAGGGAAACAGTTGCTAGCACAGTCCCTGGCAGAACCTTGGCCAATGCCACCAGCACCCTAACAGGCAATGCCCTGGCAGGGTTGAGGAGATAGCATGTACACTGCCTGAGCCCATTAGGCCACGTGATGGAGGAGAAAAAGCGAGATATATGGACATAAACAACTGTACTACTTGCACTCAGCCTCAGAGCATGTGCCCTTTTATGTTTCATTATACACATAGCCATGCCTATGAAAAATTTCTTTAGCCCACATGGAAATTATATGGACTGCAACACACTTGGTGTCACAACTCCCATGCCGATGCTCAGCAACCTTTTACCTTTGCCCAGGGACTGAATCCCTCCTCCACGCCAAATCATACTGGCTGGCAATCACTGAGACCAGGTCAGCAGCCCCTGACTCCTGCCCTCTCTACACCCTTTCCTCATCTCTATTGAACACTGGAGAAGTACCAGACTGGCTCCGCTACTTGTTTGCATGTTCCTGCTTCCCACCTGTGCAGGGCTAGTGCCAGGCTTGACAATAAGCTCCTCATCCTCTCTTCTCCTCCTCCCTTTTCCCTTGCAGGAGAGAGTGCCTGCCACACCTGTATTTGCTAATCAGCTCACAGCATGCTCGGTAATTGCCCACAAGAAAACATGGGTGCAGATGTGGTGGGATGATGGGGCGCACACACAAAATGAGATTCTTGTTTTCCAAACAGAGAACAAGATTTAATTACAGCCTCAATGAACGGTTATTAAAACCCTCTTCACTTTGTTGTTTTTCTTCCCTGCATTGTCTCCCAGCCCTGCACGTTATTGAATCATCAGCTCCTGTTGTCTTGTTTGGATGCTTTCATAAAAAGAGATGAAGCAGAAAACTGCAAACACAGTTTGGACCTGAACAGTGTCTACCCCCTTTCCTCCTTTTCTTTTCTTCCCCCTCTCTCCTCCCTTTCTTTCACCATACATTTTCCCTCTCCTGATAAAAAGAGGTATCAGAGAGAGTCACCACCCATATTTTCTGTCTGTTTTGATTCCCAGTCAAGCAGAAAATCCCAATTCTCTGCACAGGAAACAGAAAGAAGGAAGGAAAAAGGGAATTTGCTGCTGTCTATACGGCAATGTGGCCCTGTGAGGTGTGTTGGAGCCCAACAAGGGGCATTACCTGCTGTTGCTCTGTACGATGGGTTGACCTCTTCATACCGGTTGCTGAATTCAGCCCCTGCCAAGACTGCAGCTTCCCAGGTGCCATCATCCTAAAGGATGTGCCATTTGGCCAGGAGCAACACAAGTGCTCTGAGGCAAGGGAGCATCTTCCAGCTCTGTGTTTGTGCAGTGCCTGGTCCCACACGGTTCTGTTCTGTTAAGTGACCATAATAACCTCATCAACCATGGCAGTTATCCTGTGCAAAGGTTTGGACATCCCTTTTCCTACCAGCCCTGCTAACCCTGCAGTAGTTCAAGGACTTTTGGTTATTTGCAGGAACAGCTTACAGCTGCCCTTGGGATTTGTCCTCACTTTGGTTGTAGTGAGGTGGATGCTGGTCTCTTCTGTCAGGTGGCTGGTTACAGGACAAGAGGAAATGGCCTCAAGTTGTGCCACGGGAGGTTTTTATTGGATATTAGGAAAAAATTATTTACTGAAAGGGTTGTTAGGCATTGGAACAGGCTGCCCAGGGAAGAGGTGGAGTCACCATCCCTGGAGGTATTCAAAAAGCATGTAGACAAGGCAGTTCATGACATGGTTTAGTGGGCATGGTTGATGGTTGGACTCAATGATCTTAAAGGTTTTTTCCAACCTAAATGATTCTATGATTTACCCACAGGGCATGAGAAATGACTGACATCCCCACTGCACTTCTCAAGGGGATGAGGGAGATAAAGTTTGTCCCAAAGCTGGAAGCTGGTGGGTGGTGGTGGTCTCTGGAAGGACTCTTTGCTGACTCCACCATCTCACCTTCCCAAGGACATGAAGAGGTTGTAGGCTGGGTCTCCCCAAGGCCCCTGCGCCATTTCCACCCCAATCTCTCTGCAAAGTTCCCAGCCCTGATGTCTCCTTCGTCCTGCCTCCCCAGCAGCTTCATGTGCTCAGTGCCCAGCATCCCTAGGCACTGCAGCATGGGTCCTTTCACAGGGAAATGGCAGGGGTCTTGGCATTGCTGGACAACAGACCAGCTGCATAGACATCCCCTGTTACCAAATATACAACTCAGGGTGCCAGGTGCTCTCCTTACCTTATCCCAACAAGACATGAGAGAAAAGACATGAGAATGGGAGCTTTCCTTCCTCCACCCTCCTACAACACTCCTGCCCCAGCAAAAACACCCTTCCTTCCAACCTGCATTCCAAAGGGTCCATCCTAGTGCTACTTAAAATGTAGGAGTTAAATCCTCTCCATGTCTAGCTTTACTGTGAGGCTGTCCAGAGCAGAGGGCACCAAGAAAGCATTGCTACTACACCAGTATTCATTAGCACACTGTGTTAACCCTGGGCTTGCATCAAAAATGTTAATCAGATGTTTCCCCCCTTCCCCTCCCCTCAGTTTTAATCCCTCTATCAGGATCCCCGTAGATTTGACATATGCACCCCAAGCCTGTTCACATATCTTGGTACTATCTCTGCCTTCAT
This sequence comes from Pandion haliaetus, assembly GCA_013401275.1. Taxonomy (NCBI): domain Eukaryota; kingdom Metazoa; phylum Chordata; class Aves; order Accipitriformes; family Pandionidae; genus Pandion; species Pandion haliaetus. Next base: position 151,097 of record VYZV01027269.1, on the reverse strand, counting down.
CAGCGAGGAACCAGCCGGTGCCTAAGCTCCCCTGCTGTCTGCTGGGTTTTCATAGTTGATTCCATCTCCTTCCTGCATAATCCTTGCTTGTAATTACAAATATCAGGCATGGGGGGCCACGGGGGCCATCTGTGGAGATAACAACTGCCCTGTTTGCTGACCAGAGCAACCAGAGATGGCTCCAGCTATTTGCCAGCTCCATTGTATAAATCCAAAGGGCCTAAAATTGTGTATTTACATGGCGCCTTAACTCCCTTCTTGTCAAGGACAGTCTCCCTGGCCTGGCTTGAAACAAAGAGGTGTTTCTTTGCACGAGCCCTGAAGCCTGCTTTGCCAGTCCCATGGGTGGCAGCTTTGTCTGCATCCTGTGCATGCCTTGGAGCCAAAGAAAAACACATGCATTTATTGGGAGTTAAGATGAATCCTGAGGGTGGGCAAGGAGACCTGAATTCAGGTACACCCTCCAGAGATCAGTTTCCCATACAGAAATACACACAGGCAGTGCTGGAGATGATTTAGTCTGGCTGGCTAAAGCCAGCTGAGAAAATCTTGGCTGAGTGGGAGGGAAAGGCCTTGGCACAGTGAGAGGATCGCCCCTGAAAGCATAAATGTGAAGTGTGACAGGACCACCCTAATGGGATGCTCCAACTCTCCAAAACCTTGGGCTGAACTCATTTCCAGGAGGAAATACTTTCTCTTCTCACTGGCCATTTAAGACCACAGCAGAGTGTTGGCCCCGGAGTCAGCTACAAAACCACCAGTCATATGGCTCCCCGTCACTTCCCCCATGGACCATGATGGGCCCAGTTCTGTACCAGGTTGCATGGAGACGCACCAGAACCCCTTCCTCCATCACCCAACTCCCATCCTTCCTCCACATACTTCCAGCCTTTTCCCCACGCTCCCCACACCCTCACACTGGGACCCCTATTGCATGCTGGTACCTTCTTTCCCCACTCTGATACCAGACACTCCCTAAAGTTATTCACTGATGGACAGCCCCATTTTCCCAGATGTGCCTTGACTTAGCTCTGCTTTGGCACCCAGACAGGATGCACAACTCCTAGTGATACTATGGTTTTGCTACCAGAAGAGCTAGTTACCATCCATCAACTGATTGGCAACAACCACTGACTGCCAGGAGCTGCTGTGGAGATACTGGCCATTTAAGCCACACAGCTTTACCAGGCTGGGATGCTGCCAGGATGGCAAAATTATCCCCTTCTGCAACAGATCATTCAATAGGAGGGGAAAGATTCATCTGAGTGCCTTCAGTGTAGACAACAGTGTTTGGGCAGTGGTTTCTCTGTCCTAGGAATCAAACGGGACTGGGTATGGTAGCAAGTACCAGCCCACAGTCTCCACTCTATTTCATTGTTAAGCATCCTGACACAGATGAAGGGACCTGCTAGCACTCTCGCAGAAAATGCCAAGTATGAATCAGACTGGTCCATTTGCCCTCAAGGCCGAAGAGGGCAAATTTTATTTAGCTGTGGCCCATTTTATTTACCAGCGCAAATATAGCCTTCGATCCCATATAGTCACTGGAGACCTTGCCTGTGCAGCGTGCAGAATTTACAGTGCAAGTTGCCTCATCCTAAAACAAACACCTACGCGTAGCCCAATGACTCACACCCTAAATCCTGCTGATGGTATTAATTAGATCTCCATTGTCTATGGTGGGAACATAGACGCCAGCTCACAAGACATGCACATTGTAGACACTTGAAGAGATTAATTCCACCTTAGCTCTCAATTCAAAGGGGCAGCACAAAAGCAGGGCCTTCTTGACATGTTGCACATCACAGCTGGGCCCTGGCTCTTGCTCCTGCGGGCAGAAGGAGGCAGGGATGGGCATTGCAATAAAGATCCTCTACCACACCCAAGCTGTCCCCTCCAACAGTTACAGAGGCAGTGTGTGAGCTGTTCACAACTCCTATACATGGCTTTCAGAGAGGACCTGACATCAGCTTTTCTCTTTGCAAGGATCTTTGTTCCTGACCTTCCTCGTGTCCTTCCCTCCCCATTGTCCTCCCTAGCCTCTCAAATCCTTTCTCCTGCTTATGCTGAAGGAAAATTCCTCTTGCTTTTGGATCGGTCGCTGTGTGAGCAGCAGACAGATGACAGCAGCACTCTGAGCAGTCACCAGAGATGTTTCCCAAGCATTCACATCCCCTTTTCCCCTCCCTTGCTCCAGAAGTTCCAGTCCTTTATCACACTCATTTCCATCCAACTATTTATTGTGCAATAACTCATTACCATTCCTCCTAGGGCACCTTTAATAAAAGCCTATGCTTGCATATTAAATATTAAATTTATAAGATGTATAATCCTTCTAATTAAGTTGAATTTAATCTAGAGCTCTAAATTAGAAGGAAAAGAGTGGGGAAAAAATAAGAATGGGAAGAAAAAAAATTAGAAAAGCCAAGCGTGGCACAGCATATCTGTGCGTGCCAACCACCCTGCAGTTTCATTGTCTGTGAGCAAAGACTGAGGGGCTGGCCACCACGGGGATGAGAGAGGGCAGGGGATCTGCATAGCCCTTTGAAGATTCATTTCATGCCAGTCACAGGCAGCACAGCCAGGGGCGAGATGTCTAGCGATCACAGACCCATCCTGGATTCTGACAGACCTGGTTTCCTCTCCTGCTGTACCGCGGACTCCCTGCCGGAGCCTGGGTGTGGTGGAAAGGTCCAGATGCACAAAGGGACTTAGGAGCTGTGTCTTATTTGAGACAGAGTTTAGCTGCCAGCAAAGTGATTCAGAAAGCTACTGACTTTGGGGAGTTCAGGTCCACGTGACTCTCCAGCCTTTGGATTTTATATAAAGTTTGGCTTCCTCATAAAAATCGGAAAACCCAGTCCCAAAGAATTTGTGTTCTGCCTTGGTCCTGGGCTACAGTGCCTGCACACGGGGGTAATTCCTCCTGCAGCCCTTTCTCAGTGACACTATGAAAGCATCCAAGTCCCATGGTGCTAGGTGATGGCCAAAAAAATGGTGGAGGGCCACACTGCCTGTTTTACTGTTCATGGAGACTAAGAGAGATCAGCTTTTCAAATATGCAGGCTGCAGAGGTCCTGTGTATCTGCTAAGGGCCTATAGCTTGAAAAGCAATGTGATCGTGCCTGGATTCTTCAGGAATGAAAACTCCAACTTTTGCTCCTTGGTGTCAGTATGCTCTTCTGATACCCAGAGAAGACAGCAGGTCTGTGGGGACTGACACTAATGAATGACCCTTTTACTTGCAAAGTATCTTATTTTGTTCTTAAAACAGCTGGATTTCCCACCTCACTTACCCCACACCCATCCAACAGCCTTTGGTAAACATACTCATGAGTTTACCACAGCTCTTGAACACAGTTCTCAGCCTTTTTTCCATAAAGAAACCCAGGACATATCAAAAGCAAAAATAAGGTAACCATCATTCCTGGCCAGAAGCTAGAGAGTGGGGGGAATTGTGCTGTTACCTGCTATAAGCAGACTGTGTAAGTGCCATGCATCTCTGCCCAAGTAAATACAGTTTTAAAAAGCTGGTGATTGGCTGAGGAGAAGAGAAAGGAAATATCTGGCAAATTGAGGACTGCAGTGGGTTTACTGGATTGTAGATGTTCACCAGCACAGTTGGACGAATAGTCTCCTGACCTATCTCCACGTCACCCAGAAGAGAATCTCTCAGGGATGTTCCCAGCACAGCTGGAAGAGAACTGCCTTGGGGTATCTCCAGCACATCTGGAAGGCAGCGTCCCAGGGATGCCCCCAGCACAGCTGGAGGTCACCAGAATGCTTTCGCACATCAGAAAGAAAAGGTGATCATGATATTCCCAGCATCATCTAGCAGCGTTTAAAGAAAACCCCACCAGGACACAGTGGCACATCTGGATACATGTTCTACCAAGATGCTCAGAGCCCATCTGGCAGCACTAGAGGAGTTAAAAAGCACAATAACTGCAGTGCTGAGAAAGGGGAAAATGGATTACGTCTCCTAACATCTTAACGTTCCTCTCTTCCCACTGGGTGAACAAAATCCACAGCCTGCAAGGAGTTAGAAAAACCTCGCTTCTTCTTGACTGTATTCCACCCAAGTTGTGCTCTTGCCTTTTCTCTGTTGGTAGGAGGCCCTTGCAGGGCCAAAAAGAAAATAACACACTTGTTGGCATTTTCTTCAAAGTCCATATTGTATGCATTGCTTTTCACAGGGAATTGGATTTTCAAATTCACAGGCTCTAAAGGTCAAGGATAACAGGCTATCAGCATTTAATATGCATTCCAGGGAAAAGAAAAAACTATAAAATTGGAAATAAAGGCTGCATGAAAATTCATTTCCAAAAACCCAGATCAAAACATCTCTCTTCCCTCCCTATGAATTGGCATCTGTTCTTTGTTGTTGTATCTGAAATGTATTAAAAGTCTCCTGCTAGCATCGTGGGTAAGTCAACATCTGTAGCATTGATTCCTGACACACAATCCTGAAGGTGATACAGCAAGGAGGGGGGTAGGAGCCAGGCCTTTTGTTCAGCATCAAAACAACAGCAACAGCAGCAAAGATCATTGTAGCCTTTTGTGCCGTGTATGTGTGTGTGTGTGTGCACGTGCCTGTTAGAGTTGCTGAGGTGGGTTAGGGTGCTGGAAAAGAAAGGAGTTTTTCAGCACAGATTTCAAACAACTCTCTGCTGTAAGAGGGACTGAGAGAAGCACAGGAAAAGAAGAATATGAAGCCCTAAAGCTGTGTTCTCATTTCAATCACAGCAGCCATTGTCAGGAAGGGCAACCAGCTACCTTGAATTTTGCTGTATACCAGGATATGAATGAGATTGAAAAGGAAAGAGGAAGGAAATTTGCTCAGAATCTCACATTCCAACAAATTGGATGACTGCCTTCTCCATTAGTAGGTTCCAGAGTTAACATCCAAAAAAGTTCCCCATTGGCTTGCAGGTCTCCAAGCATTGAAGTGACCCTTGTCCTCACTGGAGGAATGCCTATTCTTCTAAGATCCAGCAATGTCACCTAATGCTAGCATTTATCAAGGTAGGGGTCCAGGCCAAACAGTCACCTGGGGTCCCTTGATAGTGGATGGATAGAGACAGACACTTCCAGAAGGTTATTGGCCCAGCTGGAGAGAGGTAGGACAAAAATTTTCCCTGAAAATGCATTTGTCGCTCCACTACCTTCTCCAGGGAACCTAGACAACTTGCTTAAACTAGAAACTTTGCTTTTCAACAGCTGAGAAGGACCTCTCCCTTTGAGAACTGCCCAAATCCTGCATTCCCAAATCTTGCTTTCACCAGAAAAATCAGCCTCTGCCTTTCCATCAAAACCCACCCTGTGACAGACCTCTCTGCACCAGTTTCCACTGAGATCACGTCACCCCCCTGATCAAGGCAGCAGGGACACAGGGACTTACACACCCAAACTCAAGACTCTTGATACCAGGAATGAAGCAGGGCCAGAGCCCAAGCTCTTGTCACAGCTATCATGACTACTGGGGTGCCACAGGTGTTAAATCATCTTGAGCTAAGGTCGAAATAGAGGCACAAGAAAAAGAATCCCAAAGTCTCCTAACTCCCCATTCACAGTTTTATCCATTGTGCCACATGTCCCGTAAAGCATTCAGCTTGAGGAAAACCCGTTGAAAATGTGCTGAGTGACTTAAATACCACAGCTACCCATACTGCTAAATGACTCACGATGACTCAATACTTGGTAGAGAGAAGGAGAGGGAGGAAAACTTGATTGAAAAGACTTTGCACTCTTCACAGTCAGCTGCAGGGTGGCATCAGTCTGCCCATACTCCCTTTGTCTGAGCAAAGATGTGCATGGCTATCACCCGCTCTGCTGCAGCACAGGAGCTGCTGGTGCAGATGTCTCTGGGGCCTAGAACAGGTACATCATATTCCTCAGTGGGTTTATTTTTAGGTCCCTTAGGATCTCTTCTTCATTAGGATCAAGGCCCCCAGTACCATGCCAGCATGAGTCCTGATAGCTGCCCATCTGATGGGCTGGGGCTCTGAAGCAGGGCTGCGCAGGGCATGAGGCTCTCCTGCCATCCACAACGCTTGCCTGCAGGAGTTTCCTTGGGGTCATCTCTGGGGACATGCAGCTTCCAGGGGGTGACAGCTGGATCTAGCTTTCAAGGGAATGTTGAATCTGTGGAGTCTCACTTGGTGCCCTCCATTTGAGGCTTGACAGAGAGCCCCCTCCAACCAATCTTGCAGTGGTATCATATGGTCTACAGAGAAAACAATCATAGGTCCTTCTTAAGGAAAGCCCAGAGGTTGTTTGCATAAGAAATAGTGGGATCAGAAGCAGTCTGACTCCACCTTGCTTCCTGGGACACACCAGTATCAGGAGCTGCACCAAGGAATCCATCATTCAGGTCCAAGCTAGATGTAACTGGTGTGCATAAGCATCTCCTGGTGTTCATCCAGGGTAGCTGGTTGCCAGTCCCCATATCCCATGACGTCATGGCTGGCTTGGGCACAACAGGCATCTTGTGCTTCTCTTTCTCTTCTGTCCACACGGATCCTCAGGAGGAGGGCAAGGCATTCCTCAGTGTTATTATCCACAGCTGCAGCCCAGGTTGGCTTTTCCAGCCCATCATCTCCAGCAGCCTGTACCTTGTCCCATGGAGGCTAGCCCTTCTCCCTTCCAATGCCTCCCACAAGCACGCATGGCAGGGTCCTATGAGGTCTCCACAGAGAAGGGGTTAATATGCCCCTCTCTGAGTCAGAACCAGACACCCAAAATCAATCTCTAAGCAGCTGGTACAAATTAAGCCAATTTCTGCAGCAAAGCATGGGAGAAGCTGGTTGCTGTTAAGGGAGTATTTATGAGGATGTTTGGAGGAGTTATTGTATTGGAAAGGCTTCTGCTTCCCCAAGAGCAAGGACTTTGATGGACAGCAAGTCTACAGCCCCAAGCACTACCTTGTTGTGAGGGACGGAGGCTGAGACCAAACTGGTGGCAACAGGTAAGAAATCAGCTGCAGCCCCACACAGGGAATGTCTGCAGAGTGAATTCTGTTGGGCTGTGTAGCACAGGGCTCTCCAGTCTAGGAAAGAAACATCTGAGGGTTTCTAAAGGCTTGTCTGGTGGGGTGGGCTGAAGTAAAAGTTGACCCCACCATGAAAGACCTAAGAGGTTCCCAGTGACACAGACAGTCAGTCAGCGTAACTCAAGCCAAGGGAGTCTTTTTTCACAAAGTCCCAGATTCACCAGAGGAACATCTTATCTCAGGATATTAGGTATTAGTAAGTCTGCAGAAGAGCTAGCTATTTTCATTGTCCATCTGTAATTCTGAAATGCCCATAGCCCACTGCTTCAGCTCCAGTTAGGCAAATCTGGCTGGATTCAGAGTTGACATTTCTAGACACTTAGAGATATTTGGTTCAGGAAAACACAGTTGTTATGGGTTTGTGTGGCACGGTTTTCTTTGGTAGTGGGGGAGGGGGCTGCAGAGGTGGCTCCTTTAAGAAGCTGCTGGAAGCTTCCCTGGCGCCAAAGAGTCGG